>CM076580.1:1493332126-1493508163 GCA_034641835.2 Pinus albicaulis
ACAAAAACAATGGCAACCCCTGATCATGTAACATGGCTTTGGCAGCCCCTCCGATGGATCTTTTCTTCCTCTCCGCAACCCCGTTCTGCTGGGGGTTGTAAGGAACAGTGAACTCCCTCCTAATGCCTGCCTCCGCACAATAGTCAACAAACTCTCCAAGGGTGTACTCTCCCCCATTGTCCGACCTCAGGGACTTGATCTTCCAACCTATCTGTGTCTCCACAAGAGCTCTGAACTCCTGAAACCGCTTGAAGACCTCACTCTTGGTCTTCAAGAAATAAATCCAGGTCCTCCTGGAGTGATCATCAATGAATAAAACATAGTACTCATATCCACTCAAGGAAACATGAGACATCCGACCGCTCACATCGTAATGAATCAAATCAAGTATCCCAGTCGCTCTGCTGTCACTGCTGGGAAAAGGGGATTTGGCAAACTTGCCCATCGCACATCCTCTGCAAGTATCAAAGTGATCGGTACTGAAATCTGGCACACCTGTAGTGATCTCCCGCAAAGTCCTCAAGGCTCCATGATGCATGTGCCCCATCCTGCGGTGCCAAATCTCACACTGCTCAGAACTGCTAGCTCTGCTGTCGGTACTGCTGCTCAATGCCAAAAGGGACTGAAATGCAAACTTGTACACCTTTTCATGGCGTACACCTATCACTCTAGCTGAATCAGCTGGAGTGCCCCTGGGATACATCAACACCTGTCCTCCCCTGAATAGTATCTCATATCCTCTGTCCTCCAAAGCTGAGACGGATATGAGGTTCTTCCTCATCCCCGGCACATAAAGAACATCTGACACCTTCAAGGGAGGTTTGGACTCCCTCTGAAATGTCAATGTTCCCACACCGACTGCTCTAACAACTCTGTCATCACCGAGTACTACCTCTACATCAGTGCCACTCTCCGAAAGCTCTGAGAAGTACTCACGGACTCCTGTCATGTGACGTGAAGCCCCACTGTCCACATACCAGATACCCGAAGATGCTCCGCTAATCGAGGGAAATGCATGCTCCCTCTGAACCTGTGTGGCAGGTGATCCTGCACTAGAGGACTCACATGCAATGAACCCAAACTCCCGGTCAAAGCGATCTACAAAGTCCTCAACCTCTGCTGATGCTGCCATGCTCTGGTTCTTCCCCTTCTTCTTCTTCTTCTCCGGACACACAACTGCATAGTGTCCCATCTTCTGACAATTCCAACACTTCACCTTGGAATATTCCTTCTGTGTGTTACCCTGTTTACCTTTACCTTTGCCTTTGCCCCCACCATTGCTTGTGGAAGCCTGCTTCTTGCCTTTGCCTTTCTTGCCTCCTGCCAACAGTGCTACATCCTCATCCTGCTCAACTGGCTTGGTTGCCCCAAGCTGACCTTTCCTGATCTCTGTCTGAATGCAATCATCCCAAAACCTCTCCCATGTGGGAAGGGTCTCATGTGCACAAACCCCATCAGCAAAGTTCATCCATGAACTGGGGAGGCCATTCACTGCTATCCGCACCAACTCAGTGGGTGGAATGACCTCTCCAATTTCTGCCAACTCATCTCTCACATTAGTAATCTTTATGAGATATCCAGCTGCATTATCAGCCTTACCCATCTTAATGGTTTTCAGCTTCCCCTTCAGGACCATTTTCCGATTCTCATTGGTACTATGGTAGAGATTGGACAATGCTGTCCACATCTCATGAGCATTTCTCTTTCCTCTCACATGAGGAATGCAATGGTATTTGATTCCGTCTAGGATCAGTCTCTTACCCTTGTTGTTATTTCTATTATATGCTGCCAACTGAACAACATCAGTAGGCACATTAACAGGCTGCTATTGGGTATGAACCATGATATCCCAGACTTCTGCCTCCTCAAAGATCTGCATTCTCTCCTTCCAAATGCTGTAATTGGTATGCCCATCCAACCTATCCTCCACCCTCAATCCCAATGACATCCTGCTATCCTAAAAATGAAAAATAGCACTGTTGTAGTAAAGATAAAAAATTTGTTTGTGAAAAATCAGCTTGCTGGAATTTTTTGAGTGAAAAATCAGCGCTGTATTTTTCTCCTTGCTGTCCCAAACTGCACTTTCAGCACTCAAGCTCCGATACCATGTAGAAATTTCCTGTTTCCCACACCGGTTTTTAGTTTCACCTTATTTATCCTTTTAGCTAAATGCCCTTTCCCATATCCTTACATTCAAGAACAGAAAAATAATTTTTTGCTGAAAACACAAATTCTGGAAAATTTACAGAATGCTGGAAAATGCAGAAATAAAAATCAGCAAGCTTAAAACAGCCATTCAACACATTTAAACACTGATATTTTTGGTCAACATGACCCTGGAAAAACCCCTTACAACTCTTGGGGAAAACCAGTTTGAAAGCTCCTTCTTATTTCTGGAAAATGCTTTTATAGAGAGGTGAAATATACAGGAAAAATTCCAGCAAATTAATTACAGAATTATCTGGTTTTCCATGCTTGCCTCTGCCTTGGAAAACGTGCCAGAACAACAAAATACTCAAAACAGAAATTTATTACAACAAACTGATTATCTCGAAAACTATGCTAGCTGCCTCGAAAAGTGTGCCCAACAACCTTGGAAATCGAGCCCTTTGTTGTTGTACTTTTTCTCAAAAACCGTGCTGCCTTTCTCCTCGAAAAACATGCCACAAAATAGCTGTACAGACTACTGTATGCACTGGTGTCATAGTTTTCGTGCTGCTCTACGGCCTTGCTGCCTCGATATTTGTGCAGCCTCTTACTGCCTCGAAAATCGTGCCCTCCTTGCTGCTGTACGGACTTGCTGGGTTTGCCTCTCCTTCACCTTCTCAAGCTCTCTTCAGAAAAAAGTCTCCAGCTCTCCTTCTCCTCCTCTCTCAATCTGCTCATGAAAGAATGAATGATCTTTTCCTCCTTTTCCTCCTTTAACCTAACCCTAAGTGACTTTTGGGGAATCCCTAAATCCAATGGCTGAAATATATTGAGATCTAGGGCTAAGATTAAATGCTCATTTAAATCTCACTTTCTATTTTTTAATTCACCCCACTTTAATAAAGAACCACTTAGTCATTTATTTCCAAAGTCACTTTTCCTTTCTAATTTTACATTGACTTTATTAAAGTCACTTTAAAATTAGACTTTAGTAACTTTATCACTTAAAGTCACTTTTAAATTAGATTTGACTTTATAACTTTATAAAGCCACTTTAGGAGAAAAATTAAATTCTTTTGGACACTTTTCCCTAGGCCAAAGGTCAAAGCCTTAGGGAACCACCTGTCCTCCAGTAACCAAATTTCAACAATACAGTCAAAGAATAAATGAAGAACAGGAAGGTTAAATAGTTAAAAGTATAGATCAAAGAATAAACAGAGAAATTAGCCCTTTAAATAGTGATTAAAGATAAAAGGTCGAAGGTTTAAAGATAAAGGATAAAGGAATAAAGCAGTTATAAAGAAGAAACAAGAAAAGAGACAGTGATGTAGATTATTAATGATAAATCAAGGTTAAAAGGCCTAATACAAAAGTTTGATAAATAAAACAAAGACAGATTACCCAAAGACAACTTCGAATAAATCAACAAAGAGGGAATTACTTCTCCAAAGACAAAATTGCCACCTACAAGCATTATTTCTTTCAATAAAGGCATCAGAAAATTATTTCACAGTCAGAGATATTTTTGAAGCAGCTCAGCAGTTATTACAAAGTTATTACTAAGCCTTAAAAGTCAAACATTTCAACTAAAAATAACATAGAAGTTATTATTTCAGAGTAACTCTTTCAGATATTTTTGCCTTGGTCCTTGCATGGTCTCAACGGTCAAAAATCATTAACTCTGTAATAAATAACATTTAAACACCCTAGGTTAGCAGCACCTCCTCATTTTTCATATAAATATTGCATATGAGCTTCATTTCAAATGTTGGTTACTTGATGTTATTGGACTGATTCCTGCTGTTGAGCTAGTTGAGGAATGCTAGACTGAATTGAAGAAAGCTCTGAGTTGTAGAGAGATATTATACATGGAGTGATGTAACTGGTTTGATCATCAATAATACAAGCATGTTCACAAGATTCTTGAGCTATATCAATGGTGAAGTTTTCCCACATTGTTATTGTTTCTCCTTATATTTTCCATTATGTTCATATTTATTTGATAAAGGAACATAAGTTTTAGATTAGGATTTGCTGTTTCAACACCCTATTTCTGTCTGTATTTCTTTATGTTCATGTTTTCTTCTGCAAGGTCTGATTGGAAGATTCTTAATTGCCTTATAGTTACATCTAGCTTGTTTTCTTGGAGATGATTCAATAGAGTGAAACCAAGGAAATTTGGTGAGCCCATGTTCATTTGAGTAAGACTTGAGATAGTGTTTTCAAAACCTTTCTTTAAAGTATGTTTATTAGATTTTAAAACCAAAGAGGTCTATGGTATGCCTTGCCCTTTGGTCTTCCTTGAAATGTTGCTTTGAAGAGTCTTTGAGGGTTGTCAAAAGCAGATTATATTATTTATGTTTTCTCTTAGACCACTCTTATTGTTAACTTATATGTTTTATTATCTGAAAGTAGTCTTTTGATTGCTGGATTGTTATCTGAAAGGTTTCTTATTAAAAGTTTGCCCAAAGAGATTTATGGTTTGCCCTGTCCTTTGGCTTGCTCTAGACAGTTACCTTAAAAGGATTTTCTTGTTTAAGTAGAGCAAGAAGATTCTTAACTGACTATAGCTTTATTGCCTTCACAACTTATTATTGTTTCATATCACAAAATCATCTAAAGAATCCATTTGATATAGTTAGCTTGCCCTATGAATTCCCTTGCAGAGTTGATGAAAAATTCAATCCTTTTGTTACTCCATAGCCCAATGGATTGATGTTTTATTACAACCTATTTGTTTAGTTGAAACATTCCCTCAATCAATCACACCATTGATCCTTCAATCTATCAATTAATCCAATCAAAACCAAAACAAGTCCTTATAACTTATAACTAGCCTAATATATTAAAACAAAGCACACAAAGATATATCAATTGAAAACACCTTTATAGAGAGATCCCTCTCTGAATCTAGGGAGGCTAGGTCCTAGGATTCCAAAGTGGTTCTGATGTGGCCCCTGCAGTGTTTGTTTTTTCCATTCTAGAAAATTACAGGGAGCCAACTTAGTGGTGACCATAATAGGGAATATTGAGTAATAAACATTTTAGATTCACTCAAAACTCAGAAAACCTCATTTAGTTTAAAATATGAACCAAGTGTTAGCCAAGAATGGTTCCTGATTTTTGATGGTGGACAACAACTAGTCCTATAAGACAAGTAAAAATCCTCCACCTAGTGACTCCACTGGTTTCCATTGACTCCATTGGGAAACTTACCCTATTATTAAAACATTAAACAATACCCAGTCAAGAATACTTTGTGATTTAAGTATCTTTTTCACAGTTTGGTTTGTGTGTTAAGACTATTATACCTCTAAAAAACCTTTCTGACTTGTTTGGGTCCAATCCTGGCTTCTAGAAGAATCCATACTAGATCCCATCCTGACCCAAATCCTCCTGCAATAGTTGACAATCCTAAAAGCATTCTTAGGAAGTATCCTACATCTAAAAACCCAACTATTAATAAGCCAATCCATATAGAAATTTCTTTCCCTGAGAACCTTATAAACTTGCAAAATACCCAGGCTGACTTACCTCATATAAGAAGCTTATCTAGAACCAAGTCACAAAGTGGTATAGACTAGATAGGCCTTGAGCTTGTAGCCTCACAAAAAAATAGTAGTAGGGAAGCCTCCCCTTCCACTCCTCCGGATTCCCATTTTCTCCATAACTTTGGCTTCTCTCATCCTAAATATGCTCAAAATCACGTAGCTGGTCCAAGTACTTCAACTACACCTATCCATACATCCACTGTTCAAACCACTCCACTTCATCACCTTCCTCCACTTGTTAATACCCAATTTTTTCCACAAGCTCATATCATGGCAACATGGTATGCTCACTTAGTCCTTCCTTTACCTCTAGTTGCTCTACCATAGTACTATCAGTCCAAGATTCCATTATATGATGCTAGTAGTTCTACTACATCTCAACAACATATGGATAGAATGAATGACTACTTTGACAGACAAGAAATAGATGATGAAACTGTTAAACTTAGAATGCTTGCTCAAATTTTATGGGGAGAAGCAAGAAAATGGTTTAAAGGCTTAACCCCTAACAGTATTAATAATATTCTTGCTTTTCATCAACTGTTCCTCAAAAAATGGGAAGTCAAGAGAAATCCCCTTCAAATCCTGTCATAATACAATGACCTCAAAAGAAATACTGGAGAGAGTGTTCAAGATTATTGCACTAGATTCAATAGTGTTTATAATGCACTCCCTCCACAAATTAAACCCCCACAAGGCTTAGCCTTAATAAATTTCCTTGAAGGATTTGACCCAGACATGTGTTATTAATTAATGGAGAGAGAACCCCTCACATTAGAAGAAATGCAGAAAGGAGCAGTAAGTGTAGAAGCTAACCTAAATGCCAGAAGGGTTAGATTGAAAGCAGAGAAAAAAGGTTACCTACAAAGATGAAGCTTCACCCTCCACATTAGACTCCAAAATTGATAGTCTGGTTAGAACCATGGAGATGATGATGGAAATAATAAACATGAATGAAAGGGCTTATCCTAAAGAAAATCAAACAACTCCTCAAAACAAAAATCAAAATCATAACCAAAATTTTAGAAGGAATCCCCCTCAAATTAGAAAAAGAGGCCCTAATCAGCAAGTCAGACCTCCTTTCCAACAAAATTATGTTGATGAGGATGAGAGAGTGATTGAATAAACATAGGGAAATCACATAAACTTATTGGGAGTAAACAATGAGGATACTGTTTTCCTCAATGAAGAAGAATGAGGCATATTTACACCCTATGATGAGGAAAGCCTAGAGTTTGAAGACTACAAACAAGGCTTTGAAAAAGCTATAATGGAAGTGCACAGACAATATGACCTTAGAAGTAAAAAGAATCAAGACGTTCCCAAGAAGAAAACCTCTGAAATTTTTGCTAAAAACAATTATGAAAACATTTCTAAAAGGACAGCAGAAAACAACAAAATAGTGGCTGAAAGTTCTGATAAAAACAAAGCAAAAAACACCCAAATTTATGACAAAGATAGTGATGACCAAAGTGGCACTAGCACCTTAGCTAATGCTCATACTAAAACTATTTTAACTGCTGTCCATAATAAAAACCAGCAAGCTGAATTTGCTGAGAAAACAGTGGCTAAGAAGGATGATTTAAACATTTTAAGAACTCACATACCTTTCAGCATAGAGGGTGAAATTTCCAAAATCAAAATCCCTATCCTTCTTACTGAATTAGTCACCCAAGATGTATATAAAACCCAACTTTTAAGAGCTTTAAACATAGGAGAAAAAACTGATTCTGTCAATGTGACTGATGACAAGCCTGAGCTTCTGTTTGGACTAGAAGTAGAAGGGACATTTCAAGAAGGAGGTGTTCCTCCCTTTTATGTCAGTCTAAACATCCATGATAAGATTGTTCACAATGCCATGCTTGAATCAGGAGCCTCCCACAACCTGATGCCTAAAGTAGTGATGGAAATACTACGCCTTGAGATAACTAGACCTTACAAAGATTTATACTCCTTTGATTCCAGCAGGGTTAAATGTATAGGCCTAATCAAAGACTTATGTGTCAACTTAGCACAGATACCAGCCAAGAGCTTAATGATGGACATTGTAGTGGTTGATATACCTTCTAAATATGGCATGCTCCTTTCAAGGTCATGGGGTGCTAAACTCCAAGGTAACTTGCAGATGGATATGAATTATGCAACCATCCCTGTATTTAGTCAACCAAGGAGACTACATAGGGAAACACACATGAAATACATAGTTAGTAGTCAAGAAAAACCAGACAAATCCACTCTTTATTCTATTCACACAGACCTTGACTCATTCATTCTTTACAATGATGAAAATCTTAATGAGCAAGGGGAAGGAGATGAAAAATCAGCAATAGGAAAAGAGGGAAGAGAGGAGAAAAAGCTAGAACAATTTGCTAACTTAGAAAATAACAACAAACATGATAAAGATCATAAGCAACAAACTAGTTACCAACATAGTACTGTCCATAAGAAACAAATAGAAAATCCTCAACACAACAGAAACCATGAGGAGCAAGACAAAACTGAACATAATGCAGATCCTACAAAGCAACATAGTGGCAGCCAAAATAAACAGGACAAAGAGGACATCAATGAATTTGATGACAAATATGAGCATGAACCTCTTTGGAGTATGAGTTTTGATGGGTGTTGTAGCAAAACTGGTTCAGGAGCAGGCATTTGGGTACATAACACATAAAATAATCATGCTGAGGGCCATTCATAAAAACTAAACTTTCAATGCACAAATAACATAGCTGAATATAAGACTCTCCTATTAGGACTACAATTACTGAGAAAAATAGGAGCCAAGAGGATAACTGTCCATGGAGACTCAGAACTGATTATTAAACAAGTGAATGGAGAATATACTGCTAAGCATCCAATATTACAAGCATACAGAGATGATGTTGTTGACCTTTTGAAAACATTCACAAAATATGAGCTTAACTTTGTCCCTAGAAACCAAAACATTCTTGCTAATGGTTTAGCATTTGCTACTAATACATGTGTAAAACCTTATGAAAGAAAACAATACACAATCCAAGTTAAATATAGGACAACAGTCCCTGATAATATCAAATATTGGCAAGTGTTTGAAGGAGATAAACAGATAGAGGATTTCCTACAGTCTAGAAATAGGTTTGAAATGCCAAATTCAGACTCTGAGTATGAAGAAGATTGTCCTACCGAGGAAAAATATTATAAAGAAGAAACTCTTAACACTGGTGATATAAACATTGCTGATATAAATCTGTTAACTAGAGAACACCCACATAAAACAGAGCTGAGCACTAATTTAGATCAAGAAGACTTTGAAATGCTGTAATCTCACACTGATCAATTTCCAAAGGGATTGGTGCCTCTAGTATAATTGTTTGACTTTAATGATGTTTCCAAAAAGCCAAAAATGGAACCCACTGAAGCTGAAGTAGAAGAGTGCAATATAGGCAATGAACTTAAACCCAAGATGATCAAATTATCCAAAACACTGCCAGCTCATATAAAACTGAAATATCTTGAGCTTTTTAGAAATTTTTTTGATGTGTTTGCTTGGAGTTATGAGGAATTAAAATCATATGATACAGAGATAATCCAACATAAGATATCCCTCAAAGAAAACCAAAAACCTTTTAGACAAAAATTGTGCAGAATAAACCCTATGCAATTACCTCTGGTTGAGAAAGAAATAAAAAAAATGCATGATGTTGGAATCATAGTCCCTGTAAGATACTCAGACTGGGTGTCCAAACTTGTATCTATGAGGAAGAAAACAGGAGAAATAAGACTTTGCATATAATTTAGAAACTTAAACAAAGCCTCTTTAAAGGATAGCTACCCCTTGCCCAAAATGGAACATATCTTACAAAGGGTAGTAGGTTCTAAGATAATTTCTTTGCTAGATGGATTTTCAGGATATAACCAAGTGTTGGTACATCCTGATGATTAGCTCAAGACATCTTTTACTACACCTTGGGGCACTTTCATGTATGTGAAAATTCCCTTTGGTTTAATGAATGCTGGTGCCACATTCCAAAGAGCCATGTATATTTCTTTCTCAGAAGAGATTGGCTTCTTCATTGTGATATATTTAGATGACATCACTGACTATTCCAAAACAAATGAAGAACACCATGCTCACTTAAGAACAATCTTTGAAAGATGTAGAAAGTATGGTCTATCCTTGAACCCCAAGAAAACTTTATTTGGCCTACAAGAAGGCAAACTTCTAGGCCATATCATATCTGAAGAGGGAATAAGAATAGACCCAAAGAGGATTGAAGGAATATTGCAAATAAATCATCCTAGAAACATCAAAGAACTACAATATTTCATTGCAAAGATTAATTTCTTAAGAAGGTTCATACCAAACCTTGCTGAACTCCTTAGAAACATAACAAACATGCCAAAAAGGGAAACAAGAGTTAGATGGACCATTGAAGTAAAGCAATCCTTTGAACTGGTTAAACAAGCACTCACTCAAACACCAGTTCTCATTAGCCCTAATTTTGATAAATATTTCTTCATTTTATCCTTTGCATCAGAACACACAGTTGCTGCTGTCCTACTTCAGAAAAACATAAAAGGACAAGAGCAACCCATTGCATTTTTCAGCAAGGCCTTAAGAGATGCACCCATGAAATACAACATAATGGAAAAGTAGGCTTTTGCCTTAATCAAAGCCATGAAAGATTTCAGAGTTTACATTTTACACTCACACATAATTGCATTTGTCCCACACACAGTCGTCAAAGACATTTTAACACAAGATCCTGATGACAAGAGAGGAAAGTGGATTGTTGTTGTATTATAATATGACTTGGAAATCAAACCCACTAAACTAGTCAAAGGAAAAGGACTTGCAAAACTAATGGTTGAATCAAAACTCGAAGCCTTAGGTATCTTATTATTATAGTTTATTCTAAAACCCCTCATGTTGAAGAAGTATTGCTGAATTCACTTTGGTATGCTGATATTTCGTATGTGCTCTTCTATCTCAATGTTCCTCCTGGTTTATCTAAGACAAAGGCAAGATTCACAAAGTTAAAATCTGTAAATTACTACATTATAGATAAATGGTTATATTGGAAAAATGCTAGTGGTGTATTTCTTAAATGTTTGCCTAAGAATGATGCAGAGAAGATCAAGCATGAGTTTCATGAAGGAGAATGTGGAGGCCACCTCTATTGGAAAACAACTGTCAACAAAATCCTTAGAGCTGGTTATTATTGGCCCTCCCTATTTCAAGATATCCATAAATTGGTAGTTGCCTGCCACAAGTGTCAAATTTTTGAAGGCAAAAGAAAACTCTTACCTTTACTTCTGCATCCTATCTTTGTTGAAGCTCCTTTTCAACAGTGGGGCCTAGAATTCATTGGGGAAATCCATCCTTATTCATCTGCCCAACATAAATGGATCCTCACAGCAACTGATTACTTTACAAAATGGATAGAGGCCATCCCCTCTAGAACTGCCACTGATATAGTCATCGTCAAATTCCTTGAAAACCATATTTTTTCTAGATTTGGTTTCCATAGAAATATTATCACTGATAATGCTGCTGCCTTTAGATCCAAGAGAATGGTGGAATTTTTCCACAAATATCAGATCACATTGGGTCATTCCACAACTTATTACCCTCAAGGTAATGGATTGGGAGAATCCTCAAACAAAAGTTTGATAAACATCATCAAGAAGTTGCTAGAAGGGAATCAAAAGTCATGGCACAGCAAGCTAGTACATGCATTATGGGCAAACATGTTAACATGCAAGAAATCAATTGGAATGTCTCCCTACCAGCTAGTTTATGGAGAAGATTCAATTTTTACAACAATTTTAGGAGTTGCAGTCATGAAGCTGATCCAAGAAGTGCAGTCTAAAGAAAATGACATGATGAGAAGGATAAATCAGACCATACAGTTGCAGCGAAAAAGAGAGGAAGTCTAGAACAGAACCCAATCAGTGCAAGACAAAATCAAGAGGCTATTTGAAAAAAGGACAAAAGAAAATGATTTCAGCATTGGTGACAAAGTGCTCAAATGGGATTCAAGAAGAGAAGACAAGGGAAAGCATGGTAAGTTTGAAAATCTGTGGAAAGGTCCCTATATTATCCATTCTACCAAAGGCAACAATGTATTTTTCTTATACGAGATGGATGGAACATAACTTTTTGGAGGTCCTGTCAATAGCAGGATGCTCAAGCATTATTTCCATTAAGAGGCCTAAGTTTAAAGCTTTATCCATTGTATATAACATTGTTTTGAAAAGATCAGAAAAATAAATACAAAAATATAAAAACAAAGAAAAAGAGGGCAGAAAAGAAAAGGTACAACCCCATACCAAAAAAGAGTAAGTTCTGTAAGTGTGCAAGTCCAAATGCCACTACTTGAAGAGAAGCCTTATTTAGTCATACATCCTAATCATGAATAAATAGATTTTAAATTTTCTGTTGATAGGTTAGTGAATGAGGATTTGCCAAAATATCTAAACTTGGCTTATCAGTAAGATTAGATTAAATTAGGAAATTAATTTGGTCCCAAATCTCAAAAATCTGAACCAAGAAAGAAAGAGAGGGATAAAAATAAATTCCAGATTTCAGCCCTCAAAGTTTTGTGTTAAAATTTCTACAAAATAAATTTTGTATTCAGACTTGTACAAAGTATCACTGCCCATAACAAGTCAGACTGTTCAATCCTGATTTGGTTATGTTTTTCAATTTTCTATTGTAGATTAGAGAATTAAAATTTGTCAAACAGTTTAATCTTGACAGATAGTTAGACTAGGTAGAGAAATAAATGAGTTCATCAGTTTAATTTGAATTCTTGGATGATATAAATGTAGAATTTATTAGTTTCCTGTTTTCAAAAGAAAATGGTGTCAAGGGTTGGCTAATTCAAATGCACCCAATGAAGAAAAAATGTTAGAAAAGGTAAGACGGGTAGGTAGAAGTTGAGCTGGAATTAATCATGTTATGATTCAGAGGCTGAAAAATCACTTCTTTAAAGTAGCAAGTCATCAAGTTTAAAGGAGCTCTGTCAAGGTGCTAATCAAGGCACTGGTCTAATTCTTCCAGAGATTTATTTTATGAGGTTCTAGACACCTCCTAAAGGACCTGCCCTCCCCAGTTGGAGCCACTGTTATCATCCTGTATTCTACGGATTTAACTAGATGACTGTGGATGCCCTACAAGCACCTAAAGATAGCATAATTTTCCTATCAGCTATCTTTAGAAGTCTCACTGCCTTCATCATCCTAAAAATCACTATTTTGCACTGAAATTTCCTATCTTTATGCCTCCTCAAAAGTTCACCCTGCTTCTCTCATAGAAACTCCATTTTTGGGCCTAAATTCCCTCATTCATCCCTCCACTGACACCCTTAAAAACCCCCTTTTCCCTCTAAAATCCCTCCAAAATACCTCCTCAGACATCATTTTATCATAAAAACCCTTAAAACAATGCTAAAAAACCTTTTTTTCATTGTTTTATCCTAACTTTTTAACCTATAAGAACTCTAAAAAATATCACAAAAACCTTGTTTTTGTGTTAAAAATCCACTTTGGCAAATAAAAGGCCTTAAGCCCTTTTTCGTTTAAACCCTAGCCCCTCCTACCCATAAGACCCTAACCCCGACCGTCTGATGTTCTCCCAAACCCTTTTCTTTTCCGATCCCTGGCCCTTTCTACTCCCATAGGACCATTCCCCTGCTTATCTCCTAACCCCTTCTTCCCTTTACCTTACCCCACCTCCTCATTTCCTTCCTGACCGATCTCCACCATTGATCAACCTTGATCCAATGGCTGTTTCACTCCCATCCTCCATCCCGCATATAAGTACCCAGCCCCCGCTACCTGAAAAAAGTACTTACATCACCACCTCGACCCTACCTTCCACTTGAAATCCCGTGCCCCAATCATCGTCTGCCACCTATACTCCACTTCCCTGTTACACTAAAAATTGTCATCCTGACATTCTGCTATGTGTATGAGCTCATTATTACTCATACTTCCCCCTTTTGCAAGTCTAACATATTAGTTCCTCATGTCAAGCCTTGAAAATCAGAAAAAGTTCCTAAAATTCTCCTAAACTTTGGTGTCGCACTTTCTGGCTATCTTGCCTGCGGTCCCTCACCCAATGTTCAGCTACCCTGCATACATGGACGCACTTTATCTTTGTTATAGGTGTGGACCCTTGTAAGATTAAAAAGGCGCAAGTAAATCCCAAAAAGCTCAATTAAAGTAAATTCTGGAAGCTTCTAGAATGGATTTTGCGGTGGCAGAACCGCTCTTGTGAGGTGCATGAATCCCTTACCTTATGGAGCTAAACCCTTGATGTGAGGAGCTTATCCCTTTGAAGGAGGATTCTATCCCTTCATACTTGCAACATAAAACCTCCTCTTTTCCACTATAAAAAGAGGCATTGGGTAGCCTCAAAGGGAGTTCAAGCTTAAGAATATTTGAGGTTAAGTGCTGTTGAGATTTATACTCAGTTAACTAAGACTTTTGTGTGGAGAGATTACATACATCTATTTCTCTTGGTTGGAGGAGTGCAAAGCTTATCAAAGTAAAGGAGACTCCTGCTTCGGACCCCGGAAAGTCCTGTGCAACATCAAGGCTCAGGTTGTAAGGATTTTCTTCTTTTGAAATTAATACAAATATACTCATTTTTCTCAATAAGCTTTCAATCAATGGTTTATTTCATAGATTCCTTGATCACTATTATAAGAATGGTTTATGATGATTTCTCTATAGGTGCTATGTAATACTTTTCTTGTTTGTGACTGCAGGTTTACGAGGAAAAATCCTTCAAGCGCGCGAGGGACAACAACGACTTCAAACAAGCGCTAAATATACGGTAAGTCTTTTACACCTCTATAGAGCTTTTTGTAAACCTTACATGCTTAGAGAAAGATTAGTATGTTTGGCTGTTTGTTGCTAGATACTTTTAGTACTAGGGAGATTGGTCTTGTCTGCAAGACGGATTAATCCACACAACAAATTGGCGACTTCGCTGGGGAAAGAACTTTTTGTTTTGGTGCTCTTTTATTTTGATTTGAGGAAACATTTTTCTTGGTTTTTGATTGATTCACATCTGCCTGGGTAGCTTAGGTTTTCTCTGTTTTTAGAAATTTTGAAATCTTTTAAGTTTTTCTTTAATTTTTCCTAGGACCGCACTTTGTCTTCTTTTCACAGTGCGGGCAGTTTCACATATTTGCTTTAGTAAACAGTGCGGTATCACACCTGTTACTTCTGCAAGCCTGCAGACCCTGTTAAAATTTTGAAAAAACTTCAGATTTCTTTCTTTAGTTTATATTTATTTTGATTTAGAGTTTTTATTTCTGCCTAGATTGATGATTGTTTCTGTCAAAAGTTTTCTGTGAATGAATCTTAGCAGTATTGGTGTTTTGATGATTTTCTAGAAGTTTTGCGTTTTGGATTGTTTTTCACTTGGTCTTTGTAGCGATTTGAAGCATTTGACATTTTGAAGCACCTAAGATTACATTGGTCTTTTGTCTTTTGCTGAATTTGACCTGATTGTGAAATCATCCTTTATTGAGAAATAGAGTTACCTGTTTCTTTGCAAATATTCGAAAAGAAACTTTGTTATTGGTTTTTGAATTTCATTTTTTATAAAAACATAATTGAGTGTTTTCGATCTGTTGGTTATTTTGGATGAATAGATCCTTAGTTTGCTGAACAACTAAGTAAAAACATTCTTCAAAAAAAAAATCTTAAAGCTTTTATTCATTTAGATTATTAAAGTTTGTAGTTTTGAGTGCTTTTAAAATTTCTAGATTTCTTTTGAAGGAAAATTGTTTTGTAGCTTCAACTTTTTGGAAAGTAAATGGATTTTTATTGTGAGCTTTGATCATTTGTTGGAAAAGACAAAAATATTTTCTTTCAAGTATTCTTTACGTTCAAAGAAGGAATTGTTTATTGAAAGAATTGCATTCTCCAACTCTTTCTTAGGTATAATTTCATTGAAAGAAAACGATTTGATTATCATTTTTAGGTGCATTTTTAGTGTCTTTTGGAAGTCGAGTCTTCACACCATCAGAGTTTCATTTCCGCGCCCATTTACTTAAGAAACAACTCTTAAAAGTAACGCTTAATTAAAATTCATCTAGTAATATTTTTATTTTCTAGGACTCTTATCACCAACATAGCTTAGGCTAGTATCTTGGAGGAGGGAGTAATTAACTCTCCAAGATAGAAAAAATGAACAAGTAGACAAATCTTGTGGTAGGAAATAAATCCAATTGTAATTTGTATAATCTGGGAAGCTTCTCTTAAAGAAGTCAATCACGAGATCATGTCCGAACCTTTGAGACAATCAATTCTGTTTCATTGGGGAAGATAGAAAATTTTGCACGCATTACAAACGGTAAACCTCGGATTAACCATTGTCGAGGAGCTTGGGGTCACTTGTCGGTAAACCTCAGATTGACCATGTCGAGAAACCTTCAAGGGGATTGAGCTTTGTTACTCTGCCCTTGCGCGTGGGATCGGATCGTAGACTGTTCCCCCAGTTATATTTGTTACTGTTGGTAGCCTTAGTGTCCATTATCTTAAGATTATTTCCTAAGGTGACGGTGAAGGAAAGATCTCACTGTACCTGGAGCAGACATCGACTAGACTCACTTGGACTCTTTGGGGGGTTCTCTTCACACAAGATGGTTTTGTGAGGAAACTTGTGCTAGTCTGTTTCATTAAGCAGGTTGTCGGGGTAACTGTTCCAACCGCCCTTTCTGTGTTAAATTTCTACTAAGTTGAATTTCATCACCAACTAGTGTTTTTAGTACGAAAAGTTACTGTTTATGTGTGGTTTGAACTCTTAGATTTTTAAGCATGTGATTCAGTTTTTTTTTTCTTTAGAGACTTTAGGTGTTTTCATTGTAATTTTATTTGTTTGTGTGTGATTAGTTAATCTTTAATCGTGGCGGAATTTCCGAGACAATCCCAGAGACTACAAGGGAAACCCCCTGAATATACACCGAGTCAGCTTGAAGGGCTTCATGCTCTGGTATCATCTAGTAGTGGTAGGATTAGATCAACAGAAATTGGAAGTTCATCTATAATTGTTCATCCTAATCATAAAATACCTACAACAGAATACATTCAAGAACCGATTTCAGTTTCTGAAGTTACTGGTAGTATTCCTTCTTCCAGTGAACTGGCTGACGAACCTGAAATCTCTGAACCTGAAACTGAACCTTCTGTTTTGGAAACATCCTCAGGATTTATTTCACCAAATTCTAGCGATCTTGGTTCACCTAGGGTAAGAAATATCGTCACCGACGATCTTCCAGCTAGTCTTATTTCCATTGAAGAACTTACTAATCCAGACGAAGATATATATCTTCCCGAATCCCCTCAATCTTTAAATCTTAGGGAGCGTGAATCTATTTTCTACAGCCCTATTCAAACTAGTGCTTGGTATCTATCTTTAACAAACTTTTTAGAGAATCCGGGTCTTGCTTTTTCTCCACCCCGAGTTCCATTTCATCCTACACCCAAAGGTTACTATCCGCCATCCATTATGACCGGAGAGTCATCCATGTTTTCCCAGACACCGGAATCATTTTTAAACGGTGGTCCTTCTGTTCCTTCGGGATATCAGGCTCTGTCTGGTACTTTCTCGGGGGCAGCTCCTCAACCAATCAAACAAGTGTTGTCATCTAGTTTTAATGGTGTTAAAACTGAAACGTCGAATGCAGAGCAAATATATATGATGTCTGGTAATATTCTGAATCCTCAACCTCAAGGCAGTCAGTTACCGCCTGGAGGGCCAACACAGGGAAATTCGTTACCGCCTGGGGGGCAACCTCAAGGTAGTCAGTTACCGCCTGGGGGGAAACCTTCAGGAAGTCAGTTACCGCCTGGGGGGCAACCTCAGGGTAGATTTTTCCCAGGACAAAATGTGGAATCATATTATTTTGGGGGACAACCCCAAGGACAATACACACCTCAAGGGTATCAACCTTCAGGACAGTACATGCCCCAAGGTCAACCCCAAACTCAATATGCTCCTCAGGGTCCTTATCAACCCCAGCTTCAGTACGTGCCTCAGGGTTATCAACCTCAAGGTCAGTACCCAATTCAAGGTTTCCAACAGCCTTTTGGTCAGCCATCTATTCAAGGAGCCGGAAATGTACCACTCACTTATCAACCCTACATTCAACCAGGTTATGGTCCTTACGTTCAACCTTCTGCGGGACAATACCCCGGAATGAATATGGTGTGGGATCCGTCCCAATATCAACAGCCTATGCAGCCTAATGTGCAGTTGCCTTATCAACTTGGATAGCCTTTAATTTATGATCCAACTCAGCAACCTGTCCAGCCTACTATCCAAACTCCTGCACCTGGTCCTGTTCAGCAGGCTGGTCCTAGTTCACCTACGACTTTGCCTCAAACTGTTGCAACAGTTGCTACATCTGTTCAACCTGTAACACCTGTTTCTGGAGTATCTATAACCCCGAGTTCGTCTGTTCCTGCATCCGTGCAAATCCTTCAAGTCTCTATACCTCAGTCAGGATCTTCAGTTCAGACTTCGGTTCAGATGCCTACGGGACAAGCTGGTACAAGTACAATTGTCACAAGTCAACCACAATTCACGTATCAACCGTACCAGGGACAGCCGCAATTCGGTCCCTATTCACAAAATCCAAACTATCAGTATCAACCGTACCCTGGCTATACTTATCAACAGCCTCAATAACCCCAGTTTGGTCCGGTTAATCCTGGTTTTCCAGGAGGTTATACGATTCCTAATGCAAATCCAATTCCAAGTTATCCTGGATATCCGCCTCCTGGAACTGCTTTGGCTACTCAAGGTTTTTGCGACCCTAACCGTCAGTTACCATTTTATTGCAACTTTGGATTTACCTGATTTGACGCACCTTACGAATGATCCAATTTTTTATTATCCGTATTGGCCGCCAATGCCGCATAAGTTGTCCAGTGATATACCGAAATTTGAAGGTAAGTCAGGAGAGGATCCATCAACTCATGTCATGACTTATCACCTTTGGTGTGCATCTAATTCAATAATTGATGATTCAATTCGCTTACGTCTTTTCCAAAGAACTCTTATTGGTCTTGCTACCAAATGGTACATTGAGTTACCATGCGGCTCGTTTAACAATTTCAGTCAGTTAGCAACTGCCTTCTTGACTCATTTTCATTTGCCCATCAGATACGACAATGGCACAGAATTATTAACTTTGCTGAAACAGTCCACGTCCACGTATATTTCTGATCATATTCATGAATGGCGACGTAGGATACGTTTGGTGAAAGTTTACATTCCGGATCAAATTTTGGCGGAATGGTTTGTCAAATCATTGTTACCCAAAATCACTGAAGATGTAGCTAAGGCTGGTGTTGTTACTGAAGAGCAAGTAATTTCTCAAGCTTAGTACCTTGACCTCGTTTACACACAATCAGGTACTTTACATGAAAAAATCCCAGACCTTCCAAAACAAGGTCAAATATCTGCTGCTCCTTCAGGGTCTCATGTCGCTGACGATATGATTGGTACGGTCAATACTAAAAGTAAGAAGAAATATTCAAATAATTCTTCTCCAATTATAACTTTACCTGATTCCCCAAAAGGAGAATCTTCCCCCGAAGTTTCTACCGATATTCATGTTGTGGAGACATCTATGGCTAAATCTAAATCCGGTAGTAAAAAGAAAGGGAAGAATAAAAACAAAAAGAATTCGAAAGAAAAAAATGATAAAAATGAATCTAATGACGAAAAACGTAAACCACATTATCCTTGTTACATTTGTGACGAAGATCATTTTACTAAGGAATGCCCACATCAGGCTAAGGTTGTGAGATTCGTCAAAGGTTCACAACCTGCTGTCTTGAAGGATCCCTTTCCAACTCAAGATAGTAAAATGGTTGGTTCTACCTCGACTGCTTCAGAAGAACCAATTTTGATGATGTCTCATGTAAGGATTGCGACGCGATCACAAGATTATGGTACTAAGAATCCTGTTGATGGTAAAGAAGCAGAATCTTCTAGTGCAAATACATCAACTACACCTCCTCCTATTTTTGGTCTGCCACAGATCGAGAAACCAAACCCAAACTTAATAATCAAACCGCCTGCTAAAGGTGTTCTTCGTAGATCAGCTTTCAATCCACATGCGAGAGCTGCTCAGAATTACAACATTGTTGAAGACTTAGCTATTTCTCCTTCAGCAATGTCGGCTTTGGAAGTGCTGCAATCATGCCCAGCACAGCGTAAATTGCTTTTGTCTGCCATACGAGCTGTCGATATTCAGGATTCTAATCTTATAATCTTCGATCTAGAAAATAGTACACCTCGCTTACCTCACAAAATGGCTTTCCAGATTCCAGTGACAGTAAAAAACAGACCGATCTATCGGAATGTGATTGACGAGGGAGCTTCAATGTGTATTATGTCGATTCAGTGTTGGAAATCACTTGGTTCTCCTACAATGAACCAATCTCCGATGATTCTTAAGGATTTTTATGGTCAAGGTTTCCACCCTTTTGGTATTTTGCAGGATTTACCCATAGGGGTTGAAGGTAAAATTGTAAATCTAGATGTGGAAGTGGTTGATGCCCCTCTTGATTACAACCTTCTTCTGGGTTGTAGTTGGTCTTACGCTATAACTACTGTTCTCTCTTCGGTCTTCTGACTCATAAAATTTCCATATCAAGGAAGGATCGTTACAATAGATCAGTTAGCTTATTTTTCTTCCGACCCAGCCTCTACAAAAACAATCCAGCATGTTGGTAAAGCGGCTATCCCGTACAAGGATGTTGGAGTAGGTTTGATTAAAGATTCTAGTTTGCTAGGAAATTTTTCCATTCCTCCCCCTAACGTATCGCCTTCTGTTGCAACTATTCATATGATTTCGTCAGACTCTGTTTGTTTGATTATCCTTGGATCGTACCTTTCGAATCCGAGTTAGATTCAATTGATGGCATGATGGCATGATGCCTTTGAGTCCATTTGAACTTGCATATCAGGTTGTACAGTCATTTTCAGACCCCTCTTCAACCGAAATTGATCCAGTGAATGGGATCCATGAGGAATCACTTTCTATATCTAGTTCAACCACAACGACATTTCCTGAACTTGTTCATATTGATGAGTAGATTCGTGAGTTCTTGTCTATTGACGATGTACCATGGGAAGATCTACATCACTGATCTTCGTTTTTACCTGAACTAGATCATTTTGAAGATGATTTCACTTCAATTTTTACTGCTGAATATGTCAAGGAACCGTAGAATCCATTGAAAAATCCTAATTCTGAGTTAAATTTGGAAAATGTTTCTCGAACGATTCCAATTGACATTTCAGTAAAACCTAGAATAATTGAAAACATTCATATAGGTGCTTCCTGTACTGAAGAAGATAATCAAACTTATAAAGCCCTATTTCAAGAATTCCGTGATGTGTTTGCCTGGTCCTATGAAGAAATGCCAGGAATTGATCCGTCAATTGTCGTACATGAAATCAAGACTTACCCGGATGCCAAACCTGTCCGTTAACGTCTACGTCAAATGCATCCTAGAAAAGCTGCTGCTATCAAAGCAGAGGTTGAAAAATTACTTCGTGCAGGTTTCATTTATCTAATTCCCTTAATGGATTGGATATCTAATATTTTTCCCGTGACTAAAAAACAAGGAACGATACGAGTATGTATCGATTATAGGGATATTAATCGAGCTTGTCCTAAAGACAATTATCCAACTCCCTATATCGATCAAATAATCGATGATTTTTCCGACAGTGAAATGTTTTCCTTTATGGACGGCTTTTCAGGGTATAATCAAATAAACATACTCCCTGCTGATTAGCGAAAAACAACTTTTATTTGTTCGTGGGGGACATTTGCTTACTGCAAACTACCCTTTGGATTGAAGAACGCTGGAGAAACTTTTCAAAGGGAAATGACTTATGCGTTTCATGACATTAGGCACATTGTGCAACCGTATCTCGATGATTTACCTGCTCATTCATCATGCAGGGCTGA
The DNA here is from genome assembly GCA_034641835.2 of Pinus albicaulis. Lineage (NCBI taxonomy): Eukaryota > Viridiplantae > Streptophyta > Pinopsida > Pinales > Pinaceae > Pinus > Pinus albicaulis. The sequence continues at coordinate 1,493,353,824 of CM076580.1, forward strand.
CCATCTCACACATTTACGTGCTATTTTTATGAGATGCCAGCATTATCAAATTCTGCTGAATCCACACAAATGTGTTTTTTTGTGTAGAGTCGGGTCGTTTACTAGGATTTGTTATCTCGAAAGCAGGTAGTCGCGTCGATCCGTTGAAGGTTGAAGCTATTGTCAAATTACCTCCTCCTTCGACTTTACGCCAACTCCAAAGTTTGCAGGGGAAAGCAAACTTTTTACGTCGATTTATTCCTAACTATGCCGAGCTTACGAAAGGTTTTACCTAGTTGCTGAAATAGAACATTCCATTCTTTTGGGATGAGATCGCTGATCGATCTTTTGATGCACTTAAACACGCATTGACCCATGCACCGTTATTGCATCCTCCCAACTACAACTAGGATTACATTTTGTACCTCGCTGCTTCTCATTCCACTATTGGAATGGTTTTAGTTCAGGAAGACGAATCTAACGCTGAACATGTGATTTATTATCTTAGTCAGAATCTGCATCTGACCGAAATCAAATACACACATGTGGAGAAATTGGCCTTGGCAGCTATTCAAGCTGTCCAACGATTTAGACATTACATATTGTTACGCAAAACTACGATAATTTCTGATTGCAACCCTATGATGTACATTTTGACCAAACAATTGCTAGGGGGCAAGTATTCCAAATGGATAGTCATCCTGTAGGAATTCGACTTGGAATTTGAAAAATCCAAGGCGAAGAAATCCTTGGTCTTTGCGGAACTAATGTGTGATTTCCCCTCTACTAATACTTAAACTGTGGCAGAGCAGCCCATTGTAGATGAATCTCTGTTTCTTATCAGTACTCTTGATCCATGGTATGGAGATATTATCGTTTATCTCCAAACCCAATCTTTTTGGCCTGAAATCTCGCGATCTCAGTGATGGAAAATACGTTTCATTCATTCACGGACTGTACTGTACTGTGTGAATGAATAAGTTTACCCCTTTTACGGACTAAAATGGACTATTTACGAAAAAGGTATACGTTGACTAATTACGGTCAATAGAGTTCTCTCTCGCATTATTTTATCCTTTTTCGGGTCTGAGAGACTAAATTTACGAAAAAGTACACCCATGGAGTTTTCTTAAGTTTTTCTTTAGACTCCCTAAAATTGAAAAACACCGAGTTTCTCCTATACTGGACTCGTTAAAATTTAACAGTAAAGGACCTGTTCAATTTCAAACAGGAACGAACCACTCCTTCTTAGGGTTCGAATCTTAAACTAAGTTAAACTCATCCGAAGGATGAGCTTATCAACAAGCAAATGTTATCCTCCTCAAGCTTGTAAAAAATAAAGAGGTACTTGCCAGAAATGGTGGGGGAAAAAGATGAAAATGGGCGTGTTTTTTGTATTTTGATTTTTCAAAAATCCAGTCAACCACTCTTGAACACGACACTTTCATTTACCTGGGTTGGGAAATCCTTTGCCTAACAGTTAATCAAACCACATTGAAAGTCTTCAGCCGGTTTCTGGGTATTAGCTTTGGGTCAATTGTCACCAAGCCATCTACAGTGTCGTTATGTGTTCAAGAGGACAGTTCAAACAAACCATTCATCTGCAAAATATCTGTCATCCATTTTGACCATCCCTGAGTCAGTCCTTGCCAATATATTTTCAAAACTTGATCTATGATTTCGTGTTGTGGGCTTGCCTACAACAGATCACTTTCTATCGACATCAGCACATTATCTAGAAAGTTGATCCAGAAATCGTCAAGATTTTGAACTGCAGGATGTTCTTTTATGCTTCACTACCGATTAAATCTCATCGACCGATCGAATGAGATTCCGTGAGATGTTCTACGCTCATTCATTCATTTCATGATTAAATTAAGTATTTTGTTTTTTTGGCTGACATTAGCTATGGTTACTCACACTGTTAACATTTTGCTATCATCGATCGGTAATCGCGAAAGCCACCATGTTTGACTTTGAAGCACATTCATTCACATGGATAGAATCGCACTGTCTGAAGATGTGGAAATCGCAATCTCCGGATCTAGTTTTACCATCCAAGTCATGAGGAATTTTATTGTCATTTATACAATGGAATATTTATAAACATATTGTTGCGCCCATACCGTGGTGCGTCCATACTGTGTTCACACATGTCTATACTGTGATGTACTCAAAATCATTCCTGTATTAGAACAGTTGAATCGGTTTTTAGTTAGTTTAATATGAGTATGGGAATGCCTACCTCAGTGATGATGTGTATACATATATATTTTGCATTGAATGTTTTTACAGGTTCTAACTGGGCTGTCCACAGGATGATCCTTGAAATGATAAAGTACCACACTCTTCATATATGACAGACTTCAGTTTCATCTATTCCAGACTTTGCACTTTAGGGGGCAATCTGTTACACTAAAAATTGTCATCCTGACATTCTGCTATGTGTATGAGCTCATTATTACTCATACTTCTCCCTTTTGCAAGTCTAATATATCAGTTCCTCATGTCAAGCCTTGAAAATTAGAAAAAGTTCCTAAAATTCTCCTAAACTTTGGTATCGCACTTTCTGGCTATCTTGCCTGCGGTCCCACACCCAATGTTCAACTTTCCTGCGTTCCTGAACGCACTTTATCTTTGTTATAGGTGCGAACCCATGTAAGATTAAAAAGGCACAAGTAAAATCCCAAAAAGCTCAATTAAAGTAAATTCTGGAAGCTTCTAGAATGGATTTTGCAGTGGCAGAACCGCTCTTGTAAGGTGCATGAATCCCTTACCTTATGGAGCTAACCCCTTGATGTGAGGAGCTTATCCCTTTGAAGGAGGATTCTATCCCTTCATACTTGGAACAGAAAACCTCCTCTTTTCCACTATAAAAAGGGGCATTGGGTAGCCTCAAAGGGAGTTCAAGCTTAAGAATATTTTTGAGGTTAAGTGTTGTTGAGATTTAGACTCAGTTAACTAAGACTTTTGTGAGGAGAGATTACATACCTCTATTTGTCTTGGTTGGAGGAGTGCAGAGCTTATCAAAGTAAAGGAGACTCCTACTTCGGACCCCGGAAAGTCCTGTGCAACATCAAGGCTCAGGTTGTAAGGATTTTCTTCTCTTGAAATTAATACAAATATACTCATTTTTCTCAATAAGCTTTCAATCAATGGTTTATTTCATAGATTCCTTGATCACTATGATAAGCATGGTTTATGATGATTTCTATACAGGTGCTATGTAATACTTTTCTTGTTTGTGACTGCAGGTTTACGAGGAAAACTCCTTCAAGCGCACGAGGGACAACAACGACTTCAAAGAAGCGCTGGATATACGGTAAGTCTTTTACACCTCTATAGAGCTTTTTGTAAACCTTACATGCTTAGAGAAAGATTAGTATGTTTGGCTATTTGTTGCTAGATAATTTTAGTACTAGGGAGATCGGTCTTGTCTGCAAGACGAATTAATCCACACAACACCCATCCCTAAAACCTGCACCCACTCCTTAGGCTCCACCCGCACCGTCAATCTCGCTCCTCGAGATCCAACGGTTCAGATTTCGTATCGTGCGAAATTTGGTGATGATGTTTAATGGTCCCAATCCACGCGAAAACGGTGGTTTCTCCTTGGACATGCATCCAACGCTGAATGGTATCGCACTGCCTCTACCTAATACCGTTTACTACCTGTTGCCCGCGCGATAGACCACGGTGGTTTTGCAAAATCACTTTCCTCCTATGCATGCCGAAATTCAAATTTCCTCGCCCTCGCTTGCATTTCTTCATAAACCCGCCTCCGAGACCTTTTCCCCTGCACCTCCACTTCCTCTACAAATCACCTCTGATGCCTAGAAACCCAAAAAATGCAGTGTTTCCCCCCCTCCATAGGTTTTAAGTTAAAAATTTATTTGTTTTTACAGGTTTAATGGTGGTGAAAGCCCATAAAGGCATTTAAACGATGAATAAACCTCTAGATGATGATCCAAGAGGCCAATGAAGATAAAAGACCGAGGATATACACCAAATAATTAACCCATCGATGTGTCATGATCATCAATGGGTTATAAACCCTTATGCCATGGAAAACCCTGCCTGCACACAAAAAGCAAATACAGTCAGATAATAAATGAAGATTAGGAAGGTTAAAAGGTTAAAAATACAGATCAAAGAATAAATAGAGAAATTAGCCCTTTAAATAGTGATTAAAGATAAAATTTCGAAGGTTTAAAGATAAAGGATAAAGGAATAAAGCAGTTATAAAGAAAAAACAGACAAAGAGACAATGATGCAGATTATTAATGATAAATCAAGGTTAAAAGGCCTAATACAGAAGTTTGATGAATAAAACAAAGACAGATTACCCAAAGACAACTTTGAATAAATTAACAAAGAGGCAATTACTTCTCCAAAGAAAAAATTGCCACCTACAAGCATTATTTCTTTCAATAAATGCATCAGATAGTTATTTCACAGTCAGAGATATTTTTGAAGTAGCTCAGCAATTATTACAAGGTTATTACTAAGCTTTAAAAGCCAAAAATTTCAACTAAAAATAACTCAAAAGTTATTATTTCAGAGTAACTCTTTCAGATATTTTTTCCTTGGGCCTTGCATGGTCTCAAAGGTCAAAAATCATTAAATCTGTAATAAATAAAATTTAAACACCCTAGGTTAGTAGCACCTCCTCATTTTTCATATAAATATTGCATATGAGCTTCATTTCAAATGTTGGTTACTTGATGTTATTGGACTGATCCCTGTTGTTGAGCTAGTTGAGGAATGCTAGACTGAATTGAAGAAAGCTCTGAGTTGTAGAGAGATATTTTACATGGAGTGATGTAACTAGTTTGATCATCAATAATACAAGCATGTTCACAGGATTCTTGAGCTATATCAATGGTGAAGTTTTCCTAAATTGTTATTGTCTCTCATTATGTTTTCCATTATGTTCATCTTTCTCTGATAAAGGAATAGAAGTTTTAGATTAGGACTTGTTGTTTCAGCACCCTATTTCTATCTATATTTCTTTATGTTCATGTTTTATTTTGCAAGGTCTGATTGGAATATTCTTAATTTCCTTCTAGTTACATCTAGCTTGTTGTCTTGGAGATTATTCAATAGAGTGAAACCAAGGAAATTTTGGTGAGCCCATGTTCCTTTGAGTAAGACTTGAGATATTGTTTTCAAAGCCTTTCTTTAAAGTATGCTTACTAGAGTCTAAAACCAGAGAGGTCTATGGTATGCCCTGCCCTTTGGTCTACCTTGAAATGTTGATTTGAAGATTCTTTGAGGGTTTTCAAAAGCATATTAGATTATTTCTGTTTGATCTTAGGCCACTCTTGTTGTTAACTTATAGGTTTTCTTATCTGAAAGTAGTCTTTTGATTGCTGGATTGTTGTCTGAAAGGTTTCTTATTAAAAGTTTGCCCAAAGAGATTTATGGTTTGCCCCATCCTTTGGCTTGCTCCAAGCAGTTACCTTAAAAGGCTTTTCTTGTTTAAGTAGAGCTAGAAGATTCTTAATTGACTATATCTTTACTGCCTTCACAACTTATTATTGTTTCATATCACAAACTAATCTAAAGAATCTATTTGATATAGTTAGCTTGCCCTATGAATTCCCTTGCAGAGTTGATGAACAATTAAATCCTTTTATTACTCCATGGCCCAATGGATTGATGTTTTCTTACAACCTATTTTTTTAGTTGAAACATTCCCTCAATCAATAACACCATTGATCCTTCAATCTATCAATTAATCCAACCAAAACAAAAACAAGTCCTTAGAACTTCATAACTAGCCTAATATCTTAAAATAAAGAACACAAAGATATATCAATTGAAAACACCTTTATAGAGAGATCCTTCTCTGAATCCAGGAAGGCTAGGTCCTAGGATTCCAAAAATGGTTCTGATGTGGCCTCTGCTACGTTTGTTCTTGCCATTCTAGCAAATTACAGGGAGCCAACACCTTCGTCATTTTATTTCTTATACAATATACCCGAACTACTGTTGGTCTATTTTTCTAAACTTTTGCTGTTGGAATCGTGCTAACTGTTATAGCAGTTTCTTTTGTTTCCCTCCTTCATGCAGGCTAAGTAGGATTACTAGCACGAATGATGCTCATGTGACACCATAACTAATTAATTCTTACTGTCTCCCACCACGACTATGATTGTGTGATTATTTACTGGGGTGAGGTGGATTCTGACAATGCTGACGATGGCTTTGGAAGTCAGGTAGACATTATGGGCAATAATTATAGCTTAATGTGGAAACTTTATTACGGTATGAGGGTTACTAATTATGGAAATTATTTCTCAATTTTGGATGATCTTATGGACTGACAACACTATGATGGCTCATTATGAGTGAATTATGGTTGACACGTTTAGGCTTTGTAACACTGTAGATTCCCCCCCTTGACCATAATTGGTTGAGATATGGTCTCCATATTGCAACAGGGTGACAGTTGTGTTTGCGCAACATGTTGGTTTCTTTTTAAGGATTCCTACTCTAGTGGGCTGAAATGGTTATTATTGGAACAAACATAAACTATTCTACGAATCCTCTCAGTTGTGAGAGAGTTATTGACTCTAATCTACTGACTTCTCTCTGGTGCGAGAGTTATTTAAAATAAAAGGATTATGTTGCTTACTCCTGATAGGGTTTCAGGCGTGCATTGTTAACCCATCCTTGAAGTATCTCTCCATCTAGTTCCGCTATCTTGACCACGCATGAGTCCCTTATCTATATGACATAATACGACTCCATCTAGTGCATTCTAAACTTTCTTGGGAACTTCTAGAATTTGTTGTCATAGAGCGGCACATTGTCGCCAATCGTAAATTTTTTGTGCTTGATGTGGCAGTCATGCCAAGCCTTTTGTCTTTGTTTCTATACTCATTGATGGAAATCTACCAGAAATCTATCTTCTTCAAGTTCCTGCAACTCATGCAGGCGTGCAAAGATGGAGTCTTCCTCTGTCATGTGTGTTGTTGAGTCAATTAAGAGGCTTGGTACAATAAATTCAGCTGGTATTACTACTTCTTTCTCATACACCAATTGGAATGGAGTTTGATTATGCAGTCTCTTTATGGTTGTCCTGTATGCCCAAAATGTGGCTGGTATTCCTTCATTCTAGTCATTGTGGTTGGCGTTGCATATATTTTTTAGCCCTTTCTCCAAGATATTGTTGAAAGAATCGACGGTTTTGTTCGCCTCTGGCTGGTATGGGATACTCTTGTGGTGTTGTATCATGAAATTATCCAGCAGTGATTTGATTGTAGCATTAATGTAATTTGTTACTTGATCACTTGTTAGGCTCCTTGGACAGCTGAACCTGCTAATGATGTTCTCAAAGATAAATCTGGCTATTGTATTTGTTGTACAATCCTTTAATAATGCCTCCTCTGCCCATCTTGTGAGGTAGTTGGTTGCGGTGATTATATATCTTGCCTATGAGTGTCACATGATTGGTTCAATCGGTCCTATGAAGTCAACTACCCATTTCTCAAATGCCTGCATATCCCTTACAGGTTGTAGGGGAAACTCATCACGATGTGATGGACGCCCTGTTCTTTGACAGACATCGCATTTCTTCACATATTATTTCTTGTATTTGTGCATGGTAGGCCATCATAATCCTGCTTGTAGTATTTTATTTAAGGTGGGTTTTTTTTAGCTTGAGGGGTCCTAACCCAGGTTCGGTGTGAAAGGTTTTCCAACAAAACCCTATACTACTGGCCCTTTTGGCAGTGACCTGCTTACGTAGGTCAAAGTATCACCCGAAGTAGTATGGGTGGGTGTTGGAACCAGGTGTCCGCACCCTGAGAAAGGATGGGTAAGGAAAGCACAGCTGCACTAGGTCCTGTAATCCCATATTACCTTGTTTTGCGCAGGAATACTTAGGTATCTGTTCGCATCCACGTGTGCTAAATCTATAGTTATATGCTTTTATGAGAGTAAAAAAACATTATGTAAACATAATAGAATAGATCCAGATCCAGAAACACCCTTACACAGATCTTCACAGCTTAAAGACAAAAAATGCACAATACAACAATCACCAACAATTCACACAAGATTACTCACATATTCAGTTCTCTATCAATCCTTCTTATTCATTCATTCATCAATTATTCCTTACCATTCCCTTCCCAACCTGTGCACCTAGCAGTAAGGTCCACACACAGCTGGACTTGGATCTCTGCGCACACAGCCAGCAGGAGTCCTTTCCCCAAAACCCAGATAGATAGTTTAAACAACAATTCGCATCAATAGCTCATTATTCTTGTCCTTTACAATACCGAATGCTCCTCTATTTATAGCAATCTAGCCTAGACTTTCCTATGGTCCAAAAACCGTGGTCTTTAGACCCCTAGTTTACCCTTTTACCCATTACAATGGGTTCGGGGTTTTGACCCACCCCAAAACCCCTCCACTAGACTAAATCTAATCAAAAATATCCAAAATGGACCAGTTTCGCAGCTTGTTAAGAGAACCTATTCCAACAGTCCCCCAACACAATCTTGTGACTTGTCCCAAGCCACTGGGGTGGTGCGGCTTCTATTTGTGCACGCAAGGTAGCAAGAGCACGTATGAGTGACCGGAGCACTTCCTAACTCTGGGCCGCAGCTTGTTGCGCAATGTTGACAAGTGTCAAGGAGGCAGGAGAGTATGGTGCCGCGGTAACTCATTCTAGCAGCCGGTGGAGGTGCGCAATGGCAGACTGAGCATCTTGGGAGAGCTAGAGTGTGGTGTTGGCCCATGGTTTCATCCATTTTTAGAGGACATGCTTGGTGCGGCGAAGGTTCTCAATCATGTTCATGATGGCTAGACGCTGTGTGGAGATGTCGGAGGGAGAGGAAGTTCTGACCTGATGCAGAGCAACTTCCGCCTGCTGTAATTATTTCTGGATATGATGAAGCATAGAGTGGTGCTGGACTGCTGTCCATAGTTGCGTAGCTGTTTCAACCAACTGTGCCCCCTGCATAAGCTGCTCCTAAATAATATGTGCTACGTCGGTGACCAATGCAATCCGCTGGGATCGTACTTCCGGAGGTATGTCAGACTGCTGTTGCGTAGTTTGGGCACAGTGGCAAACCTCTTGCAACACTCCGGTGTATAATCCTTGAAGCGCTATGCAAGATAGTTGCGCTAAATCTATTTGGATGTCCCCCGCAGTCAGATCATGATTGTTAACTAGGGTAGAGTGAGGGAGTGAACAAAATTTTCTTCTGTTGGGCGGTATTATGGAGTTGCAGAGAAGTTGCAGCATGTCCCTGTATCTCAACGTTCCTCCTTGATGCAGACCTAGTAGTGAATTGACTGTGATGTTGTGGTCGGGGGACTGTGGTACTAACGTACCCTCTTTTGTGCTTAAGGCCATCCAGCTGGGTCCCGCGGTTGTCCCTGGGGTGCGAAAGTCAATTATTCCCATTGCACAGAACTGGTGCCTTTCTGTGCATGGCTCGCAGCCAATTCTTTCTGCAGGAAGCCAATGCTCGATCCTTTGACTACACTCAGCATTCCCAGGCCCTCTCGAGATGATGTTTGTGGGTATTGAGCAGCTCGGGAATGGATCATTCGACGGGTTAGGGTCCATCTTAGCAACAAGAAAATGGGTGTCTCAGAGAATGTTAATGATTTCAGAAAACCAGTAGGAAAATAGCAGGAGCATGGTGGAGAGAAAATAAATATCCTGGTGCGAAGTCATCCAACAAACCGCACACCATCCGGAGCTATTAAATGGTGGAGGAGCCCATTCATGAAATGTACTATTGACCATTCAGAGTAATCTTACCATAATTGGCTGCATTGATGATCTGCTGCCTATTTTGCGTACCCGTAAGGTTCTTTTATTATCATATTGGGATGTGCTGATGGTCGTCATTTGTGCCTAATGTCTCTTCCATGAAATGTTAGATTCCAATTGACGCCTGCGTGCTATTCATGTATCCTGAATTAATGCTGATGCTAGGTGTTCCATAACAGGGTTCAAGTACCAGATCTGCAAGTTGGCCACCAATATTCTCAAACCATGCTCGTCGTCCTCGGGCATGACATCTTGGTATGGTAAGGCTGTGTCGAGCGTCCTCGTTCCATCTATTACTTGAAGTGAGCGCAAATTCTCCCAATTGCACGTGGGTTTAGGTGGGTCCGTAATCGAACACACACTTAGGGCAGCGGTAACCAGGTGAGCCTGTCTGGGAAGGGTTCGATCGCACCCTTGAGTGTTGTATGTGAGCAAGTATCTGCGTAAGTCGATTGTCCACGGAGCCCATCTGGAAACTGGGGTCCCTAAGCACAGGATCACCCTATTCCAATACTTCTCCTGAGTGAAGAATAACAGCCCTTGCGCAGGTGCTCCACGCAATGTTAGTAGCCTGCGTTCCATGGGAATTTTAGGTTCAAAAATCTTCGTACTATCACATGCGTCATCATGGCAAGGTAGGTCTCTTTCCTTGGTAGAGATGTGACAGAAATTCCTGGTGGTCCAAAGACATCGTAGCGCCAAAACCTCGTGCAACCAACCTTGCCAATTTTCCAGCTACTCATCAGAGTCAGAAAAAGATTCACTATCCTTTTCCCAACAGAGCACTCCTTCATCCATGGGGTTAACCCGATCTTCATCCCGTGCAGTCAATTTATAAATGTGATCTATCTCTTCCTCCTCATAGGATGGCTCTGTATAATCCACGCCTTCTGTCAGATCTAGTGGCACTATGATGCATGTACCTTTATTTTCAAACACAATGTTGCGCTTCTTGAGATTGATGACACCCCCCATGTCTATAGCCCAGTCCAATCCGAGGAGCGCAGGATAGGGATCCGCATCTTCCACAATTTCTATTACGTCAAAGTCATTTAGGACCCTTACCCCTGTGATGTCAACCATGACTTTTGGTAGCCTTCCTAGATGAATGATTTTTTGTTGATTTGCGTAGCTGGATGGTGGACCATTCTAATTTAGGCTCTCCCATTCGTTGCCATGTCTTCTTTGGTAATACGTTCACATCCGATCCAAGATATAAGATGACTTGATCAATTTCGTAGTCACCAATTTGTGCAGTCAATTGCATTTCTCTTCCAGTGTGTTTCTTATAGCTGTATATTTTATGTACATCCTTGGTCCCAGGGATCAAATTGGGCCATGCTGCATAGGTGTTCAGTAGTGCTTGGATATTTCCTACGACCTACGAGTTTCATAGCAACTTCAGACAGGCCTTCAAAAAGGGCTCAACTCCTTCTTCTATCTGGAGGTGCGTTGGCTGCTACGCGGGGCCTGCCAATGGTACTTGTTCCTAGAGATTCATTCCTTCTCGAGGGCCAAGCTCCTCCTTTTATCCCTGGGTGACCATCCCGCTGTGTGTCATGACTTTTACACTTGGATTCATATTCCTTAGCTCAGTTTTAACTCTTTGTATGATCTATGTAGGGGTGGGTTGTTTTTCCTACATCTTGGCTATTAAAATTTGGCAATCCTCCACCACATGGTCCAGCTGCCTATAATACTTGCACGATGGTCTAGTGGGATTTGGGTATTCTCTGGAAAATTTTCCTATTTCCCCACAGTTATAATAGATTATCTGCCCATGTCCTCGTCCCATGCTTCCTCCCCGACCTCCTCTGCCCCTGGCCAGTGATCCTCCAAAGTGCACAGAAATTATTGGTGACATAGGGTCCAATTGTACCCTATATAAGTTCCCTCGATCCATCATTAAATCATAAGTACGAAAGTTCTACACACCGTGTCCCACTGATCGGCATAATCTGCACCATTGTTTCTTTAGTTCTGGGACATATGCACCTAACCGAGGGCAATGGTTCATATCATGCAGTCCTGCTACCCGACAATCATCACACCATAGCGCAGGTCCGATTGACACTGGTCGCGTCAGAATAGGTTCCCTACTTGCTCCTAGGCATACCGGACTAGGTCCTCCTACTTGCGTGTAATCCGTTAGTAGAGGGCACTGATCCTTTGTATGGCCAGACACCCGACATCGTATGCACCAAAGATCTGCACAACCGTCCTTTCTTCGCTCCTTTTGCAGGTTTTGTATTTCCATATGCATAGCCCCAAGCTGTTCCTGAATTTTTTGTACCCCTACCGACGTATCCTCTCGGGGGGTAGCTTCTAGTTTCATAGCGACTTCCATAGCTTTCTCCTGCGACTCAAAGGTCTGATGACTCATCGGTGTGCGTAGGTGAGGTAACAACATAGCGATGAACCATCGTATGCTGTCTATCATCATATTCAAATCCTCCTTCCCTGATTGCCTTCTTCAATTGCTGATTAGCCTCCCATGCTGACTCATACGCACCTTGTTTGAAGTCCTTTACTTCCGTTACCAGCTGGGAATAGTATTTCGGCTTTCGGAATTGTTTCTTCAGGGCGTCTTTGATATCTTGAATGGATGTGCTCCTGTTCTAGGCAATGTATCACATATACCATTCTAGGGCCTTGTCCTCAAATGCTAATGACAACTACGCCCTCTTCACCGTGTCACTCGCCAAATTTTGCGTAGTCCAAACAAAGTCTGCCACGAACCAAAACCGGTCCATATCCTCATCTCCTACCCCCTTGAAGGTAGGTAGTTTCAGGTGCGCAGCCATATCACTGTCTGGGGGGGTGGTGGTATGGGTGAGTTCTTACCTTTGTGGGGCCTAGGTGGCGGTGTAGCTGGGGGGTCTTGCGCAACTGGTTCTTGCAATAGAGTATAGGCAGATATTCCTCTGTCAAGGTTGGTCTGAGATTATTTACCACTGCGCATCGCGCTTCCGTCTATATTCGAGGTCATTCAGTATGACTACACAGAATGCTCTTTTCGCATAGTAATATCTTAATTAGCAACGGTAACGTCCTCAGAAACTTGCCTCGGAACCCTTTAAATAATCATCGTTCGGCCTCGGAGTATGAGACAAACTGATCAATGGAAAATTCTGTCACAAATCCTCCTAGCATGCTATCCACCCAGTGATCTACTGTGTGCATGATAGTATTATCAGTCTTTTCCAGCTGCTGGATCAGCTCTAGGGTCCACTGAGTGAATCGTTCGTCCTTCCAACACTTCTAGAATTCTACAAGTCTGGCTAGCCACTCTTGGAGCTCAACCGAAAATGTCACAAAGAATATTTCGTAGCTCTCTGTAAGAATATAACTATTTTTCCACCTTTCCGCTGTTAACTCCTTACTGCGATTTTATTTTACCGTGAACTCCTGGATCTGCCTTTCGAACCAATCTTCGATCTCCTTTCTTTCAGGCTTCCCGTATTCTCTTGTAATTACCTGATCCCTCTCTCAGGCTTCTTCTGGTCTTGACAATGGAACCATTTGTTGGCTTGAGGGGTCCTGACCCAGGTTCAGTGTGCAAGGTTTGCCAATAAACCCCTATACTACTGGCCCTTTCGGCAGTGACTTGCTTGCGCAGGTCAAAGTATCACCCAAAGTAGTATGGGTGGGTGCTGGAACCAAGTTTCCACACCCTGAGAAAGGATTGGTAAGGAAAATAGAGTTGCGCTAGGTCCTGCAATCCCAGATTACCTTGTTCTACGCAGGATTACTTAGGTCTTTGTTCGCATCCACGTGCGCTAGATCTATATTTATATGCTTTTATGACAGTAACACAGCATTATATAAACAGAAAAAAATAGATCCAGATCCAAAAACACACTTACACAGATCTTCGTAGCTTAAAGACAGAAAATGCACAATACAACAATTACCAAAAATTCGCAGAAGATTACTCACAGATTCAGTTCTCTATCAATCCTTCTTATTCATTCATTCATAAATTCTTCCTTACCATTCCCTTCCCAACCTGTGCACATAGCAGCATGGTCCGCACACAACTAGACTTGGATCTCCGCGCACACAGCCAGCAGGAGTCCTTTCCCCAAAACCCAGACAAATAGTTTAAACAACAATTCACATCAATAGCTCATCATTCTTGTCCTTTACAATACAAAATTCTCTTCTATTTATAACAATCTAGCCCAGACTTTCCTATGGTCCATAAACCGTGGTTTTCAGACCCCTAGTTTACCCTTTTACCCATTACAATGCGTTTGGGGCTTTGACCCGCCCCAAAACCCCTCCGCTAGACCAAATCTAATCAAAAATATCCAAAATGGACCAGTTTTGCAGCTTGTTAGGAGACCCTGTTCCAACAGTTTTGCACCGACATGGCCTCCCGTAACTCCACTATGACACTCCCACAAGATTTCTTTTTTTTCATGATCTAATACACATCTTCGTAGGATATGATCCAGGCCCATATTATACAACTATCCTACCATGAGGTGATACTCAGTTGCTTTAACTACTAAGTGTCTTCTTTGGGTTGCTGTGTATTCCGCTGGACATTTTCATGTGGCTAAGTATGTTGCTATCTATTCTACGTAATCTGGGATGGCTTCTACATGGAAAAGATCAAAATCTGGTAGCTGGTCATCAATTGGTCCTTCATTTTCTCCGTTTTCCAATCATGACAAATGGTTGGGACCAACATTTAGTCTTCCCAGTTTTACTATGACTTCAAAAGTGAATTCTTGGAACAGTAGGAGCCATCTATAGATTCTACCCTCTAATATAGGTTTGTTTACAAGATATTTCAGTGTTGAGTGATCTATGAAGAATTTGAATGTCCCTCCCAATAAATAGTGGAAATTTTTTTGTAGAGTAGACCATTGCAAGAGATTCCCTCTCTATTGTTGTGTAGTTCCTTTCTACCGCTGATAACTTCTTGCTTGCAAAGTATATCGAGTGGTCTATGGAGGTTGCTCCTGGCTAAGCTAACACCACTCCCAAGGCAATACTTAAAGCGTCAATGTGGACATGGTTTATCCCAATTCGGATTGGCCAAAATGGGTGCACTTGCTCGTTTCTCTTTCAACGTGTCCAATGCTTTAGTATATTCATCATTCCATATGAATTGTTCCATTTTCCGCAACAGATTTTATAGTGATGCTGTGATTTTTTCATAGTTGTGGATGAACCTCCTATAGTATCCTGTGTGTCCAAGTAGTGACCTCAACTGCTTTACATTCTCTAGTGCATCCATATTCACGATTACCACCACCTTTGCGGGGTGCACACATACCCCTTGCTTACAGACAACATGTCCCAAAAACATTCCAAAGGGTACTACAAAGATGCACTTTTTGAGATTTAGAGAAATTTTAAGTTGTCTGCACCTGTCAAACATTATCCTTAGCAGAGTTGCATGGTTTTTCAGTAAGTTGTACACTGTCCAATCATCCATGTACAATTCTAGGAACTTATGTATATAATCTCTGAATGTTGCTATTACTATTTGTGAAAATACAACTGGTGCATTATTTAGCCCAAAAGGCATAACATGACAGGCGTATCATCCCCATTCTGTTGTGAAAGTAGTTTTTATTTTATCTTCTTCTACTATTCGTACCTGATGATATCCTCAGAAGCCATATGTGAATCAGTATGCTTCATTTCCCGCTACATTGTCAAGAAAGTTTTCACTAAATGGAGTTGGAAAAGGATCATGAACACACACATTATTTATATTTCTGTAGTCTACACATACTCTAATTTCTGATTTTTCCTTTTTACTTTGTATCACGATTGGGCTGACCCACTTTGTTTCTTCAACCGGAAAGATCAAGCCTGCATTCAACATTTTGTCTATCTCTGCTTTAACCTTTTCTTTTACTCTTAGATTCAAGCGGTAAGGTCTATGTTTTATTATTCTATCATTTGATTTCAGTATTATTCGCATTTCCCCCCGATATCCTTTGATTCCTTTGAGTTCTGCCACTGAAGATGGGAATAGGTATTCATATTCTTGTAGTAGGTCAAAGATTTCTTTTTTGGTTTCTGTATCCCAATAATCTCCAATGGATGCAATCTTGGGCTTCTCTTCGCTTCCAATGTTCTGCTTCTTTGTCTTCAGGGGTAACAGGTGTAATACTTCTGTAGTTGGTTCCTCTTGTATTCCTCGTTCCCCTTCCTTTTCTTCAAAATATAAACGTCGAAGATTTTCTAAATCATAACCGTCTATCTCCTGATATATTATTTTTCATGCTACTGATTCTCTAGCTTTCTAATCTGATATGAACATTTCCTCAGTTTCCTCAAGTTCTGGGAAAAACAATATTTTTTTAATTTCTTATGGGGTATACGTAAATTGGTCTGTATCTCCCTTGAAAGAAAAACACTGAATAAATATTTCCGCAAATTTTTCCCAGGTGTTTGTTCCTCTCTTCTTCTATTATGTTAGGTACCAAGCTTGCAGAATGGTGTCCAGTGAATGTATGAAGTTGTGTACCCATAAATATTTTGGATATTCCTCTTCTCTCCACTTATACTTGCAATTGTTTAGATGTACCAAAGGGTCAGAGTTTCCCCGATACTTTTCCTCCTGTTGTGGTCCTGAAGCCGCATGAAATATTTTTCTTAATGCTTTGGCAATGTCTTCCCATTGAAAGAGAGAGTTGCGATGCGGTTTCCACCATCTTACAGAAGTGGATTGTAGTGCTACATCCATGAGAGGGACTCTATGTTCTATTGAAACTTTATCTTCTACTTTGGTAATAAATGTATTCACAGCTTGCATATTTGAAAGAGTTGGGTATTCTCTTACCTCTATACCAATCTAGTTGACTCCCCGAATATTGGCGCATATTCTGGTGTTGATTTTGTATAATCCCTGCTTCCAATCGTCCCAGGCCACTTCTGATCCTATGTCAGAACTCTTAACACTTATCCATATTACCATTCCTCTTGCTGTAGGGTTAATGTAATCTTCTCTTTTTCCTGCACTCATTTGGTAGATTTCATCTAGAAGTTCAACATCTTCTCTGTTGTCAACAGTTTCTGTGTATCAGGGTCCTTGATACAGATCCAATAGTTGGAGGACTCTGACCTCACCATCTTCAAATATCATCAGCTCCTTCTTTAAATTAATAACTGCATAATTTTCAAAGGCCCAATCTATTCCCAGCAAGCCAAGATAGGGATCCTTGTCTCCCATGATATCTATTACTTCAAAGTATGTATAGGTTTTTACTCCCACAACGTCAACCTAAAATTCTTCCAGCCTCCTTATTGGCACGATTGAGTATTGATTTGTCATTCTTAATTGTATTGGTGAGTATGAAAGCTTCGGTTTTCCCAGTGCTCCCCATGTCTTTCTAGGTAGAATGTTGACATCTAATCTGAGATCTAGCATTGTGTCTCTGATTTGGAATCCCACAACTTGGGTGTTTATCCATAATTATTTTCCAGCCCTTCTATTATTTATTTTTACTCTTCTTATATATTTTTCAGTTGTGTTACTTGAGTCTTCATGTTCTGCTCCTCCTTGGACAGCCAATTCTACATTTTTCTTTAGTTGTTCCAACATCTATCCATTGTTCAGAATTTTCAAGAATAGTCGGAACCAATCTTCGATAAGTGTCCCTGTAGTGACTATATTCTCTCTTTTACTAGATGGTTGTAGAAGCTCCATACTCTTATGGCTCCCCATATTTGAGAATGTCTCTAGTGCTTCTTTAAAATACTACTTATGTTTTTCTGAGCTGAAAATATTCTTTGGGGATGCAGGTTTGACTAACTTTATCGGGTGCATTTCTCGTGCATCCTCCCCTATTTTCTTCCCTCCTCGGGTTGCTATAGCTAAAATTTGTAGAGGTTGAAGCTCTACAATCCTTGGCTCTGCATTAACCAGGTTAGCTCCTCGTTGCCTGGTTCTTTCTTCCCACATCTTGATCAGCTTTGGGAAATATTCAGTAGTATGTGCATTTACTATGCATTGAGAGCACCATGGTCTTCTTGGCAGCATACATTCTCTTTCTACGTGACCTTCTTGATCACAGTTATAAAACCTCAGCGGTCCTCTTCCTCCAGTTCTGCTACCTCTTATTCCTCCACCTCCTCGTCCCCTTGGAGTCTCATTTACTCTATAGGACGACCTATCTAATCATTCTACCAATGCATCTAGGGCTCTACATTACTCTGTATGATGAGTTGTTGAGGCACAAAACTCACAATAAATGGTTTTTGGAACATTTAAATATTTTTTCAGAATTGGACACAGTCATGGAGGATGAACAATACCTTTGCATATTTCGTAGCACTCTACTACTTCTTGATTCTGCTAATTAGGAAACCCTGGGAAGTGGGCTTGTGTTTGGAATAGCCCTTGAGTGTTTATCTGCACAACTCCACGGACTGGTGGGGCCCCCTATGTTCCAATCGTCGAAGTCCCAACATTGGCTCCCTGCAACCTCGGACATTCTGTGACTATGTGTCCTTCCATCAAGCAATGTGTACAACATACATTAGGTCTTACGGGTAGCGTCAACTGAATATCTTTTAGTTTCTCCGTCAGACTGGCTATTTGATTTTTTAGTCCTAGTATGGATGGATCTTTCACTGCTGCTCCCCCTCTGAACTCTTGCGGGTATCCAGCCATGGCTTCTATTTTCATTGCTTGCTATAGTGCATCTTGAAGGGTATCAATATTCTGTTGTGTCAAAGGTGTCCTTGTCAATAGTAGGAGTGCTTCAATGAACTAGTCCCACTGGTGATTTGGATTGATTGGGTAACTTAACTTTCCAATTGCATCTTTGAATCTTCTCATCAAATCCAAGGCTATCTATCCTTCCCTCTATTTGATTTCCCATAACTCAGACAATCCTTGATGATTCGTCTGAGGCAGCTTGCATTATTGGATGAATTCCCTATTAACATCATCTATTGTTAGGTTCTGGTGTGCTTCTGACCATTTGATGAACCAACATAAATATATTTCTCTTAATGTGGTTTGAAACTCAATTAAATTGACTGCATCTAGTGTCTGTCAAGCTCTCCAAATTTCTTCACACAGATACCAATGTTGTTCTACATCGTCCTTACCTTTTCCAAAAAATTCTGGGTATTGGGTAAATGATCCTGCCCTCTTTCCTTGTGTTGGTGGTGCTAATGTAAAACCTCTGCTTCCTGGCTGAGAGATTCTGCCACTAGCATTGTTACTAGCAATTATCTTTACTATGGACTTAGTGGTACACAACTTGCTAAACTCCCGTAACTTTATCAAGAACTTATCAGGTGGATGGTAAAGTACCAAGGGAAGGTTAGGACTAGTGCTACTTGAAACTTGGGAAATAAGATTACCTTGGGGTATGGTTGTTGGCCTCTCTTGGAATAGTTTCTCCATTGCAGCATGCAAATCCACATCAAACACTTCCTCTGGGCGCACGTCCTGCTCATTGGACTTCTTTCCCTTCTCTCTTCAGGTTGGGCTCCTATAAAGTTGTCTAACTTCCTTGATGGACCCCCCATTCCTTTAGGTCCCACCTAATCCTCTCTTTCTTTTGTCATCTGCAGTGCCTTTTCCTTTCTCTGTCAACTCCTTTCCTGATTTTCAAACTCTCGCATCGTCCTTTCCCACCACTTTTTAGCAATATGTACCTTTGATGTGCTCTCTGCTCTCTCAACCTACTAGAGGTCATGGCATCCATATCCCGATTCCCCATTTTCCTGGTTCGTAGCAAATTTCCCTCAACTCCTTCCCCCAGTATTGGAGGTTTAGGTCTCCATCTTGGGGCTTTGGAATAGCATTAGGCCTTCGTCCACCATCAGATCTTTAATCCACAATAGGATTTCCTTCAACAATTTTCCCCGCAACCTAGATTTAAATATATCTTCAGCTTTGGTAAAATATTGAATGCACTTGGTTGCAAACTCTACTATTTACCCCTCCAAGGTATTTTGTACCCAAAAATCTACTGCTCGGGTTAGATCTGTATCTAACCGATGTAGCACTGTTAGATTTGTAAGCGTCCAACTGCGACGGGCTGGACGCAATCCTCTAGGAAGTGACTTGATCTAGAGTCTTCCCAACCAGTTATGGAGCTCTTCAAGAAATTTTCCCAGATAATTTCATACAAGTCGCTCGCTGAATCAAAAAATAAGACTTGATCCTTGAAATTATTTTCCCTTTGTTGTCGAAGCTCCGCTTGTTGCGATATGAACTAATATACATGATTGTACCACCAGATATGCAGTTATCTCTCATATATCCTATATACCATGATATAGCTTCTAGATAAATTTTCAAGTCCCGAAAATGGAACTATTTGTTGGCGAAGAAGGAGGTCTCTGGGAAAGACCCACATTTAAGCTTGGAGCCAACAAGGTTTTCGCTATAGTCTAGGACAACACCAACATTTTCACCCTACTCAAGGAAGCAAGGAGTCTCACCCGAGGCGTGTCGTGACCTTACTGGGATTAGAGACTAGATCATTAACGTCAAGGAAAGATCACTAACAAAAAGTTGTCTCTCAATTCATACAAAATAAATTTATTTATCTCAAATTAAGAAGTAATTTATCATTCATCCATACCTATTTGAGCTTTGAATTAAAATATTAAAACATACATACATACAACACAATCAACAAGCATAAACTACATAATATGCAACACATCATCAGTCTAATTCCATTAACTTGGCTCAAAACATTACAAATATACTCCACAGAGTCTAATACATTTCATTTCAGTACATACGTCTCTGTAGAGCTCTTCCTATGATCTACTCTGCTATCCGCCTCTAACTATCCTCGGAGTCCTTTCTTCCCTGCTTATTTGTTCCTGCCAATTAACACTATCAAACTTTGCCCCTTTTCCGCTCAACTGTTCCCTTGCGCTCCGCTACCTTCTGTCTCTTTTCCGTCACTGGGATTTCTACTGCTTCTTCCTTGTCTCCCATATATACCATATGTACCGTCACCTGTTTGTGCTTTGCCACCTGTTACCCCCCTATGAAATTCTTGACAAGCAAGCTGGGGGCTGAATGATTGTTGAGCCTTCAAGGGATGCCTTTCCCTGAAAAGCCATTCCCCTTGAAGCCTCTGAGTGCTTTGCCTTATATAAATTCTATCTGCTGCCCCATTTCTCAAAAGGGCCTATATTACCTCTCATATCCCTGTAAAATACCACTTTTCCCCTCTCCCCCTTGAAATCCCATTCCTGCCCCTGTTCTGGCCTCTCCTGCTCCTCATTGCCCTATTGTTACCCTGGATGGCCTCAAATTTCATTAAAAAATGAATAAAACCCATGTATTTCATTATAAAAGGCCTAGCACCTTTGGTCAGAGCCCCGCACACTTCCGCCTTCCACAGGACCTAGTGCCAGAACCAACACTAAATCCGTTAGGCGCTTAGCCCCCCGAACTTGTCCCCGCGCGAAAAAATCATTTAAAACCTTTTAAATGCGCACATATATGGGTCCGATATATAAATTCAAACCGGCAAATCTCCACCATCCATTAAAGATCAAATCCAACAGCACGGAGCGCGCCCGAAATGGTGGTCCCCACTCCACGCGCTGTTTTCCAAAACCCGACGGTATTTTCCGCACCACCCATCTGCAGCAGGCGGTTTTCCCCGGAGAGCTAGCGATTCCACTCAGTAAACGACACGTGGCATCTGTACGGGGGCAAAACCACCCTCATTTCGCGCATTAAACTTCGGTACGGGGCGCCCAGCGAAATCCACGACCACCGTTTGATCTCGAGATCTTCATCCGACGACCTCCCTTCGTCCAAGCTGCTCGCTCGTTAGTCAGTCTCCGCTGCACCCGTAGACCCACCATGTGTCACCCTCGCCATTGATTTGTGCCCAATCAACGGTCCAGATCACCCCGCTCGCCGTTGACCATCCCACTGCCCACCGGTCCCTCCACGTCAGCATCCCACGTGTACCCTCCATGCACATGCCTGTCCGTTGCATATATTGCTCCATTCTTCGCAATTTTTAATGTTTTTCACGTAATCCTCCGCTCTGCCACATGCAACGTCTTCTGGTCCACTGTTCATGGGTTTCCCACCATTTTTCGTGTTTTTTGCCCTCCATTCCATCCGATGCACGATCATCTCATCCGTTCACACCACTTCCGTCTCCCCATCTGTGTTTTCTTGACGAGTTTGCTGTTTTGCAGGGTTTTCGAGGATAAAATATCACCTTAGCCCACGATCCCTGTCAGAATGTCAGAGAAATTGCAGAGAACCATTTTGCTGCAGATTGAATTTATGGAAAAGGACCAGGGAAGGTGGAGACAGGGATTTCTATTAAATGAGCATACTTCAAACCCTGTAAGGAACCTTCCGGCACCATTTAGAACACAGTATGGCAAGATCAGAGAAGAGAGAATGTTTCAGAGCAAGGACAAGGGATCAGAGCAAAAAAATGAAGGTTTCGGGCCTAAAATCATAGGTCTAAGAGACAAAGCACCAGTTGAAGACCCCGAGAAATGATTCAAAGGATCCTGTGCACAAGCAGAAGGCACCATCAGGGTTATTTGCCAGCAGAATGTTTTCTTGATCAGGTACAGGGCGCCCATATAACTTTTATTATGCAGAATGTCCCTGAAATGATTTCCGCCCTAACTACAGTTCAAAAATAGTCAGACATTTATGAGACAGACCTTTCAAGCAACGTATTTCATTTTTTGTTCAAATCACCTGGAGTACAACAAGCCAAAAGGTCAAGATCATATCCAAAGCAGATCATTCTTTTACAAGGAAGGTGACAGAGATTAAATACATAGCAGGTCAAGCAGAATGGGTTTCGGCCCTGCGTTCATTGTTATGTTTAATGATACATTTAATTTTCACCTACTCCTTCAGTCGATCTTAGGTTCATCCTTTGCTATAAAGCACAGAAGGAAACTTTGAAATGGTTGTTGACAAGATATCAGTGAAATGCAAGTATTTTCCTCTTAAGACAAGTTCTCTGTGTATATTGTAAGATAGACTGAGGCTAGATGTATTCAGACTAAATGTTCAAGCTATGGGCTATGATGTACCTGATTGGTGTTGTTTTTAATATGACAAGCATGTTTCTTTGGATCCTGATCTAAAGCAGCTGGTGATGTTTCCTCTTTCTCTGTATTTGTGATTGACTTGCTCCTATGTTATGTTCTGTTTCATTTCATTTCTGCTGGTAGGCAACAGAAGTATAAGATAGGATTCACCCTTCTTAGGTGCCTTATGTTTCCTGCGCTCCCTACCTCAATGTTTTCCGCTTATATGTGTATCTGAATGTTGATTTCAATTGATTTAACCAGTGTAGTGGATGACATTGCCTGCTCTCTGATGTATGAATTGATGAAGTCCATGTTTAGATGTTCTTGGTAGGATTTAGATGGAAGGTTTGGGAACACTGGGGATTAGTGTTAGCCCTGTCCACTAGGATCTTTGCACGACTAGCTAGCCTTCCTAAGATCCCTTGTAATTGCCTTTGATTTTGTCCAAGCAGGCCTAGAGTTAAATGACCTCTGACCCAATCTATAGACAGAATTAGATGGTTCTCCTCCTTTCATTTTCAGTCCTTGATGTTCCATTCCATCTCCTATCTCTTAAGATCTAGATGATTTAGATGACTTGCCCAACTGAAAGCTTGCACATTGAACACAAATAAATCCTTTCTTGACTCCATAGCCCAATGGCCTTGATGTTCTCTGAGTTATCTACCTTTGCCTAGTTTACTCTATGCTCACCCTTGCCTTATATTGGACTCTTCTTTCCTGATTCCCAACAACCAAACTTTTAATCAAACAAACAAACCCTGTGCTTCATACCTAGCCTAATACCTTCAAACTGAACTTCAAAGTTATACCTTTGACATATCATAGAGAGATCCCTCTCTGAACCCAGGAGGGCTAGATCCTGAGGTTCCAAAGTGGTTCTATGTTGTCTCATCTTTTGGTCTTGCCAACCTGGCCAAAACATGGGAACCCCAACACCACCTGCCTTCAAGTTTTCCATAACCGCAACAACTCCCTGCCTATCTTCATTGCGCTCCGCCCCCTGTTCCTTTCACTCCTATATTTCCGCAACTTCAAAATTGTCTTGTCCAAAACAAAGGCCCCAACAGCAAATTTGGAGAAATTCAATTTTGGTATGACCCAGGTTTAATATTTAAGGTACATCATTAATGAGCAAGAAGTGCATGTGGACCCACATAAGATACAAGTCATTCATGATTTACCCACCCCACCCACTCTAATAGAGATCTGTATATTTTTAGTTCTTGCCAATTTGTACCATAGGTTCATGTTTGGGTTATCTCATATTACTTGGCCTTTAAGTCAAGTCACCAAGGGAAGAGCAAAAGCAAATTTCTTTTCATTTGAATCCCAACAGAAGGAATTTTTTGAGTTGAAGCATCGTCTCTACTCCGCACCAGTGCTCACATTACCAGACATGCAGTAGCCATTTGAGATTCATTAGGGGATTTTTGAGGTTTAAAGTGGGCATCCTAAGAAAATTATAAAATAATAGTGGAAATATTAAAATAATATTAGATTACATCATCAAATTTTAGAGGGAAAAAAGAAAAAACTACTTTTCAACTCATATTTCAACTTATTTCCCTATGGGTTTACTCAAATTTCAAGCGAGAACACTCGTTGGATGTATAATTTGATTCCTCATCTAAGGAGTACAGTGTTGCATACTTTATATGGGCCATGCTACACGAAAAATGAGAAATACATGAAAAACGTGATTTTAATCACATGTTTTCATGTATTTCTCACTTTTGGCGTAGTAGGGTCCATCGAAAGTATGATACATGGGTACTCCTTGGATGAGGAATTAAATTTTACATCCAAGGAGTATTCCTGATTGAAATTTTAGTAAAAAATTAGGGAGATAAGTTGAAAATACAAGTTGAAAAATTAGTTTTATTATTTTATTATTTTTTAATATTTTTACTTTTTTACCCCAAATATGGTGAATCAACCCCCTTGGTTGAAATAATCATTTTCAATCCTATTGGTTCTTATAAAGTTTGTTTTGGTTGTACATTTTTCTTAGAAGGCCCATTTGAGACCTCAAAATTTCTCTAATGAAGACATACGCCCCGGACTATGCTATTAGTGCAGTTCTTACTGGACAGGGGAATCCAGTGGCATATCACAATGAGACACTTTCTAACACAGTATGAAAG
Organism: Pinus albicaulis; assembly: GCA_034641835.2. Taxonomy (NCBI): domain Eukaryota; kingdom Viridiplantae; phylum Streptophyta; class Pinopsida; order Pinales; family Pinaceae; genus Pinus; species Pinus albicaulis. Next base: position 1,493,378,790 of record CM076580.1, read on the forward strand.
CATCCCACCTATCAAAAAGAGATTTAATCCATTGTGCAGGGTTGCTGAAAATTGAACATTACATTCTGGGGAAGGAAACGATCATCCACACGGACCACCAACCCCTATAGTTCATACAAACAGAAGGGAAGTTGCAGAATGATCACCATAAGAAATGGTCCACATACCAACAAAAATTCCATTTGAGCATTAAGTGCAAGAATTTTAGCATCAATAATGTTGTAGACTACCTCAACTGACCACTGGTCATTGCGCCGACCATTGTGCTCGACCCTTGTGGGAATGATACTTTGGGGTGGCGGCATCTTTAAAAAGTGATCAAGAATACAAAAACATATACTAGACACTCTTTAAAGGCAAGCGAGTTTCAAATTTTCATCTCCATGTTGCATTTTTATGCCACATAGGACACCTATGTGTTCCTTCAAGCGAGCATGCCAAGATGATTTGGGATGTTCACTACAGTCAGATCGTTGGACATTTCAGAGTAGAGAAATCAGTGGGAGTGATGTTTGTCAAATCTTCAATAGGATGTTGGGAAGTAAATCAGGTCCTACACTTCCTATGCCATTTCCAAACTGACCATCCAAAAGCAAGGCTTATATACTTCGCTGCATACTCTGAATCAACCTTGGGAATCCATCTCCATGGATTACATATCAGGCCTTCCTTCTACTAAGCATGGAAATGACTGTGTTTTCTTGGTCATCGAGAAATTCTTTAAGATGGCCATTATGGCAGCCTGAAAGAAGAGTATCACAAAAAAAGCCACTACTAGCTATTCTTTGAATGAATATGGTTAAAAATTGGGATCCTACAGTCCATCATCTCAGATCAGAACAACATGTTCCTAAGTAAATTTTGGTCAAGTCTTTGGTCGATGTTGGATACCTAGTTGAATAAGTCCCTGACTTTCCACCCCTAAAAGTCATGGCCAAACAGAGATCATCGACAGGATGATAGTACACATTCTGTGCAAGTACAAATTGAAGCATCCATGCACATGGGATGAAAGCCTCCCCTATGTCCAACACAACTACAACATAGCTCTCCATAGCTCAACTAGCCACAACTCCTTTAAGGTGGGTTGGGATTCCAGCCACTATGTCCTATTTATGTGGCCATACCATTTGTATCTACTCAAGTAGGCTCAGCTCATCTCCAGTCTGAAGCTGTGATCTGATTTGGATCATGGACCTAAGTGATAGCTAAAAATTCAAAGTGCTCGGAAATGTGCCAAACTGGAGTGACCAGATAGATCTCGTCTTCCTATTTCCGGTGCCGCAAATGGTTCAAAACACTGACACAGTATGAAGAAGTTATCGCAATTTGAAAAGTCCAATAAACTGCAATTTTTGGCCTTTGACCAAGTTTGACTCGATTTTTGGAAATTAAAAAAAAAGAATATTCTAGGGAATATTCCTCAAATATTCCTCAAAATATTCCCCAAAATATTCCTTCTCGACCCATCATATGTGGACAAGTTTCACATTTTAATTGGGCAACATTTTTGGTTCGGCCAATTAGAGGCCACCACATGGCAGGCCCGGAGGCAGCCACGTGGCCTAGGTTTCGTGGTGCAAAATTTTTTTGGGACTGTTAGCCACCTATAAAATTTTGGCATAGCAAATAGGTGGCTAATTTGGTTTCTAAGCCTTCAAGAGAGACATTTTCCTTGAAAATCTATCATCCTTGAAGCCTTTATGTGTCCTTTTTCCTTTGAAGAAGTCTTCACTACTGTTTCCATTGAAAATCTGTTATTCTGTTATGAAGATACTACTTTAAAGAGGCCTCCATTTGCCCTATTTCATTCCCACAAAATCCCATTTGTCACCCTTTTTTCCCCTCACAAATTCCTCCAAAACCCCTTCATTAACCCTCCATCTCATCAGAATCCCCCTTTTTAACCATATGTTTCCCTTTATTTGGTTTAAAGATACCTCTTTTCATTTATCAGAACCTCTCATTTGGCTTAAAAAACACTAATTTTGGGCCAAAAACACCCTTTTTACATTATAACAGGCTTAAGCCCCTTTCGGCTTAGCCCTTAACCCTTTTCTTTGCATATAACCTGCACCTACGACGATGCGCTAAGGCCCCATCACGAATCGCAATCAGAGCTTTCCTTTCTGACTTTTCCTTTGTTATTCCAAAATTCCCCGATGCGATGAACCCATCTCCTCTGCTCCCTCGACTAATCTTGACTGTCCAATCATAGAACCCAACGATCAAGATTAAACCAATTCTCTGCTCATCACCACTCTTCGTTACCCCGCCGATTTAATTTCCACAGTCGATGTTGTTCCAGATTAGATGGATGGCACTTAATCGCGCATCACAAAATCTTAAATGCCATCCCTTTGCCTCCTCCGATTTGCGATCCTTGATCAAATCTCGACCATTCATTCTTACAGATCCAACGGTTGAGATCCAATCGCACCGCCCATTTTCCTTCTATCCACCAGGCCCGAAACATTTCTTCGATTGAATCTTAACCGTCCACCCCTTCAGATCCAACGGTCCATAATTAACCCGATGGCTGTTTCCGCCCATGCTTCTTACCTTTGTCACGCTAAACCTGCACCGTCAGATCTTCCGCCCTCCCATCCAACGACTGAGAAGCATATCGCACAATTTTTTCGTCCGAACGTTAAAGTTTTGAAACCGTGTGATATAAGAGGTTTTGTGATTCCACATGTCGATCCCTGATAGGATCGTGTTCCAAAATAAAAAACCACTTACCACCTCTAACCCCGTGTGAAAACTGCTGCCAGTTTTCCACTTACCACCCTCCACATCATAATTTCCCTTTTAATCATGGCCGTTGGTTAATCCGATCTAACGGCTCACATTGCATCGCGTCCTCATTCATTTCTTTTTCGCCTATGCCCCCTAATGCCTCCATAAAAAGATCTCTGCCATTGATTTATTCGATCGGACGGCCACATTATAATTTCGCCCCCATTCACTTATTTCCTCGTCCACCCTCCAAATGACTTCATTGATTAATCTAGACCATAGATTGCCCCTGTTAGATCTGATCCGACAGTCTAGAATTCCCGACGCCCCAGACCTTCATCAGACCCATTTTTCACATTCTGCCATGATTTTTCTGCCTTTTCTTCATTGCATCCACTATTTCCTTCATCGTGCCACCATTATCTCTAGCTTTCATAGCATCCTCTCCCATTCCCTAAGGATTTTATAACTGGTTTATTGTGTTTTTGCAGGTTACAGATGGTGAAAAGTCCGGGGAAGAAACCTGTGAAGGTTTTAAGCATGTTTTTATTAAAAGTATCAGTGTTAAACCCTATTTCAAACCCTCCAGCACCATTAAAACCTGCATATTCACATACAGATCAGAAAGGAAGCGACAAAGTGTATCAGTGACAAATTGAAGGGGTTAAATGCCTGTTATTGAAGATAAATGCTATACTTTAGTGTTTAAAGGACAAAATCACAGATTGAAGACCTTAAAATGATCCAGAAGGCCTAATAAAGCCTAAAAATGCATGAAACAAGCCATATCAACATTTTCACATCAGTAGAATGTTCTTTTCCAGGAAAGGACAAGTTCCCATAATGTTTTTTATTCTCCATCAAGTTCTTGAGAAGATCATCACCCTGATAGAAGTCCTAAGATTTCCATAGCATTAGTTACAATGTATGGAAGGCCTGAAAGTCATTTATCTACCTTACTTGTCCCAGAGTGCAAACAAAGTACAAACATCCATAAAGTACCTTAGAAACATACCTCTGAAGTAATTATCAACATGTCGAAGACCCCTTGTTCATCCAAAGAGTACTAAAAGTCAATATGGGGATATTAAGACAGAATGGGCTACAAAAACACTTCTCCCTCTGTTTTAATGATGCATTTAAGTTCTATCTACCTCTATTTCCACTCTTTCAATTATAAGAACTCTTCAGAAATACATTGTAAATGTTGGTTAACCGTGGATTGTAAGCTGTTTCATTGAGATAGAGTTTTGTGTGTATTAGTTGTAAAATAGGCTGGGAGATGATTTCTAGTTGATATCAAGCTGCTGGAAAAGGATGTATGTAACTGGTGTTGCTCTTTAATATGAAAAGCATGTTCATTGGATCCTGATCTAAATCAGTGGTGAAGTGTTCTATCTTTTATCGTTTTCCCCTCTGTTATGTATCACATTTCATTTCTCTGATAAGAATCAGTAATTTAGCTTAGGATATACTGCTGTAAAGTACCCTAATGCTACTTGCTCTTCTTATCTTTGATGTTTTCTTCTAAGTGTGTAATCTAAGAACAAATTCAAGATAATTTAACCAGTATGGTATTTGGTTTTATCCATGCTTGCTGATGTATGAATTTAGAGTCTTTTTTAGATGTTCTTGACTAGTTTTAACTGAAAGAATTGGGAAACTGGGAGATTTAGAGTTAGTTTTGTCTCACTAGGGTCCTTTTCCAAAGTTTTCCTTTCTAATATCCCTTAAGTTGAATGTCAAAAGTAGAGAAGGTTAAAATTCTTTCTCTGATCTTAGGCTTCACTTTGCATCCATCTTGAATGTTTTCTATTATCTGAAGAGTTAGCCTCATTAGGAGTTTGATCATAGACGGTTAAGGCATGCCCTGTCCCTAGATTGGCTCATAAGTGGTCACCTTGGAAGGTTTCCTTGTAATTCACCTTCATTTCCTTATAATTTCATCCCATTACTATCATCTTAAGAGATCCTTTGATTTAGCTGACTAGCCCATTTGAAAGCCTTGGATATTGAATTGCAAGTACACCCTTTTATGACCCCATTGCCCAATGGACTTGTATTTTCTTTGAATTATATCCCCATTGCTAAAATCCTTCTTTACTCACTTCTTTACCTTACATTGAACACTTCTTTCATGTTTCCCAACCAAACAACAAAACAAAACAAAACAACAACCCTTGTGCCCTATAACTAGCCTAATACCTTAAATTGAACTTCAAAGATATATTGTTCTTTACATTTATAGAGAGATCCCTCTCTGGATCCAGGAGGGCTAGATCCTGAGATCCCAAAGTGGTTTGATGTTGTCTTATCATTTGGTATTGCCAAATCTTCCAAATCATAGGAACCACAACATAATGGCGACTCCGCTGGGGACTTTGAGTAAAACATTCCTTAAACATTTCTAAGAACTCAAAGAAGACCAATAGCCTTGATTTGGTAGTTAATCACTGTGGTGGACAGTAAAACTTCTTGAAACACTTTAAACCTTCCACTTGGCGACTCCACAATTCCTGAATGACCAAAAGACTCCACTGGTGATCAGTAGGCCTGCTGATTATCTTTGTTTTCACAAGACTCCACTGGGAGACCAGTTTCATTACAACATCATCCATGCCAAAGAAACACATAGGATTAAGCTTCTTTGTTTGAAGATAGGTTTGCCACTCAAAGACTATCATATATGGCTTACTTTCTTTGTTGATTCTTGAGGGCCTAACATATTGGCTTCAAGAAAAATCCACACTAGAGCTTATCCTAATCCAAACCCACCTGAAATAATTGATAATACAGAGAGTATTCTTAGGAATTCTCTCACATCTAAAGAATCAACTATTTCCAGACACATTAATAAATCTAATTCAGCACCTGAAAACTTTGTAGCACTATTAGACACTCAAATTGACGTAGAATTACCAAGTGATCTACCAAGAACATAGTAATTCAATGCTATAGATCAGACTGACTTAGAGCCTCCAAGTTCACCACCACATAGTGGTCAACATATTAGGGATAGAGAAAACCCTCCATCAACACCTCCTGATATTCATTTCATTCAAAACTTGGGCCTCTCTCACCCTAAATCAGCTCAACAATTTGTTGCTGGTCTTAGCATTTCTTTCATCCATATACCTACTTCTCAAACCAATCCTATACCTCCACAAAACACTATCATGGAAGCATGGTATGCTCCCTTTTTGTTACCACAGCTTTTGGCTGCACTACCCAATGATTATCAGTAAAAAATCCCTCATTTCACTAGGAAAGAATCTACTACATCTCAACACCATGTAGATAGGATGGAAGATGCCTTTGACTATATGGAAATAGAGGATGAGACAATTAAAATGAGAATCTTTGCTCAGAGTTTGGGAGGAGAGGTAAAGAAGTGGTTTAAAGGCTTACCTCCCAATAGCATCCATGACCTTCCCTCTTTACATCAAACTTTTATAAAAAAATGGGAAGTAAAAAGCAACCCTCTCCAAATCTTAGTAGAATACAAGAATTTCAAGAGAAATCAGGGAGAGAGTGTCCATGACTATTCCACTAGATTCAATAGTGTCTACAATGCTCTTCCACCACACATGAAACCTCTCCAAGGAATGACCCTAGTGAAATACCCTTAAGGCTTTGATGTTGATATGGCCTACCAGCTTAGGGAGAGAGATTATGACACATTAGAAGACATGCAGAAAGGAGTAGTAAGTGTAGAAGCAAACCTGATTGATATAAGAGCTAGAATTAGGGCTGAGAAAAAGGTAACCTATAGGGATGACAACATAGCTTCTTCATCTGATCCCAAATATGATATTCTAGCCAAAAACATGGAGAGGATGGAAAGAATGATGGAGAAAATGGTGATCCAAGTCAACAATCAGAATAGAAACCAAAATCAAAACTAGAACCAAAATTTTAAGAGAAACAACCCCCCAAATAGACAAAGGGACTCTGATCAACAAGTCATACCTCCATTCCAAGAGAATTTCCTTGATGAGGATGAGGGAATAATAGAAGAATCAGAGGGAACTACCATAAAAATGGTGGAAGTAGATAACCAAGATCACACCTTTTCTACAAAGGATAATCAGACCTCATACTCACATTGGGATGAGGAAGGGTTAGAATCTAAATATTATAGGTTGGGATTCGAAAATGACATCATGAAGGTCCGAGAAAAATATGATCTCAGAAGCAAGAAGAACATAGACACTCCCAAAACAAAATCCTCTGAAATCACCATTAAAAAGAGACCTGAAAAGACTCCTAAATTGACTGCTGAAAGTAACAAATCAACAACTGAAATTTCTGACAAAAACAAAGAAAAAGACATCCAAACTACTGATAAACCAAGTCAAGAAACTAGCAGCACTAGCAATGCAGCTAATTCTCCTGATAAAATAGCTCCAAACATTGTACATAGTGAGAATCAGCAAGCTGATTCTGCCAATAAAATAGTGGCCAGTAAAACAGAATTGAACCTTTCAAAAAGTCAGTCTCCTTTCAATTTGGAAAGTGAGATAGCCAAAATCAAAATTTCTGTTCCTCTCACTGGGTTAGCTACTCAGGATGTATATAAAGGTAAAATTTTGAAAGCTTTAAACTTAGAAGAAAATAGTGACACTGTCAATTTAAATGATGATCAATCTGCTCTCTTGTTTGGCCCAAAAATTGAAGGGAAATTTCAGGAAGGGGTAGTACCTCCTTTTTATATCAGCCTCAATATTCACGACAAAATCTTGCATAATGCTATGCATGACTCAGGGGCTTCACACAACCTAATGACCAAAGTGATAATGGAAAAGTTAGGCCTAGAAATAACCAGACCTTATAAGGACTTATATTCCTTTGACTCTAGCAGAGCGAAGTGCCTTGGCCTAATCAAAGATATTTGTGTGAATTTGACTCAAATCCCAACCAAGTGCATGGTTATGGATGTTGTAGTGGTAGATGTACCTCCTAAGTATGGCATGCTACTGTCAAGGTCATGGGGTGCCAAGCTACAAGGTATGATGAAGATGGACATGACTTATGCCGCAATCCCTGTCTTTAGCCAGCTTAGAAGACTATATAGGGAGGCACACATGAATTTTATGGTTAGCAGCCCTGAAAAACCTGAAAATTCACCTCTCTTCTCTGTCCACACAGTTCTGGACTATTTTATCCTCTACAACGATGAATTCATAGATGAGCTAGAGCTAGAAAACAGAAATGCAAATAACAGAGTAGAAACCAAAAATTTGAACATAATGGCAGCTCTAGAGATAGAGGAAAATAAGAGACAAACCCTTGAACAATGTGGTGAATCAAAAAATCAGAGTGAACAAAAACAATATTGCAAACAACAAATTACTCATCACTCTAAACTCCATCAAAATCCTAAAGAACAAACCATAACGCATCCTGGTGCAGACCTCAGAATATTGCATAAGGGTGAACATAGCATTAGGGATGAAAATGATAATAGATCTGCAAACACTCCCTTATGGAGAATGAACTTTGATGGGTCTTGTACCAGAAAGAATGCAAGAGCTGGTGCATGGTTGCATAACATTGAAAGCAACTATGCTGAGAGCCATGCCTTCAAACTATACTTTAATTGCACAAACAACATTGCAGAGTATGAGGCTCTCATCCTAGGATTGAATTTATTGAAAAAACTAGGAGCCCAAAGGATAGTTGTACATGGAGACTCCGAGTTAGTCATCAAACAAGTGAATGGAGAGTACACTGCAAAGCATCCTAGATTAAGGGCATACATAAATTATTCCATGGATCTATTGAAAACATTTGTAGAATATGAGCTTGTGTTTGTCCCTAGGAGTCAAAACATCATTGCAAATGTATTGGCCTGCCCTGCTAGTTCATATCAGAAATCACCTAGTGACAAACAGATCATTATTCAAACAAAATACAGACCTGCAGTGCCAGATAATGAGAAATATTGGCAGGTCTTTGAGGGTGAAAAACAGATAGAGGATTTCTTTCTTTGCAGGAATGAGTTTGAATTACCTGATTCAGACTCTAAGTCCGATGAAAAATGTGTAGATAAAGAGCCCCCTGATGAAGAAATACCATCCCCCAATGCAGAAATAAACATGTTGAACAAATAATTTGAAAAACAAATTGAAGAATACCCGAAAACAGATAAAGAAGACATAGAGGTGCTACAGTCCAAAGACAAAAACATACCCAGAGGACTAGCACCCAAGAGGACCTTTTTGACTTTAATGATGTGGCAAAGAAACCCACTATAGAACACACTAAATCAGATGTTGAAGAGTGCAATATAGGCAGCAAAGATAAGCCTAAGATGATTAAATTGGCCAAAACTTTGCCAGCACACATAAAAAAAAAATACATTGATTTATTTAAAGAGTTTTTTGATGTTTTTTCTTGGAGCTATGAGGACTTAAAAGCCTATGACACAGAGATTATCCAACATAAGATCCCATTGAAAGAAAACCAAAAACCCTTTAGGCAAAAACTGCGCAGAATTAACCCAGTACAAATACCTCTAGTGGAAAAGGAAATCAAGAAAATGTATGAGGCAGGAATCATAGTGCCTGTGAGGTTTTCTGATTGGGTTTCTAACCTTGTAGCTATAAGGAAAAATACAGGAGAAATTAGACTGTGCATTGATTTTAGAAACCTTAACAGAGCCTCCCTAAAGGACAATTACCCTTTACCCAAAATGGAACACATCCTACAAAGGGTAGTTGGCTCTAAAATGATCTCTTTATTAGATGGCTTTTTAAGGTATAACTAGGTCTTAGTACTCCCAGAATATCAACTAAAAACAACTTTCACCACTCCATGGGGCACTTTCATGTATGTGAAAATTCCTTTTGGACTAATGAATGCTGGTGCAACCTTCCAAAGAGCTATGGACATCGCATTTTCAAAGGAAATAGGGCATCTCATTGCAATTTATCTGGATGACATAAGAATTTATACAAAATTGATGAAGAGCACCTTAAACATATAAGAAAATTCTTTGAGAAGTGCAGGAGGTTTGGGCTATCTTTAAATCCCAAAAAGACTGTATTTGGCCTCCAAGAAGGTAAGCTTCTGGGCCATATTATATCAGAAAATGGGATTAAAATAGACCCAAAAAGAGTTGATGGAATACTGCAGATTATCCACCCAAGAAACATAAAAGAATTGCAGTCCTTTATTGGGAAAATTAACTTCTTGAGGAGGTTTATTCCCAACTTAGCAGAACTCTTGAGAAATATGACAAACATGCTTAAGAAAGGAGTAGGAGTTAAATGGACTCTAGAGGCCAAAAAATCCTTTGAACTGGTAAGACTTGCCCTTACCCGAGCACCAGTTCTAATCAGCCCAAATTTTACAAAAGATTTCCTTATATTCTCCTTTGCATTAGAGCATACTGTGGATGCTGTCTTGTTGCAGAAAAACCCAGAAGGACAGGAACATCCAATATAATTTTTTAGCAAAGCGTTGAGAGATGCTCCCTTGAAATATAATATAATGGAAAAATAGGCCTATGCTTTGGTAAAGGCCTTAAAATATTTCAGGGTGTATATTCTGCATTCTCACATCATTTCCTATGTGCCTAACATAGTGGTAAAAGACATTTTGTCCCAAGATCCAGATGTAAAGAGGGGCAAATGGATTGCAGTGATCCTAGAGTGTGATTTGGAGATCCAACCCACAAAACTCATCAAGGGTCAAGGCTTGGCACAATTAATGGCTGAATCCAACTTACAAGCCCTTGACATAAACATGGTAGATGCCTTGGATGAACATGAAGGACTACCTGCTCCTACTATTGAAGAAAAATTCCAAAACTCACCTTGGTATGCTGACATCTTGTATGTGCTTACAAATCTTAATGCTCCTCTTGATTTATCAAAGACAAAGGCAAGGTTTTTAAAGCTAAAAGCTAGAAATTATTGCATTTTAAATGAATGTTTATACTGGAAAAATGCAAATGGTTTGTTGCTTAAATGTTTTCTTGAAGTGGATGTAGAGAGGATCAAACATGAGTTCCATGAAGGAGAGTGTGGAGGCCATTTATACTGGAAAACCACAGCCAACAAAATCTTTAGAGCTGGCTTTTACTGGCCCACACACTTCCAAGATGTACATAAAATGATAGTTACCTGCCATAAGTGCCAAATATTTGAGGGCAAAATAAAACTCCTCCGTTTACCATTACAACCAATCACTATTGAAGCCCCTTTTCAACAGTGGGGCCTAGATTTCATAGGAGAAATCCATCGTGCTTAATCTGCCCAACAAAAATGGATTCTTACAACCACAGACTATTTCACAAAATGGATAGAGGCCATACCTTCCAGGAATGCCACAGATTCTGTTATCATAAAATTCCTTGAAGACCATATCCTATCTATATTTGGCTACCCTAGGAATATTATCGTTGATAATGTTGCTGATTTTGGTTCCAAAAAGATGATTGATTTTTGTCACAGGTATCAGATTGCACTTGGCCATTCTACTACTTATTATCCTCATGGTAATGGGTTAGAAAAATCATCAAATAAAATTTTGGTGACCATCATCAAGAAGATTCTTGAAGAGAATAAAAAATCATGGCATAACAAGTTAGTGCATGCTTTTTGGGTAGACATATTGACTACAAATAAATCTATTGGAATGTCACCATATCAGCTTGTTTATGGAGTAGATGCAGTGTTCCCTACCAGCCTAGGGGTACCAGTGATAAAATTAGTCCAAGAAATACAGTCAGAAGAGGACAACATGGTGAGGAGGATCAATCAAACAATACCTCTCCAACAGACAAGGGAAGAGGTCTACAATAGAGCTCAAAAAGTGCAAGAAAGCATCAAAAAGTTGTTTGATAAGAGAACAAAAGCTTGTGACTTCAAAATTGGAGACAAGGTGCTCAAGTGGGACTCTAGAAGGGAAGATAAGGGTAAGCATGGAAAATTTTATAGCTTATGGCAAGGCCCTTATGTCATTCAGTCCACCATTGGTCCAAATTCATTCTTTCTGCAAGAGTTATATGGTACAGATCTGTTTGGGGGTCCTGTCAATGGCAGGATGCTCAAACATTACTACTACTGAAGTTCAGAGTTTAAAGTTTTCAATTCCATTGTAAATACCATTGCTTTGTTCAGTTAAAAAAAAAATAAAAAAAATAAAATAAAAAGGAAAAATACAAAAAAAAAGAGAAAAGAAAAGGTTCAGACAAGCTCAAAACTTGAACCTACGAAGCTCCAAAAGAATGGCTCAAATCAGCCCAAAACATGAGCCAAAGAAAGTGAAAGGCTGGTTCTAACATGCCCAAAACTTGAACCAGTAAAGAAAGAAGAAGAATCAACTCTAACAAACTCAAAACCAGAGCTGGAATGAAGAAGAAAAGTGACTCTAACAAGCTCAAAATCTGAGTCACAAGAGAAAGAAGGATGCTCTAAAGTTTCACAATTGCAAGCCTTCACAATTTTGGTTTCAATTTCCTGCAAATTTCAGTTCATGTGCAGCTATTTTTATGCCATGGACCCACAACAAACCAGACAGTCTAATCCTGGTTTGACTTTTTTTAAATTTCTATCTTAGAATGTAGAGAAAGAAATCTGCTAGATAGTTTAATCATAGCAGATATTAGTGTAGGTAGAGAAGATATGAGGCCAACTATCTAATTTGGTCTCATGGAGGAATAAGGGTAGAATTAGATTAGTTTTTTCTGCTTTCAATAAAAAAAATGATGAAGAAGGTCTGCAAATTTAAATGCACCTTGAAGAAAAATTGTTGGGACAGTAGGATGGGTAGGTAGATTGTTTGGGGAATATTACTACTGATATGATGTTTTCATGATTTGTAGCAGCTGATCAAAGAAGGAAAAGATAGCCAAGGATCAAACATCTGGCCTAGTTTCAAAGAATTAAATCTGAGGTTCTTGACACCTTCAAGAAGATGCCATCCCCATGTGGAGCCATTGTTAGCCACCTATAAAATTTTGGCATAGCAAAGAGGTGGCTAATTTGGTTTCTAAGCCTTCAAGAGAGACATTTTCCTTGAAAATCTATCATCCTTGAAGTATTTATGTGTCCTTTGTCCTTTGAAGAAGTCTTCACTACTGTTTCCATTGAAAATCTGTTGTTCTATTATGAAGAAACTACTTTAAAGAGGCCTCCATTTGCCCTATTTCATTCCCACAAAATCCCATTTGTCACCCTTTTTTTCCCTCACAAATTCCTCCAGAACCCCTTCATTAACCCTCCATCTCATCAGAATCCCCCTTTTTAAACCATATACTGCCCTTTATTTGGTTTTAAGATACCTCTTTTCATTTAACAAAACCTCTCATTTGGCTTAAAAAATACTAGTTTTGGGCCAAAAACACCCTTTTTACATTATAAAAGGCTTAAGCCCATTTCGGCTTAGCCCTTAAACCTTTTCTCCGCATATAACCTGTGCCTACGACCAAGTGCTAAGGCCACATCGTGAATCGCAATCGGAGCTTTCCTTTCCAACTTTTCCTTTGTTATTCTGAAATTCCCCGATGCGATGAACCCATCTCCTCCACTCCCTTGACTAATCTTGATCGTTCGATCGTAGAACCCAACGATCAGGATTAAACCAATTCTCCGCTCATCACCTCTCATCGTTACCTCGCCAATCTAATTTCCGCCATCGATCTTGTTCTAGATTGGACGATTAGCGCTTAATCATGCATCGCAAAATCTTAAATGTCATCCCTTCGCCTCCTCCGATTTGCGATCCCCAATCAAATCTCGACCGTTCATTCTTACAGATCCAACGGCTGAGATCCAATCACAGCACCCATTTTCTGTCTGTCCACCAGGCCCGAAACATTTCTCTGATTGAATCTTAACCATCCACCCCTTCAGATCCAACGATCTACAATTAACTCGATGGCCGTTTCCACCCGTGCTTCTTAACTTTGTCGCGCTAAACCTGCACTGTCAGATCTTCCGCCCTCCCATCCAACGACTGAGAAGCATATCACGCAATTTTTTTGTCCAAACCTTAAATTTTTGAAATCGCGCGATATAAACGGTTTTGTGATTCCACGTGTCGATCCTTGATAGGATCGTGTTCCAAAAGCGAAAACCATTTACCACCTCCGACCCCGCGAGAAAACTGCTGCCGATTTTCCGCTTACCACCCTCCACAACATAATTTCCCTTTTAATCGCGGTCGTTGGTTAATCTGATCTAACGGATCACAATGCATCGTGTCCTCATTCATTTTTTTTTCACCTATGCTCCCTAATGCCTCCATAAAATGATCTTCGCCATTGATTTCTTCGATCGGACGGCCACGATATAATTTCGCCCCCATTCACTTATTTCCTCGTCCACCCTCCAAATGAATTCATTGATTAATCTAGACTGTAGATTGCCCCTGTTAGATCTGATCCGACGGTCTAGAATGCCCGACGCCCCAGACCTTCGTCATACCCATTTTTCACATTCCGCCATGATTTTTCTGCCTTTTCTTCACTGCATCTATTATTTCCTTCATCGCGCCACCATTCTCTCGAGCTTTCATAGCATCCTCTCCCATTCCCTAAGGATTTTATTACTGGTTTATTGTGTTTTTGCAGGTTACAGATGATGAAAATAATTCTCTGTCTCACAGTCAAAGACAGGGAAATACAGGGCATAAAACGTCATTTTGCAGAGTCGAAGAGTGCAGGGAAGACACCTGAGAAGGTTTTAAGCGTGTTTTTATCAAAAGGATCAGTGTTAAACCCTGCTTCAAACCCTCCAGTGCCATTAAAACCTGCATATTCACAGACATATTAGAAAGGAAGCGAAAAAGTGTATCAATGAAAAATTGAAGGGGTTAAATGCCTGTTATTGAAGATAAATGCTATAATTCAGTGTTTTGAAGGACATAAACACATATTGAAGACCTTAAAATGATCCAGAAGGCCTAATAAAGCCTAAAAACACATGAAACAAGCCATATCAACATTTTCACATCAGCAGAATGTTCTTTTCCAAGAAAGGACAAGTTCCCATAATGTTTTTTATTCTCCATCAAGTTCCTGAGAAGATCATCACCCTGACAGAAGTCCTAATATTGCTAGAGCATTAGTTACAAAGTATGGAAGGCCTGAAAGTCATTTATCTGCCTTACTTGTCCCAGAGTACAAACATAGTACAAACAACCAGAAAGTACCTCAGAAACATACCTATGAAGTAATTAATAGCATGTTGAAGACCCCTAGTTCATCCAAAGAGTACTAAAAGTCAATATGGGGATATTAAGATAGAATGGGCTGCAAAAACACTTCTCCCTCTATTTTGATGATGCATTTAAGTTCTATCTACCTCTACTGCCACTCTGTCAACTATAAGAACTCTTCAGAAATAAGTTGTAAATTTTGGTTAACCGTGGATTGTAAGTTGTTTCATTGAGATAGAGTTCTGTGTGTATTAGTTGTAAAATAGGCTGGGAGATGATTTCTAGTTGATATCAAGCTACTGGACAATGATGTATGTGACTGGTGTTGCTCTTTAATATGACAAGCATGTTCATTGGATCCTGATCTAAATCATTGGTGAAGTGTTCTATCTTTTATCGTTTTCCCCTCTGTTATGTATCACATTTCCGATTTATCTGATAAGAATCAGTAATCTAGCTTAGGATATACTACTGTAAAGTACCCTAATGCCACCTGCTCTTCTTATCTTTTATGTTTTCTGCTAAGTGTGTAATCTAAGAAAAAATTCAAGATAATTTAACCAGTATAGTAGTTATTTTTATCCATGCTTGCTGATGTATGAATTTAGAGTCTGTTTTTAGATGTTTTTGAGTGGTTTTGACTGAAAGAATTGGGAAACTGGGAGATTTAGAGTTAGTTCTATCTCACTAGGGTCATTTTCCAAAGTTTTCCTTTGTAAGATCCCTTAAGTTGAATGTCAAAAGCAGAGAAGGTTAAAAGTCTTTCTCTGATCTTAGGCTTCACTTTGCGTCCATCTTGAATGTTTTCTATTATCTGAAGAGTTAGCCTCATTAGTAGTTTGATCATAGACGTTTAAGGCATGCCTTGTCCCTAGATTGGCTCCTAAGTGTTCACCTTGGAAGGTTTCCTTGTAATTCACCTTCATTTCCTTATCATTTCATCCCATTACTATCATCTTAAGAGATCCTTTGATTTAGATGACTAGCCCATTTGAAATCCTTGGATATTGAATTGCAAGTAAACCCTTTTATGACCCCATTGCCCAATGGACTTGTATTTTCTTTGAATTATATCCCCATTTCTTAAATCCTTATTTACTCACTTATTTACCTTACATTGAACCCTTCTTTCATGTTTCCCAACCAAACAACAAAACAACAACCCTTGTGCCCTATAACTAGCCTAATACCTTAAATTGAACTTAAAAAATATATTGTTCTTTACATTTATAGAGAGATCCCTCTCTGGATCCAGGAGGGCTAGATCTTGAGATCCCAAGTGGTTTGATGTTGTCTTATCATTTGGTATTACCAAATCTGCCAAATCATAGGAACCACAACAAGGACTCCGAAGAATTGAACTTGAGACCACAACCCTACTAGCATGCCCATGTGCCAACACCCCACATGTAGTTCTTGTAAACTATAGTCAGTGGTTTATACATATTGTTTAACGGTTATGTATTCGGGGGTTTGGAGGGTCCAACCCCTCACATATGGTCGTGACTCTAGGAACAGGGGCCTAAGCCCTAACCACTCGGCACTAATGACGTATATGCCAGCGTTTATTACGACGTGTTCACATGTGGCAGTTTCCATGGAGATCTCCACTCGGTTAGGACTTGAAGGCTAATGGACAGTTGTTAAACTCTGTTGTTTATTTTTGCATTCAAATATGGCCACATTACCGTTTAATGCCACGGTTGGCCTAGTTTCCGCTCGACCGTTATGGTGAAATAACTGTGGATTTCGGGACATATGCCGAATATAACCATGTATTTAATGTTACGATTTACTTGGTGGTATTTTAGGCACGCTCCAAAATTTTGGATTTTCCAAACTTAACTATAGTTATGTGCAGTCTCTCCACATTTGGTGGAGGATTTTTAGGTGAAACTGGGAAAAATTAGTTTAGACTTTATCTTCAGCTAGATTCGTCGATTATGAGAGTGCCAATAGTCAACTATATCAGACATTATAAAATCATTGGTGAGGGTTTCAGAGCCATCAGAGGACTTTTGAGAAGGTTTTTTCTTCATAGAAGTTCTAAGGGCCACTAGGGCCACCATGAGCCAGCAGCAGTTTGAGGCCTAGCCACGGCAGCTAGAGGACTTTTTCAATAATCCAATAGTCAAATTTGGATGTTTAAGACATTATGGAACTAATGGTGTGGTTTTCAGAGCCTGTAGAGGACTTATGAAAGCCAATATGCTTCAGAGAAGTTCCAGCGGCCACTAGGGCCAGCAAGTGCAAGCAGGAGAATGAGGCCTATCCAGGGCAACCAATATCCATTCTCAGCAGACCAATAGTCATTTTTTACTATTTTTGTACTTCTTAATCAATTTATGGAGTTTTCAAAAGCTTTTGAGGACTTCTGAAAGTTGATATGCTTTAGGGAAGTTTTCAATGACCCGAGAGCCAAGGGTGCCACCAGGTGTTGGAGGTGAAACCGAAGCAGCCAGAGGCCAATTTATGTAAATGAATAGTCTATTATGACTAATTAACATATTTTGAATCCAATGAAAGGATTTTTAGAGCCATGTGAAGACTTATGAAGGTATAAGACCCACAGGGAAGTTTTGGGCAACCCAGGGCCATCAGTGGATGGAGGCCTAGATTGGGAAGCCAGTGCTCTTTTTGAGAAAATGATCAGTCTATTTTGGAAGTCTGAAATGTGATGGAGATAGTAGGTGAGGTTTTAGGGACATAAAATTATTTTTTATGGAGTTAGTGCCATAGATAATCTCAGTGTAGCTCAAGAGAACCGACTTAAGGAGACCAGTCTAAGGGGACCTAGTTCTATTTTCAGAGTGATGACAACCATGAAAGGGATATAAATGGTATTCTAAAACCATCGATTCAGTTCATTTAACCATTGGATTTGATTTTGTAACTTGTAAAATAAATTTTCCATAATCCCAAAGAGCCAAGTCAAGATGACAAGAGCTAAAGGAGACGTAGCCCACGATATTTGGGTGAACTCCTAGATTAAATTTGATGTCATGTGTTGATGTTTATCTACTACATTATATGGCTACTGAAAATGTTTAATATCAGAAAAAAAAAATGGTTTCAAAGCACTTAAACAGTAAAAAAAATACACCTATTTCAAGTATAAAATTCCGTAAAAGTCAAGTATAAGCTAGATCATTTATTTGTTTAACTGAGTGGGAGGTTATTGAAAAGCATAACAAGTTATCCAACCCATTTTTAGATTAGGTTGGTATCAGAGCATAGTTTCTTTATTGACATAGCACTAGGTTTCTTGTTTGACTTGGAAGGTGTTTAAACAGTGTAAAGAATTTGACTATTTGCAAACTGATTGTTGCTTACAATTTTGAGTTTGCTAGAGGTGAAGGGAGAGATAATAATAACTAAGTCCAGAAGAGGACATGAAGGAAGAAGGGATGAAATCATATTCCTTACCCAAAGTGTTGGGGTTCCCATGTTTTGGCCAGATTGGTAAGACCAAAAGATGAGACAACATCATAACCACTTTGGGGCCCCAGGATCTAGCCCTCCTGGACCCGGAGAGTGATCTCTCCAATAAAACAAAGAATGATATATACTTGAAAGATCAAATGAGATGTTAGGCTAGTTATGAAGCACAAAGGGGGTTTCAAAAATGATTTGGTTGGTTGGTTGCTGGGTTGGTCATGAGATCATAGACTGAGAAAGTAATGGGATAAAAGGAACAAAACAGCAAGATGTTTCGGCAAAGAGGATAGGTCAAGAAAGTGCCATCCATTGGGATATGGAGTCATGAAAGGGAATTAATTGCAACAACTAGCCCACGCTTTCAGAGGGCAAGTCATCTACACTAAAAGATCTTTTTAGATAGATGGTGGGATGGAACATTAAGAATTGAAAGTGAAAGAAGGAAAGCAACCCAATTTCTATCTATAGATCAGGTCAGAGGTCATTTAACTCCAGACCTGCTTGGACATACTCAAAGGAAACTTTCAATGGAGGGACAAAGGGGCAGCTTATAGATCGGACCAGAGGTCATTTAACTCCAGGTCAGCTTTAGCATGCTCCAAGGGGAAAAAAGAGATAAGTTTAACAGAGCTAGGGTCTGTAGATCAGAGAAGGACATTGAACCTTCAATGCTTTGACACCAGCAAGAGATCTTAGAAAGGCCAGCTGGTCACACAAGAATCCTAGTGGATAGGACTAACTCTAATCCCCAGTGTTCCCAAATCTTCCAGCTTAAACCCAACAAGAACAACTAAATATAGATTTCATTAATTCATACATCATCTAGCAGGCAATGACATCCACTACACTGGTTAAATTAGCTGAAATCAACCCTTAGATAACACATTTAGCAGAAAACATTGAAGGTGAGGAGAGCAGAGACATAGGGTACCTAACAAGGGTAAATCCTATGCCAGATTTCTGATGCAAGCCAGCAGAAAATGAAACAGTATGAAAATGTAATAAACAGTGTTAGAAAAACATCTCCAATAGTAATAGACCAGGATCCTGTGAAATGTGCTTGATTAATTGATGCAAAACCAGTCACATACACTGAGCTCAATGGCTGTTACAATCCAAACTTTCTCCTCCCAGCCTACTACAATACAAACTACTCTGCTACTCTCTCCAAAAACTGTTCTAACAGTCAAAACTGAATCCCTCTAACTACAATCGGCAACAACCAAACAAAAAAAACAACCAACAACCTTTACAATATGTTCTCGAGGATTATTATAGCTCGAGTGGAGCAGAGAAGGTAGGTGGAAAAATAAATGCATCATTAAAACTCAGAAACAACAAGGAGGGCCGAGGCTCCATTCAGTTTAAATTCTGGGCACTTATCTCTGGTACTCTTTGGATGAGAAGAATGGTCTTCGTCAGGCTGTAATTTACTTTCAGGTATGTCTCTAATGTACTCACTGCAGTGTTCTGGTGAATTGCACAAAAAGGCAGAATAATGATGCTAGGGTCTTCCATACTACATAACTAATGCGTTGGTAGCATAGGACTATTGTCAGGGCTGGAAAATCTCTCTAGAACATGGCATAGGATGAGAACTATATGGGCACATCGTCCTTTATGAAAAGAACCTTCTGCTGATGTGAAAACCCTTTAGTATTATTTTCTGTGCCTTGGACTTTCTGATCGATCCTCGGGGTCTTCAAACTGGTACCTTTGCCCTTTTAGCACTGGATTAAGGCTTAAGATCTTTAACAATGCGCATAAGACCCTTAAATCCCTCACTGATACTCTTTGTCGCTTCCACGTTTGCCTCTGACTGCAAAATCTGTGTTTTAATAGCTCTGGAGAAGTTTGACAGAGTTTTAACCCTGTCCCTTTGATGATAGTTGTGTCAAAACACTTTCCCAGGCCCTTTTTCATTAATTTGGTCTCTGCACATGGTCTTTTCCTGTGTTCTCTGTTACTGTGACAGAGACTGTGAATTATGGTGGTTTATTGCCGCTCGAAACCCTGCAAAACACACAAAACTGGTCAAGAAATCATGCACGGGGTGGGTGAATGCAGTGGGGACGATGAGAATGGTTGTGCAGGCTGGTGAAATGGCAGAATAGTGCAGGATGATGGTGGAAAATGGTCGCGAACAGCGAAAAATGTTCATGGCGAAAGGTAGCGGAGCACAAAAAATTAAACGGGAAAACTTAACATTTTGACCTTTGAATGAAATATATAGGGGGATGGCGAAAAACGTGACAAAAAACATGGAATGGTGATGTGGCGGGACCCAGTTGACGGCGGGACATGCAATCGAATCTGGACCGTCCGATCTTGGGAGGAGATCGACGGCTGAAAATGCATCGGAGGGCGACGGATGGTGGGCCAGGGGTACGGATGCCTTGGGTTATCCCCCGTGCAACTTTGTGGAGCGATGACCGTTGGATGGAGAGCTTTAGATCAGACAGTTGATATGCATATCACGCTGGGTCAAATGCCGAATGATAACGCGCGATGGGGGGCGGTTTTGAAATAGTGACGGTTCCACACGTCAGGCGGTGAGTGGAATCGCTCCGAAATGGAAAATACCGCTAGCTCTCAGAAAGCGGTGCGATAGATACAGGCGGTTTTTAACAGGCGCGTTGGCATGGGGACCACCGAGGTAGGTGGATTCTAGACTGTCGGATCAGTGGGTAAATGAATGGTGGAGATGCGATGAACGGGTGGTGAAAGGGTTGAGCGATGGACGTTGTGGGGATCGCGACGACCGTCCAATCTGTATAGATAAATGACTCAAAATGCTCCCGATATGGATTCTGCGATAAGCACCTTCCGCCCTAGCATCTTGGCGCTCGGGTCACATGGTGGAACGATTTTAGGGGGCTGGCCTAAAGGGGGCTAAGACCCATATATGTCCAAATGTGGGTTTTCAACCTTTTTCAATGCAGTTCGAGGCCAGAAATGGGTAACGATAGAGAAAAAGAGGGGAATTAAACCAAACAAGGGGTGTGTGCAGGATGTAAAGGGGATTTTGGGAGGATTTAGGGGATTAGAGGGGAATTTGACAAGGGGAAAACAAAGGTTAAAATGGGGCATTCTGTAGGGGTACAAGGGGCAAATGAAGGCCTTTTGGAGCACACTTTTTTTACAATCAGTGAGGCCTTTTAATGGGAATCAACAGAGGGAATTTATCAAAGGGAAGGGCACATGAGACTTCAAGGATGATGTGTTTTCAGAGGAAATGCATTCCTTGAAGGCTTAGAAACATTTTAGCCCCTTGTTTTCTTGTCAAAAATTTATAGGGGGGCTAACAATGGCTCCACATGGGGATGGCTTCTTCTTGAAGGAGTCAAGAATTCAGAAATGATATTTGGTGTAGGCCAGATGCCTGGTACTTATCTCATTCTTTTCTTCCCTTGGATCAGCTACCACAAACCATGAAGACATCATATCAGTAGTAAAATTTCTCCCAAACAACTACCTACCCTCACTATAGTCCTAACATTTTTTCTTCTGGGTGCATTTGGACTTGCAGACCCTTTACATCATCAATTTTTTACAAGCAGGAAAATAAACCTATTCTATTTCTACCCTTATTACTCTATGAGACCAGATTAAATTGTTGGTCTCATAGTTCCTCTACCTAGTCTAATATATGCTAGGATTAAACTGTCTAGCAGATTTCTTCTCTACATTCTAAGACAGGAATTGAAAATAGTCAAGCCAGGATTAGACTGTTTGACTTGCTGGACTTTGCAGAAATTAAAACAACTAACTACATGCTCACAAACTGAGATTTTCCTACCTACCCTACTCTAACTAGAATATTTACAAGTCTAGCTTACAGACAATGTCTTCCAATGTAACCAGTCCATCAAGTGATCCCATGACTGGTCTTTCTTGCTCAATTCCTTGAGCATGCTGGATAGGCAGGGCTGCTCCCACTCCTTTTGTTCCATGATAGCAGCTTTGAAAAAATTTCTTTCTGTTTGCAATATGTTGCTCATAAAGTCCCTTGATCCTTCTTCAAATGTGTGCAGGAAACGAACATAAGGATCATGAAATGATACCTGGCTATGAATATCTCGCAGGCAGGCTTCAACCAGGATCTCTTCTTCTTCCACTTGATTGAGAAGAAGACTCTCTTGAGAAAGAGTGTCTCCTTCGTCTTTTGAACTGGAGGACTCATCGTATATTGGAGCTGAGTCCTCTTGGAGCTCTGATATATTCTGCTCTGCTGGGCTGAGCTCCGTGAGAATATCTATGTATTCTTGAGTAGTGGTTTGTTCCATTGCTTCCTCTTTTTCAGGAGAAGGCTTGTTATTTTCATCTTGCTCAAGAATATCTTCTTTTCTTTCCTCCTCGTCTTCTGAAAGGGAAGACAGATGACCACCGATCTCATGACACTCATCACTGATGCTTTCATAACTTTCCCCATCAGTGTCATAGATAGGCTGACTGAGCTTACTGCTTCTCTGTAGTTGCTAGCCCTGGCTTTCCTCCCATGGGTCTACTGATGATGGTTCTGCAAGCTCAGCTTCTCTCTGGAAACAATCATCATCAAATAGATCATAACTAGGAAAGTCATAATCGTAAGCAATGTCACCAATCCATCCTGTCGAATTCTCAGCAGGTCTTTCTTCATCCTGATCCACAGAGGAGCTTTCTGGACCTGTATCATCAAACTCAGGAGATGAATGAGAAGGAGCGTGTGTTCTATAAAAGATTTCTAAGGTGGACTGCTGACTTACTATCTGATCAATCTCTTCTTCTGTCAAAAGAGGGGTTTCCCTCTCATCATGGACAGAAGGACAATAGTCCTCTTTCTCTTGTGTCAGTTGATTTGGAGGCGGGATGTTTTCTTGAGCCTCTTCTTCCACATCAGATTCTTCCTCTTATATGTTGTCCCTTGTTTCCTCGAAGCAGTGCTCCCTATTAGCTTTTTCTATTAGGTTCTAATATTCTCTAGTCAGCATAACACAAGACATAGGTAAGCAATTAGGTAGTTCCTGATCACTTTCCTCTTCATCTTCTACAGATTCTTAAGCATCGTACATGTCTTGCTCACCTTCTCGGTCTTGAGTTTGTTCTTGTTCTGGAAGAGGCATGGGCTATTCTAAATAATCATCATTTACATTCAGACTAGCCATGAACATTTCCAACACTTTACCAAATGTTTCTGTTAATTCATTTAATTGATCATACAAAGCATCATACTTTGTATCCCTATCCATGTTTGGATCCATGTTTTTGCAAAGAAGGCTACTGCTTCTTCTCAACCAGTTCAGAGTCCTCTACCAGTGGAGTAATTTGGTCTTTTGGGAGTTATGGAGTGTGGAGTCGCCAGGTGGATGTATATGAATGCTTGAAGCAGGATGCTGTCCACCATCGGAAATTGAATGCCAATCTAACCAGAGATCTTGGGTCTTTTGAGTGCTTAAGAGTGTGTAAGATAAATGCACTCAATTCCCCAGTGGAGTCACCATTATGTTGGTGATGAAAGTGGGGCATAGACCAATGTTAGCAGTTTAGGCACTCAAAATTTCACCAGCAGAGTCACCATTATGTTGGGGTTCCCATGTTTTGGCCAGATTGGCAAGACCAAAAGATGAGACAACATCATAACCACTTTGGGGCCCCAGTATCTAGCCCTCCTGGACCTGTAGAGGGATCTCTCCAATAAAACAAAGAATGATACATCCTTGAAAGCTCAAATGAGATGTTAGGCTAGTTATGAAGCAAAAAGGGGGTTTCAAAAATGATTTGGTTGGTTGGTTGCTGGGTTGGTCATGAGATCATAGATTGAGAAAGTAATGGGAGAAAAGGAATAAAATAGCAGGATGTTTCAACAAAGAGGATAGGTCAAGAAAGTGCCATCCATTGGGCTATGGAGTCATGAAAGGGAATTACTTGCAACAACTAGCCCAGGATTTCAGAGGGCAAGTCATCTACACTAAAGGATATTTTTAGATAGATGGTGGGATGGAACATTAAGGATTGAAAGTGAAAGAAGGAAAGCAACCCAATTTCTATTTATAGATCAGGTCAGAGGTCATTTAACTCCAGACCTGCTTGGACATACTCAAAGGAAAATTTCAATGGAGGGATAAAGTGACAGCTTATAGATCGGAGCAGAGGTCATTTAACTCCAGGTCAGCTTTAGCATGCTCCAAGGGAAAAACAGAGATAATTTTAACAGAGCCAGGGTCTGTAGATCAGAGATGGACTTTGAACCTTCAATGCTTTGACACCAGCAAGAGATCTTAGAAAGGCCAGCTGGTCGCACAAGGATCCTAGTGGACAGGGCTAACTCTAATCCCAAGTGTTCCCAAATCTTCCAGCTTAAACCCAACAAGAACAACTAAAGATAGATTTCATTAATTCATACATCAGCTAGAAGGCAATGACATCCACTACACTAGTTAAATTAGTTGAAATAAACCCTTAGATAACACATTTAGCAGAAAACATTGAAGGTGAGGAGAGCAGAGACATAGGGTACCTAACAAGGGTAAATCCTATGCCAGATTTCTGATCCAAGCCAGCAGAAAATGAAACAGTATGAAAATGTAATAAATAGTGTTAGAAAAACATCACCAATAGTAATAGACTAGGATCCTGTGAAATGTGCTTGATTAATTGATGCAAAACCAGTCACATACACTGAGCTCAATGGCTGTTACAATCCAAACTTTCTCCTCCCAGCCTACTACAATACAAACTACTCTGCTACTCTCTCCCAAAAGTATTCTAACAGTCAAAACTGAATCCCTCTAACTACAATCGGCAACAACCGAACAAAAACAACAACCAACAACCTTTACAATATGTTCTCGAGGATTATTATAGCTCGAGTGGAGCAGAGAAGGTAGGTGGAAAGCTAAATGCAGCATTAAAACTCAGAAACAACAAGGAGGGCCGAAGCTCCATTCAGTTTAAATTCTGGGCATTTATCTCTGGTACTCTTTGGATGAGAAGAATGGTCTTCATCAGGCTGTAATTTACTTCCAGGTATGTCTCTGATGTACTCGCTGCAGTGTTCTGGTGAATTGCACAAAAAGGCAGAATAATGATGCTAGGGTCTGCCATACTGCATAACTAATGCGCTGGTAGCATAGGACTATTGTCAGGGCTGGAAAATCTCTCTAGAACACGGCATAGGATGAGAATTGTATGGGTGCATCGTCCTTTATGGAAAGAACCTTTTGCTGATGTGAAAACCCTTTAGTATTATTTTTTGTGCCTTGGACCTTCTGATCGGTCCTCGGGGTCTTCGAACTGGTACATTTTCCCTTTAAACACTGGATTAAGGCTTAAGATCTTTAACAATGCGCATAAGACCCTTAAATCCCTCACTGATACTCTTTGCCGCTACCACGTTTGCCTCTGACTGCGAAATCTGTGTTTTAATAGCTCTGGAGAAGTTTGACAGAGTTTTAACCCTGTCCCTTTGATGATAGTCATGTCAAAACACTTTCCCAGGCCCTTTTTCATTAATTTGGTCTCTGCACATGGTCTTTTCCTGTGTTCTCTGTTACTGTGACGGAGACTGTGAATTATGGTGGTTTATTGCCGCCCGAAACCCTGCAAAACACACAAAACTGGTCAAGAAATCATGCACGGGGTCGGTGAATGCAGCGGGGATGATGAGAATGGTTGTGCAGGCTGGTGAAATGGCGGAATAGTGCAGGATGATGGTGGAAAATGGTCACGAACAACGAAAAATGTTCATGGCGAAAGGTGGCGGAGCACAGAAAATTAAACGGGAAAACTTAACGTTTTGACCTTTGAATGAAATATATAGGGGCATGGTGGAAAATGTGACAAAAAACGTGGAATGGTGACATGGCGGGACCCAGTCGACGGCGGGACATGCAATCAAATCTGGACTGTCTGATCTCGGGAGGAGATCGACGGTTGAAAATGCATCGGAGGGCGACAGATGGTGGGCCAGTGGTACGGATGCCTTGGGTTATCCGCCATGCAACTTCGAGAAGCGATGACCGTTGGATGGAGAGCTTCAGATCAGATGGTTTATATGCATATCACACCGGGTCAAATGCTGAACGATAACGCGCGATGGGGGGGAGGTTTTGAAATAGTGACGGTGTCACGCATCAGGCAGTGAGCGGAATCACTCCGAAATGGAAAATACCACCAGCCCTCAGAAAGCGGTGTGATAGATACAGGTGGTTTTGAATAGGTGCGTTGGCGTGGGCACCATCGAGGTGGGCAGATTCCGGACCGTCGGATTAGCGGGTAAATGAATGGTGGAGATGCGATGAATGGGCGGTGAAAGGGTTGAGCGATGGATGTTGTGGGGATCGCGACGACCATTCGATCTGTATAGATCGACGACTCAAAATGCTCCCAATATGGATTCTGCGATAAGCACCTTCCGCCCTGGCACTTGGTCTTGGCGCTCGGGTCACATGGTGGAACGGTTTTAGGGGACTGGCCTGAAGGGGGCTAAGACCCATATATGTCCAAATGTGGGTTTTCAACCTTTTTCAATGCAGTTTGAGGCCAGAAATGGGTAACGATAGAGAAAAAGAGGGGAATTAAACCAAACAAGGGGTGTGTGCAGGATGTAAAGGGGATTTTGGGAGGATTTAGGGGATCAGAGGGGAATTTTACAAGGGGAAAACAAAGGTTAAAATGGGGCATTCTGCAAGGGTACAAGGGGCAAATGAAGGCCTTTTGGAGCACATTTTTTTTACAATCAGTGAGGCCTTTTAATGGGAATCAACAGAGGGAATTTATCAAAGGGAAGGGCACATGAGACTTCAAGGATGATGTGTTTTCAAAGGAAATGCATTCCTCGAAGGCTCAGAAACATTTTAGCCCCCTGTTTTCTTGTCAAAAATTTATAGGGGGGCTAACACAAAGGACCTCAAGGAAACCCTTGAAGCACAAGAGGGTGTTTGCAAAAAGGTTGCTTGAAGAAGAGCTTGACTCTACAACCATTTTGTTCAGAAGCTTTGTCAATAGTTTTTGAAAGCTTTGTGAATTTTGTTGAAGTTATTTTGTTCATTGACATAATAATGATAACTTCTTCAAGTTAGGTTTCAAAATCCTCCTCCTTCACAAGATTCTTTGATGAAGACATGAAGCGAGACTTCTACATCCTGAAGGATATGGTGCAAATTCTATTTGAAGATAGAAGAGAAAGCAATAGACTTCATAAGAAATTGGTTGCTATGAAGCAAGAGAAAGAAAAAATTCTTCAAAGAATGCATGAGATGGAGATGCAGCTCCATCAAGCCCAAGGGGCTTTGACCAATAACATGCTTGAAGCAGAGGTAATTCACTCAAATTTATCTTCAATTTGCTCTTCATATAGTTGCATTGGTTCATTTGAAAAGAACTCTAGAGGTATAGGGTCCAAGTTAATGTTTAAAATGGGCTATGAAGGCAAGGGTTTAGGAAAAAATTCACAATGCATGATTGATCCTATTTTGGTTGAGGAAATACCTAAGAATTTTGGTTTTGGTTATGTTAAATCTAATGGTAAAAACTCTACAACCATGAAGGCAGTTGAGGCAAATTCAAGAAGAACTTTTGTCACAAGTTCTAAACCACAAACATTTCAAGTTTTTTTTCAAGGTGATATCCATTGTTTGAAGCCTATGTTGCAGCAAGGTGTTTGTACACATGCAACTTATGGCGAAGCTAGAGCCTCTATTAGTTAATCTCCTCATGAAGGAAAAAAGGATGGACATGAAAAGCATCAATTGAGGTATAATTCTTCCCATAGTCAAGTTGATTATGTTTCTGATAAGCATGTCAAATTTGCATGCTTGAATGGAAGAAAGAGTTGATGTGCATATTGTGGTCTGTGTAACCATGATGTTATAGAATGCTCGAAGAGGATGAAGGCAAATAGGAAACAGTTGAATCAAAGGCAACTTGCAAAGAAGGTGCATAAGACTTGCACACATTTGCTGAAGAGGGGACATGTTGTTTCCCAATATTGGACATTTCATCTAACTAATCATCCCAAGTACATGAGGCAAGAGGATAGAAAGAATGGCGAAATTGGAACCAAGGATTCCATCATTAATATGAGAACGAATGTTTCAAATGAAGAAGATTTTCAGCAGCAAAATTCGTCATGGAAGTGGCTTGGTAAGAAGTGGTTTGACTTCTTGACACAGTAAGACATACATTCATTTGTACATATGAAAATTTCAGTTATGTATGCATGTATTTCTATTGTAATATCATGTTTGTTTGAGCCACCTTGGATCGATGATCAAGGACATGATGTTCAACTACCTTCTATCAATTTCTCGCCAGAAATTTCTGAGTGAGTTCAAGGAAGACAATTCTTGACAGGAGGACAAGAGCATACAGGAAGGGAAGTGTCGACTATCTTCAAGTTGTGGTTCAAAGGCACTAATGCATGAAAGGAAAAGTGTATAGAGGCTGAAATGTGAGGGTGTTGTACTCTCATCTACTGAATAGATCAGGTAATCAACCTTTTGGGATCCAAAATATTCCTAATGGGGAGGTGTGATCAGATTTGGATCATGGACCTAAGTGATAGCTCAAAATTCAAAGTGCTCAGAAGTGTGCCGAACCTAAGCGATCGGATAGATCTCATCTTCCTGATTTCGGAGGCATGAACGGTTCGAAAAACTGACACCATATGAATAAGTTATCACGATTTGAAAAGTCCAGTAAACTGCAATTTTTGGCATTTGACCATGTTTGACTTGGTTTTTGGAAATTAAAAAAAAAAGAGAATATTATAGGGAATATTCCTCAGAATATTCCATAGAATATTCCTTCTTGACCAGTTATATGTGGAAAAATGTCACATTTTAATTGGGTAACAATTTTGGTTTGGCCAATTAGAGGCCACCACGTGGCAGGCCCGGAGGCAACCACATGGCCGAGGTTTCGTGGTGCAAAATTTGTTTGGGACTCCAGAGAATCGAACGTGAGACCAAAACCCTGCTAGCCTGCCCACATACCAACACGCCACATGTAGTTCTTGTAAACTATAGTCGACGGTTTATACATATTGTTTAATGGTTATGTATTCGAGGGTTTGGAGGGGCCAACCCCTCCCATATGGTCGTGACTCTAGGACCAGGGGCCTAAGTCCTAACCACTCGATGCTAACGACATATTCACCAGCGTTTATTACGACATGTTCACATGTGGCAATTTCCATGGAGATCTCCATGTGGTCAATACTTGACGGTTAATGGACAGTTGTTAAACTCCGCATTTTATTGTTGCGTTCACATATGGACACATTATCGTTTAATGCCACGGTTGGTCCAGTTTCCGCCCGACAGTTACGGTGAACTAACCGTGGATTCCAGGACATGTGCCCAACATAACCACTATATTTCATGTTATGGTTTACTTATCAGTGGTCTAGGCACGCTCCAAAATTTCAGATTTTCCAAACTTAATTGCAGTTATGTGCAGTCTCTCCACATTTGGTGGAGGATTTTTAGGTGAAACTGGGCAAAATCAGTTTACACTCTATCTTGAGCTAGATTCATCCATTGTGAGAGTTCCAATAGTCAATTTTGACTATATCATACATTACAGACTCATTGGTGAGGGTCTCAGAGCAATCAGAGGAATTTTGAGCAACTTTTTGCGTCAGATAAATTTTAAGGGCCACTAGGGCCACCATGAGCCAGCAACAGTTTGAGGCCTAAGCAGGGCAGCTAGAGGCCTTTTTCAACAATCCAATAGTAAATTTTAGATGTTTAAGACATTTTAGAACTAATGGTGTGGTTTTAAGAGTATGTAGAGGAATTTTTAAAGCTAAGATGCTTTAGATAAGTTCCAGGAACCACTAGGGCTAACAAGTGCTAGTAGGAGAATGAGGCCTAACCAGGGCTGCTAGTATCCATTCTTAGGAAACCAATAGTCATTTCTGACTTTTTTGATACTTTTGAATCCATTTATGGAATTTTCAGAAGCTTTTGAGTACTTATGAAATTCAAGATGCTTCAGGGGAATTTTTAGTGACCCTAGACCTAGGAGGTGCCACCAGGCGTTGAAGGCGAAACCAGAGCAATCGGAGGCCAATTTATGAAAATAAATAGTCTATTATACCTAATTCAGGCATATTGAATCAAGAAAAAGGATTTTCAAAGCCATTTTAAGGATTTTTAAGGTCAAATATGCACATGGAAGTTTTGGGAAGCCTAAGGCCATCAGTGGATGGAGGCCTAGCTTGGGAAGCTAGTGCTCTTTTTTAGCAAATGATCAGTATATTTTGGAAGTATGAAATGTGATGGAGATATTAGGTGAGGTTTCAAGGACATAAAATGATTTTTGATGGAGTTTGTGCCATAGAGAAGCTTAGGGTAGCTCAAGAGCACCGACTTAAGGAGACCAGTGTAAGGGGACCTAGTTCTGTTTTCAGAGTGATGAAAACCATGATAGGGATATAAATGGTATTCTAAATTCGTTGGTTTAGTTCAGTTAACCATTAGAGTTGAGTTTGTAACTTGTAAAATAAATTTTCCATAATCCCAAAGAGCCAAGTGAAGATTACAAGAGTTGAAGGAGATGTAGCCCACGATATTCGGGTGAACTACTAGATTAAATTTGTTGTTATGTGTTGAAGTTTATTTGTTGCATTATATGGTTGTTGCACATGTTTAATATTAGAAAAAAAAATG
The DNA here is from genome assembly GCA_034641835.2 of Pinus albicaulis. NCBI lineage: Eukaryota > Viridiplantae > Streptophyta > Pinopsida > Pinales > Pinaceae > Pinus > Pinus albicaulis. The sequence goes on from CM076580.1 coordinate 1,493,409,788, forward strand.
GTTTTAAAGCACTTAAATTGTTAAAAAACACACACCTCTTTCAAGCATAAAATTTCGGCTAAAAATCATTTATTTTGGCTTTTTGACTCAATATTGTAGGGTGGATCTCTAAAGGTATGAAAGATCTCCCTCCAAACCGTACATATGACTTTCGTCGAATACGACTTTCTGCATCTTCTCCTTGGCAAAGAGAAATTTTACCATTCAACCATACCTGCATTTCAATGTTATGAATAAATATATATATATATATATATATATATATACATATATATATATATATATATATATATATATTCATAACATTGAAATGGAAAGGCCCGAACTCCAACAAGGAAAGACAAAAATATTTCCCTATAAATCATAGGTATCATCATATTGGATCCAGTATTCATACTAGAAACTATGATCAAAAGTTATTGCATCAATCGTCTGAACCTCAATTCGAATCTACCTTCGAGATACCCTTTGCAACATTTGGATCTACTTCAAATATGGAATTATAGATCTATCGTTGGGATAATATATCCCCTGTGGCAAAGGACGAGCATCGTTCTATGGTAGAGGACGAGGACTGCTCTGTGGAAGAGGACGAGGACCTAGAGGATGAGGACCACTCTGTGGAAAAGGACGAGGACCGCTCTGTGGAAAAGGACAAGGACCGTTATGTGGTAGAGGATGAGGACCGCTCTGTGGCAGAGGACGAGGACCGCTCTATGCCTAGAGAGAAAAAAAAAATTAAAGGACTTCCGATATCATGGTTCAAGCAACCATGTCCCATTAAGTTCTTTGATCCTGATAGAGTTTATTAGCTGATACTAAAATTCTCAGGAGATGAGAGAATATAAAGGTGCATTGACCGGGGATACATGATAGAAGGAATTGTTCTATCTCCAGAACTCACCTTCACTAAGCATAAGTTTTGTTTTACTCAATTTTTATTCTCGAATACCTTTTATTTCCCAAGAAAAGAAGAATGGAAAACATATCAAATCACACCATCTCTGTAATAGGTAAATGCTTCTTTCTCCCCCGGAGCCATCAGGATTATTCACAATAAGATATCTGCTATAATTGTGAAGGTCTTATCAATAAAATTGTCATTTCTCTGAGATCTAGGCATAAAGTTTATGCTCATATTGCCACAAGAACGAAACAACAGGGTCAGCTACTTGGCCAACCCTAGAATTACATGTCGTTACTATATTAATAGATCTTGTAATAAGAGTATTTATTACTTAATGATTCAAGAGTAGAGCTAGAGATGGTAAACCGTACAAGTTACCGATAACATACTCATTCATATTTTTGAAATAAATAAAAAGCTATAGCGTATAGAGAGGACCTTACCATTGGAGAAAGAACCATAGAAACGATGAAACCCATGATTTTTTCTCATTCTCAGTGCAAGGTGCCAGCCCTTGCCTACCAGGAAGATGCCTATCCAAAGGGAATTATGGTTGGGAAAGTTGCAGTAGCAAAAGACATTGGAACTTTTACTTTCTAAATAAGAAGAATCAGTGTTATTCTCAATGAACTAAACAAATGACTAACTAAGAAAAAGATTTGCGATTTGGGTTCTTTAAATTTTGTGGGTGGTGTAGCTACCAAAATAAATGTGGTGAATTATGTCTCTCCTTGAAGTTGGTTATCCACCTCCCATTTCGTTCTAGGATTTTTATTCTTTGTAGGTCATTTGTAGCGTTCAGCGGCTAGAGTAGCTATTTTGGAACGAAAGAAAAGCAACGACTGGAATGATAGAGTTGTCGAAAATAGGACCCCTCACTCCTTTCTCTCATTCAGAACCGTGCATGGGACTTGAACCTCGCGCGGTTCCTAAGTGATAAAGAAGGAAAAAAATAAGAAATTGATTCCTTTTTTTATTACCTTCCTCGCGTATGTATAAGACTAAGTCGGGTTGTAGCTTGCGCATACGTCGTATCTGATTCGAATTGTCTGGTTTCTCCACAATTCATGGTATTGGTATACACATTATTATACATGTATCTTTTAAAAGTGCTAATTCAGCAACTTGATACCATTTATCCATATATGGAATACCAATTTCATAAATGATCATACCACATCTGATTAAGAATATTGGTAGAGATATTTCTAGGAGATCATCTCCCATGAAAAAGACAGATTCTCCGCGTACCAAATCAAGATAATCTTTTAAAGTCTCCCATCATTTTCTTTGGGTACTCCCAATGGTGGTCGTACGAAATGGACACGGTCATTAATTAGTTTCACTACAGTACTTCCCTTCAACCAATCTGTAGAAATGGGGAATTTATCAACCATTCCTCTATCCATTCCGCTCCGCCTTCCTACTGGAAGGGGATTAGAGTTCCTCATTTTTTGTAAGGATCCCGAATGAACTTCAGCATTACCATTACGCTACCGGAAATGTAGCATAATATTATCAACATACGCTATTGATACAAATATTTAATTAGGAATTGATGATCTTTTAACAACGCCTTCCAAAGGATGGCTCATCCAAGATGTGGAGCAAAAAGGTTCTGTTTCGGAGAAACAAAATCATTATGGGAATTTACATGCAGTGGAAAAATTACGTCAATCGATCGAGATATGGTATGCTACCAGTGAATATTTGAGAAAAGAAATGAATATGAATTTTAGCATGACTGATCCCTTAAATCCAGTATATGTGATGTATTTCTCAGGAGCTAGGGGAAGTACATCTCAGGTTCACCAATTAGTAGGTATGAGAGGATTAATGTCAGTTCCTCAAGGAAAAATCATCGATCTACCCATTCGAAGGAATTTACGTGAAGGGCTCTCTTTACAGAATATACTATTTCCTGTTATGGGGATCGTAAAGGAGTTGTGGATACTGCTGTACAAACAACAGATGCTGGATACTGTTAGAAAATTAAATATTATGGAGCAATGCAACACATAAAATATGCGGAAAAATACAAGCACACAAAACACATAAAACCAGAGAGACACAGATATATGTGGTTCACCCAATTTAGGCTACGTCCACCCCGAACAGCCAGTCCTTCCTTTCTATTATCCAGCAAAAATGAAGAGACAAAACCTACAGTAGATCCGCTGTAATATCCTCTGTTCTCTCTCACAATCTCCCTCTCTATTTCTCACTCCGAGAATACACACATAATACACAGCCACAATACAATACCCTCATATATACAAGGGGGTTTCCTTCTAGGGCAAAAAACCCTAATCTAAACATAACTTCTACCGTCAGATCCTTTGCCTAATGAACGGCCCAGATTGACTAGAAATTACTATATTTTTACAAGGCAATTTTACATCTGTTTTTAGCTTCGGGGGCTCTGCCCCCGAAAACCCCCGCTAGGGGGGTGCTCCGAAAAGCGCTTCCACCCCCCATAGACCCCCCACAGCAGCGATTAATTACGGGCAGCATTGCCGCCCCTTTTAAGGTACAGGGGTCCAATGCTGTGATATAAAGTAAACAAGATAATCAGGTTCCACACCCAACAATCTCCCACTTGGAGACTGATTGTAGCAACTCCACCGCTGCTTAATTTGCTGGACAATGACTCCTCTTTGGACCTGGCTGTTCCTCATCTTCATCGTCATCCTTGAAGACCAATTGAAACTGAGCACATTCTCAATTTCTCCCTAGTTACAACTTTTGTTAGCATATTTGCAGGATTCTGGCTAGTGTGTATCTTTTCCAGCTTCAACTCTCCATCTTCCAATACTAACCGTATGAAATGGTACTTGAGATGTATGTGTTTAGTCCTGGAATGAAATGTTGAGTTCTTTGCAAGATGAATAGCACTTTGGCTATCACTGTATAGTGTGCCCATATCATGCTTCTTACCCAATTCATCCATAAACCTTTGTAACCAAATCATTTCTTTACTAGCCTTTGTAACAGCAACATACTCTGCTTCTGTTGTTGAAAGTAAAAAAACACTTTGGATTTTTGAAACCCAACTGATAGTTGTTCCACCTACAGTAAATACATATCCCGTAGTGCTCCTCCTGCTATCTTTGTCACCTGCCATATCTGCATCAACATATCCCTGTAGAGCAATGTTTGAACCACCAAAGCATAATGTTTGATTTGTGGTACCTCTCAAATATCTGAGAATCCATTTTACTGCCATCCAATGTTCTTTTCCTGGATTATTCATGTACCTGCTTACAACTTCCACTGCATGTGCAATATCAGGCCTTGTGCACACCATTGCATACATTAAGCTTCCAACTGCTGATGCATATGGAACTTTAGACATATAATCCATGTCTTCTTGGGTCTTTGGGCACATCTCCTTACTAAGTTTGAAATGGCTAGCAAAAGGTGTACTAACCGGTTTTGCATTGTGCATATTAAATCTTTTCAACACCTTTTCTATGTACTCATACTGAGACAGTGTTAATTTGTGATTTTTCCTGTCTCTAGTTATCCTCATACCAAGGATTTGTTTTGCAACTCCCAAATCCTTCATTGCAAATGAATTTGCCAATTTTCTTTTGAGCACATTTATTTCCTGCATGTTAGACCCTGCAACAAGCATGTCATCTACATACAATAACAATATAATATAGCTGCCATCATTTTGCCTTTTTATATAAACACAATGATCAGAGTGACATCTAGTATAACCTTGTTCAGACATGAACTTGTCAAATTTTAGATACCACTGCCTTGGAGCCTGTTTTAAACCATACAAGCTCTTCTTTAACCTGCACACCAATTTTTCTTTACCTTTTACCTCATATCCTTCTGGTTGCTGCATGTATATCTCTTCCTCCAAATCTCCATGGAGAAATGATGTCTTTACATCTAACTGTTCAAGATGTAAATATTCCGCTGCTACAAGACTTAAAACAGTTCTGATTGAATTCATTTTAACAACAGGAGAAAATATTTCATCAAAATCAATACCTTTCTTCTGTGCAAACCCCTTCACCACAAGTCTATCTTTGTACCTCTGTTTTCCTCCATCTTCTTCCTTCAGCCTGTAAACCCATTTATTCTGCAATGTAGTTTTACCTGCAGGCAACCTGACTAAGTCCCAAGTCTGGTTATGCATTAAGGAGTCCATCTCTTCTTCCATGGCTAGCCCCCACTTCTTCCTGCTTTCAACCTGCATTGCTTCTTCATAACATTCAGGTTCACCAGAATCAGTCAACAATAAATAATATAATGAAGGAGAGTATCGTTCAGGGGGTCTACTTATCCTAGTAGATCTTCTAACACCACTTTCAGGTGTTTGAGGTGCCTGTTGCTGTTGTGGTGGTTGTTGCTGCTGTGGTTGTTGATTATTATCATTTTCAAGCACCTTTACTTTTTCAGTTATCTCATCAAGAACCGCGTATTCCTTGCTTTCTTTTTCCTGTTTCTTTTCCTGCAACTGATTCTTATACAAGACCTTTTCATTGAATATTACATCTCTGCTCTTAATGATTTTGTGATTTTCATAATCATATAAGCGATAACCAAAATAATTAGCACCATATCCAATAAAGGTACATTTCTTTGATTTTTACTCAAGCTTTGTTCTGTTTTCTTTATTAATATGGACAAAGGCCTCACAACCAAAAGGCTTTAAAAAGAGAGAAATTTACTTTTTTACCTGTCCATGCTTCCTCTAGAATACCACCATCCAAGGAACTTGAAGGCCCTCTGTTTATTAGATAAACAACAGTATCTACAACATCTACCCAAAATTGTAAAGGCAATCCTGCATGCAATCTCATGCACCTTGCACGCTCCATGATTGTTCTGTTCATCCTTTCTGACACACCATTTTCTTGTGGTGTTCTTGGAACTGTCTTCTCTCTACGAATTCCATGCTCTGAACAGTACCTATCAAACTCTTTGCCGCAATATTCACCTCCATTGTCTGATCTGAGACACTTCAACTTCTTTCCTGTCTCAATCTCAACCAAAGCTTTCCATTTCTTGAAAGTATCAAATACATCAGATTTATTCTGAATACAATAAATCCATGTTTTTCAAGTTGCATCATCAATAAAAGTAACATAATAACGAGAGCCACCGTGAGATGATACCTAAGCAGGTCCCCATACATATGTATGCACAAGCTCCAATTTTTCTCTCTTCTTTTCTTTCCCAACTCTGAGAAATCTGACTTTCTTTTGTTTTCCATAAATGCAATTCTCACAGAAATCCAAATCAACATTCTTCAAACCTGGCAACAAATTTCTTGAGTGAAGAATATTCATTCCCTTCTAACTTATGTGTCCGAGCCTATGATGCCATAATGCTGCATCTCCTCCTTTGGAAGTTAAAGCATTAACAGAGTTAGAAATACCATTGCATAAATACAATGTACCAACCTTTTCACCTTTTTCTATTACCAGTGCTCCTTTGGTGACCTTCCAAGTTTTATCTGTGAAAGTTGTCACACAACCTTCACTGCCTAACTTCCCTGTTGAAATTAGATTTTTCTTTATATCTGGAACATGCCTTACCTCCTTTAGTAGCCATTGGTTTCCATTATGTTGTTTTACAAGAACTTTACCCATTCCAACAATTTTATAGGGTTTATCATCACCCAAACGAAATTTTCCAAAATCTCCTTGAACATAGTCATGAAAATATTTCTTATCAGGTGTGGCATGGAATGAAGCCCCTGAATCTACAACCCAAGAATCAGTAACATTTTCAAAAGAAAGAATCAAAGCATCTTGTAACACATCACCTGTCACATTTGCTTCATGATTGTTTTCTTGCTGTGTATCTCCTTTTCCCTTTCGAGATCTACAGTCTTTATTTAGGTGTCCTTTATTTCCACAATTCCAGCACACTATCCCCGATCTGGACTTGGATCTGCCTTTCCTTGATTTACTGCGATATCCCGAGCTCTTTCCTCTTTCCATTCTTCTTCCCCTAGACTCTGCACTCAAAGCATTACCTGATGTCTCACTGTAGCTTTTCCATCGCATTTCCTCGCTAAGGATAGCACCAACAACATCATCAAAATTTAAAGTACTAGATCCAAAGACAGAGTTACTAATGGCCATTACTAAACCATTCCAACTCTCTGGCAATGAGCACAAGAATAACATAGCTCTAACTTCATCATCAAAGTTTACACCTACAGAACTTAACTGACTAGTAACTATATTAAAATCATTTAAATGGTCTGCAACAGATCCACCTTCCGACATCTTCATATTAAATAGTCGTTTCATAAGAAATACCTTGTTTGAGGCCGAGGGTTTTTCATATAGTTTCGCCAACGTCTGCATCAAACCATTTGTTGTTGTTTCCTTCGAAATATTGAAGGCGACTGACGCCGCAAGACACAACCGTAATGTTCCGAGTGCCTTTCTATCGAGAATGTTCCATTCTTCGTTTGTCATGGCCACCGACTTCTTTGTTTTTCCGCTCAATGGTAGGTACAGATCTTTCTGATACAGATAATCTTCCATCTACATCTTCCACAGTGGAAAGTTTTGGCCGTTAAATTTCTCAACCCTAAACTTACCATCTTTCGCCATTGCTCCCACTCGAACCAGGAACCCTTCTTTCCTGCGAGTTTATCAGCCAAATATACCTTCGGCTCTGATACCAGTTGTTAGAAAATTAAATATTATGGAGCAATGCAACACATAAAATATGCGGAAAAATACAAGCACACAAAACACATAAAACCAGAGAGACACAGATATACGTGGTTCACCCAGTTTGGGCTATGTCCACCCCGAACAGCCAGTCCTTCCTGTCTATTATCCAGCAAAAATGAAGAGACAAAACCTACTGCAGATCTGTTGTAGTATCCTCTGTTCTCTCTCAAAATCTCCCTCTCTATTTCTCGCTCCGAGAATACACACATAATACACAGCCGTAATACAATACCCTCATATATACAAGGGGGTTGCCTTCTAGGGCAAAAAGCCCTAATCTAAACATAACTTCTACCGTCAGATCATTTGCCTAATGAACGGCCTAGATTGAATAGAAATTACTATATTTTTACAAGGCAATTTTACATCTGTTTTTAGCTTTAGGGGCTCTGCCCCCGAAAACCCCTGCCAGGGGGGGGCTCCAAAAAGCGCTGCCGCCCCCCCTGGACCCCCCATGACAGCGATTAATTACGGGCGGCGTTGCCGCCCCTTTTAAGGTACAATGGTCCAATGCTGTGATACAAAGTAAACAAGATAATCAGGCTCCACACCCAACAGATACCTCACATGTAGACTTGTTGAAGTAGTTCAAAAAATTGTAGTATGTAGAACAGATTGTGGCACTATCCAAGGTATTTTCGTAAGTCCCATTCAAGGTCGAGAGAGGGACATAAATGAAGTTGTTGTACGAACACAAATACTGATTGGCCATGTGCTAGCAGACGATTTATATATAAATAGGATATGCATTGCCATGCGCAATCAGGATATTTTAGTTGGACTTGCTAATCAATTAAGAAACCTTCGACCACGACCATTATATATACAAACCCCCTTTACTTGCAAGAGTATATCTCGGATTTTTCAATTATGTTATGGTCGGAGTACTACTCATAGTCACTTGATTGAATTAGGATAAGTAGTAGGTATTATTGTGGGCCAATCCATTGGGGAACCAGGAACTCAACTAACACTAAGGACTTTTCATACCGGGGGGGTATTTACTAGTGATATTGTAGAACATATATGAACCCCTTTCAATGGAAAGATTGAATTCAATGAGAATTTGGTTTATCCCACACGTACACGTAATGGAAATCCTGCTTATCTATGTAATAATAGCTTATCCATTATTACCAATGTAATCATAAAAAGTGAGTTTATCGGGAATTTTGGACCAAGCTTCTGATAGGTTCAAATTTTTTACCAGACCGGCACAAACCCGTCGATTTATTTCTTGTTGGAAGTACCCGTCGATCTATTTCTATTTTTGGTAATGAGTGGGAGCAAATAATTCGACCGAAGTAGTTGCGGAGCACCAATTTGGACCCAAGAGATTGGAAATGATGTTCCTGCATGGATCGAAATGAGAAATTCTCATATTTTCGTGCATGAAATAATTGTGGAAAATGGAATGTTTCTTTGATAATACTTTTTTATCAGTTATAAAATGGGAGGATGGAAAATGGCTGGTTATACTATGCTATGGACCTTCGTTGCTCTTCATGGTGCTTTCGGTCTAATAGGTTTCATGTTACGTCAATTTGAACTTGCTCTATCTGTACAATCTGGATATCTCGATATAAATTGAGAAAGCTCAACATCGAATTGATGCATATAAATGATCATTAGGACCGGAGATAAGGAACTACCTTGAGGAATCCCTTTCAAATCTCCCGCATAATTCTTTTCTGTTTTATCTAAGATGTCAGTTTTGATGAAAGCCGAAATGAGATTGATGAAATGGGAATCATTAATGAAAGAACTCAATATAGTTAATAATAGTTCATGATGAATATTATCGAAGCATCCTACCACATCAGCGGTTATGAAGTGGTCAATGTTGCGCCAACTCAATATAGTCAAAAAACCTGTTCGGGTTCCTCTACCTTTTCAAAAACTGTGTGAACACTCTAGAAATAAAGGAATCAACTGGTTTAGATTGATCCTAACCATACCATATCAGGTTATTATGAAATGAATAACTTTAACCCCCCCCCCCCCCCCCCCATTTTTTTTCCTTTCCTTTTTTTCTGAAAAGGAACAAAGTGATCACATTTTACAGTTCATTATAAAAATAAATTCAAAAGAGGATCTTCCGCTATAAGATCAACCTTCCACTAAGATATCAACTGTTGGGGTCCTGTGTTTTGACAGATTGGCTTACCAGAAGACAAGGCAACATCAAAACCAATCTTTAGAGTTCCAAGATCTAGTCCTCCTGTTCTCAGAGAGGGATCTCTCAAATTGTTTGCAAAGATATGTCTTGTTTGCTTTTATGTATTGATTTTAGACTAGTTATTAAGTGAAAGTGTTTGTTTGGTTGAATTGGTACAACATAACATGAAAGGTCTAGGTAGTATAGATGGAAACAAGAAGTATCAGATTCATTGCGCAATGGAGTCAAGAAGAGGTTTATGACAGACTCATCAATGGATATGGGATATCAAAGGGAAAATCTAACTTGGCCATAGGATTCTTTAGCTTTGTGAATTACATGGACATTAATGATTTGAAAGAGAGTTCGAATTCTCAACAAAGGGAACTTAAAAACATAACTTGACCATAAATACACATTTAATAGACAGGGCTAACCATGAATTATACAAACCACACTTTAAGCAAATAATGATTTCAAGACAACTTTTAAAATGAAATCTAAGATTCGGGGAACACCCTATTTCCTCAAATACTTTATTTCAAAGGAATGAGAAAAAATGAAAGATTCACTGATAAATGCAGTCATAGAATAGGGAACACCTAACACATCCATGATTACAACTATAAAGACCTTTAAAACAATGGTTCAAGTAGGGAAAAAGGGTATGATCAAAACAAACCTCCTTGGCTAACCGTAAACAATGGTACTTCAAAGGGAGACTTCAAAAACAGTTTTCAAGTGGTAGTAGACAAGCAGGGAAAACCATAAATCATGCTGGAACCAACTATTTGAACTATTTGAGAAATAAAAAAGCATAAGGGTTCAAGAGAATGATTAAATACTCTAGAATGCCTTAGCAGAAGAAAACATAAAACAATGAAGGATAAATAGGTCTAAGGTGCTTCTAGGAGTCATTTCTTAGCCTAAACTTTTCATCCTACTGTAGTAAGAATTTATGAAACATAATGAAAATAGGAAAGACAACAGACAGTTTAGAATACATCACCAATAGCCAAGCTTAGGGATCCAATGATAGAGCCTTCTCAAGAACAAGCATGTCAAAACATAATCTGGCTTCCAAGACTTCAATTTCTTCTTCAACTTCAATAGAATATGTATTATTTTAGAGAGTTTCAGTGTTACAACTTGTTATTACCTAAATCTACCTTAGGTTGAAAAAGGCAGAGTTCAGGGTAACATCAAACCACACTCAGTCTGGTAGCTAGCCCTACCAGAACAGGAAAGGGATCTCTCTGGGTCAATCTCAGTAAAAATGTATCAATAGGCCTTGAGATGACTGAAATGAGTGCTAATTTTAGGCTAGGTATATTAATCAATGAGTTTGGAATGATTTTTAGGGGTTTTTTGTTGGAAAAAGGAAAAGGTAGTTTTGGGCTTGGGGATGAGGCCAAATTCTTGCAGAGTTCAAGTTGGGGCAGGGAAGGCAATGGCTTTGATGTCTTAGATTCAATGAATGGATGGAAAATACTGCTGAGGAGCTGAAGAGGGCAAGAAGGTGCAAGGATTCTCTTCAAACAGATGAAAACACATAAAACTAAACAAAAGTTTAAGGCAGAGCACCAGCAAGCTAATGAAATCTACCTTAGTTACTCATTTGTTTAATTTGAGAAGAAAAGAGAAGGGAAATGGCATACATATAACATTAATGAAACTTACAGATACATGGAGAAAAACACCATCAAAACTTAGAGCCACAAGGATCCCAACAAGTGCTGCAAAACCCTCGTCTTTCCTTTGCCAAAAATGCAGAATGAATGTACAATGAGGTGCCAAACTATTCCCAAGAGTCCAACCCTGAAAATGTCTCAGAAAATACAATATAAGACAAGTATAACCCCTTCCCATGCCTCTAGGGGTCGAGCTCATCCTTCTTTGAGCTGTTTCAACCAATTCTAAACAAGGAACTGAAATCTGGGCAATCAAACAACTTGCCTCTATATGGAAGGAAACTGATTCATTCATTTAATTTTCACTTTTTAGTGAATGAATCCTCTAGAAAAATTAAATATGTGCCAAAATTACATCATAGTCATAAAATTACATCAAGGTAGATCAAGAATTACATCAAAAAGTGAAACTAGTCAAAACTGGGCGAAATTCTGAGCTGAAGGGTGAAAAATAGGCAAAAGTCCTCTATGCGCCGCGCCCAAAAACTCAATGCGTCGCGCCACTTTGAGCCTGTTTTTGAGGCACTTCCAGAAGTCCCAATTGAGCTCATGATAGCTAATTGGAAATCCCTGGATGTCTATTATCCAACCCAAGTGGCATTTTTTGATTTGGATATAATTTTCCCCTCCAAAACTGCAATCTCCCAAGACTGGTTCCTGCTGGTGCAAAAAGTGGTAGAAAGGCCATTTTTGGAGTGTTTTTGACCCTTAAGACCACCCAGAACTTGATGAAATTCTTAGGAAATTCCTAAGCATGCATAAATTTTCATAAAAAATCCAAAAATGTAAAGTTTTTCTCCAGAAGATCTCTCAAACATAAGCGCGCGTAAGGTGGTGCTACGCGTTGGGCAAGAAAATCTGTTTTGTGACCAAAAATTCAAAAATGACAAAATTTTCTCCAAATTTGCTGAAATTTGGAGTGAAGTTCCTCCATCATGTTTCATGCTCAGCCAAAGAAGTTTCGGCCAAGATTTTAAGTGGATCAGGCGTTTTGCAACGTTTCAGTGCCCTCCTGGTGCATGCAGTTCAGTGGCGGAATCACTGTCTCATTCATTGGATGTGTCGGTGTCCGTCATGGTGTTGAAATGTGTATGTCAAGTGTATACTGATATATATGTGGTGAAAATAAGAGTTTGGTGTATTTTTTCAATGCCAAATTTGGCAAAGGGAAATGAGGGACTGTGGTAAATATGAACAAATGGGTAAAGAGGACTGTCAAGTGAAATTAAGGATGTGAAGACAGTCACTTGACTGTTTGGGAATGGGGAATTTTATAAGTGATAAGGGAGATGGTAGGGTTTAGGGATAATAGGATTGTAGGGATAAGTAATATGGGAATGTGAGGGAATCAAGGATTGACAATAATGATAGGATTATGAAGGGGAAAGGGATCACAATTGGGAAATGGAAACTTGGCACCAAAATTACACCTCCAAAACATCAATTTCAAACCCTTGAAGCAGTTTCTAATCAAATGATAGGGTTAATCATTTCACCAATCAAAATATTAAATTCATCCTTTCAAATAACACCCAACACGAGTTAATAGCAGTGGCAAGGGTGCATAACTTACATTGGAGCAAAAGAATTGAAGTTGTTTTGAAATTTGATGAAGGAATGATGAAGTTTAGCCTGTTGGCTCTGTGCGCCGCGCCTCCTGGATGCGCCGTGCACGTTGGAAAAATGCACTGTGGCAGGAGGCCCAGTGCGCCGCGCGGCCTATGTGCGCCGCGCACTTTCGCAATGCGCCGCGCAGGCAATTACCCACACAGTCGGCCTTGAAACCCTATTTTCACTCTTCTACAATCTGACTTAGCTTTCTTTGATGATTTTTGTTGCAGGGATGGTGGCATGTTTCGGCAAAGGAGGACCAGGGCTGTGCCTGGAGATTTTAACGACTAAAAAACTTGGAAAATATATACGGCAATTATTACAAAGAACAAAATGACGATTTTCTTCTAAATAGAGTTTTTAAGAAAAGTCACGATCAAGAAATATGACAATGAAATTTTGCGATGAAACTTATCCTGATCCTCCCTCTGGCTTGCTGGCATTATTTGACACTTTGAAGACTGAATTAGCGAAAACCTAGACCTAAAAAAAACCTAAAAACCCTAAAATTACTCTTGCTGACCAAGGGACAAAGCAGGACTATGAATGGCTTTTAAAATTGATTTGATGGACAAACTTGAGGCAACAGGTACAAGGCATGAGGGGTATGACTAAGAAAGCCCTTCCGTCAGATAATGACATACCCCTAACAGAGTGTAGATGAATGAACTGAATGGGACACCTAAAAATGAAATTCAATAAGAGAAATGATCTCTGACGGAGGGATGAATAGACCGACTCTAACACAACTAGTGACCAACCAACCAACAACTTGTCATTTTCTTCAGAAGTATTTATAGAAGAGATGAGGAGGTGGAAGAGTTCTAGTGTTGAGTATCATTAATTCCTTACTAAATGCAACTCCTAGCCTTGAAAACCATGCAAGGCCTAAGGCATGAACGCATTAAATTACAACTCTGTTTCATTTACTCTGTTTATGCTTTTTAGGCTTTGTGGGTGAAAAGATTGACTTTAAGGCTCTTTTTATCTTTTACAATAAATTTACTGACAGTTTAAAATATGTTCTTTTGTTTGTAATAAGTTTTAGCTACCTTTAGCCTTAATGTTTCGTGACTGATATTTGATCTGGGTATTCCTTTGAGGCAGAGAGGCTGCAGGTGGAAATTTTGGTAGCTGGGGATTCAATTAGCCCCTGTGATGTGGCATTCGAGGCTATTCTGGAGATTTTTCTTCATTCTGTGGATTATGCCTTTGATATTCAATTTGTGCCTTGATCCCTTCAAGCTTTGATTATATCATTTAAACCTTTGATTATGCTCTAATCTTCATCTTGAAACTGATATTCCTTCATTTAATTAACTCTGACTATGTTTTTTGTTTGCAGGTGCACAGAGGGTTTGGTCAAAGAAATTGTTCGGAAAATCGATAATCATGACTTATCAATTCCATAAAAATGTGTAATTATAACTCACAAACCCTTAAATTTGTATCAAAGGCCGCGAGGATCGTCATCCTCGGCCAATAACACTGTAATTATATGCTAGAGGGTTTTAAACTTGAACTTCACTAAACCTGCATAAAAAACAAAAAAATGTTATTTAAATCCTGTGAAATTGGTTTAGAACTGCTTAGGAGGTTTTTGGAAATGTTTCGGAGCCGTGAGGATGATCGAATGCAGTAGTAGAAGGGAGAAACCCTTGGCGGAAATGAAGCAGGGTTTAAATTTTTGAATTTGGCATGGAAATGAAGAAAAATGGTTTTGGAAAACCAGAAGCATTTTTTGCGCAACATTTGGGGGGGGGGGGGGTGGGGGGGGGGTGGAGGAGGTGGTATTACCTTTTGGAATGCGATTCCACTCATCGCTCGCCACGTGGAAAATGGAAACCACCTATTTCGCGTAGAAGTAGCACACTGTGAAGCGGGGAAAAAAATTACGTGAAATGCGTCGGCAACCGTCGGATGATCATCAGGAGATTGAACGGCGTGGATAAAACGTGATGGGCGGAAAGCTTCGAGGTTGGAAGACAGGTGGGGTCTATGGTGACGGGGATTTTGTGGCATAGTGGATAGGTGTTGGGTTAAATTTGCGCGATATTGCGCGCTGCCCATCGGATCTGGGGTCACAGATCATATGGTGAAGGAGAAGCGCGATGGATGAAGAGTTTCATGGGCGGATGAAGTAGTGGGCCAGGCGATGACGTGTTCTTCTTTTTTGTGGAGTGGGTTTAATGGTTAGATCGGGTTAAGTCTTGATCATCAGATCGTTTGAATGGACGGTTAGGATTGAAAGGAGGAGCGGATATGTTGAAAGGGGAAGAAAGGAAGGGGAAGGTGATCAGGTGGAAGGATGGGGCCCGATGGTCATCGATCTGTAGAGATCAACAGTCCAGATTTGCTCAGGACCATGACGTCATAAATGGAGAAAATAAAAGGGGAAAGGGGTTCGGAAAAGGTTTTTAAGCCCTTTAGCGCCCGATTGCGGGGCTTTAGGATGCATGGAGGAAGGGGCTAAAGGAAATAAGCTCTCAGGGGCTTAAATGCCTTATAGTGCTAGAAGACCGTTTTTAGGCCAAAACAAGGATTTTCAATGCCAAATGAGGGTTCCAATAGGCTAAATCAAGGATTTTAAAACCAAATCAGAGGAAGATAATAGGTTTAAAAAGAAGGTTAGGGTGATTTATGAAAAGGAATATGGTTGGAAATGGATTTTTTGTGAGAGTAAAAGGAGAACTAAATGGTGGAAAATGGGGCTTCATCAAGTAGTCTTTCTCTTGGTAAATCAGCAGGTACTTTAGGATTAACAATGAAACAACAGTGAAGATTAATTCAAAGGGTAATTATCATCATAAGACTTCAAAAGATGATAAGTTTTCAAAGGAAAATATCTCTTGAAGGCTTGAAGAAAAAATTAGCCACCACATGGTATAACAAGATTTATAGGTGGCTAACAATGGCTCCACTTGGGGAGGACAGCTAGTTCTTTAGGTGTCCAGAACCTCAGCTACTAACCTTTGGCTTTATAGTAAACTAGTGCCTTTATCCATTGGGCAACAATTTTTCTTTCCTTTGGCTGACCTTTCTTTGATTTGATAATCTCTGCAACAATAGGAAACAATGGAATTCTTATCAAAACAACATCTCTACCTACCCATTCCTAATGATCCTACCATTTTTTCTTCTTTTAGAGTGCATTTGGACTAGCAAACTCTCTTCATCAACATTTTATCTTTTTGAAAAATGGGAAACTAGTCTATTTCTACTCGTTTTTCTCCATGAACTCAGTTTAAGTAGTTGAGTTCATAAATTCTCTACCTAGAGTATTATCTGTAAAGATTAGACTGTCTGACAGACCTTTATTTTCTAAATTCTAAAACAGGAAATTTAAAAGCAGGCAAGCCAAGATTAAGCAGTTTGATTTGCTGTAGATATATCACATATAAACAAGCTACACATAGATTTTATTTGCAGAAAAGTAAAACAAAATTGTGAAGGCTTAAGATCTGAAAACTAAAAAATCCTTCATCATTTCTTCAACTTTGTCTTGAATTTGTTTGAGTTGTGTTTTCTCTCTCATCTGGTTCAAGTTTTGAGCATATTAGTACCAGTTTGTTTTCTATCTTTGGCTCGAGATTTAATCTAATTAGAGCCATTCCTCTTTTGAGATTCATAGGTTCAGATATTGAATTTGTTTGAATCTTTGTTTCCTCTATCCTAATCTACCTTATTGATAAGCCAATATTGTGTTGTTTGGCTGATCTAATTCACTAACCTATCAGCAGTAAATTTGAAATTATCCAATCATGATTAAATTGCATGATTGAATACAAAGTGTTTCTTCAAGTAGTGGCATTTTAGCTTGCACAATTTCCGATTTTGTCTCTCTTTTTGGTATGGGGCTGTACATTTCTTGTTTTTATCTGCCCTCTTTTCTTTTCTATTGTTTTTGTATTTTTCTCATTTTTCTTCTTCAAAGAAATAAACAAAAATACTAACTAGATGCTCAAGAGCTGAGCTTTATTGATATTCCTACCTACCCTAATCTAACTTGGAATATTTACATGTTTAGCTGATGAAATCTCTTTTCCAGTACAACCAAACTAGTAGATGATTCCACGATTAGTCCTTCTTCATATCTCTGGGCAGGCTGGACAAACAGGGCCACTCCCATTCCTTTTGTTTCTTAGCAGCAGTGCTAAAAAATTTCCTTGCTTTTGGTAATACACTGCTTCTAACAAAATTTATCCCTTCTTCAAATATATTCAAGAAATGAGCATAGGGATATTTAAATAATACATGATTATGAGTATTTAAATGATAGGCTTCAACCAGTATTACCTCTTTCTCCTCCACTAGATCAAGATTAATATTTTCTTGAGAAAGAAAAACTTCCTCATCTTCAGTATCATCTGAATTGGAGGGCTGATCATATATTGCAGTGCTATCCTCTTGTAGACCTGGTATGCTCTGATTCAGTGGAATTTACTCTGTGAAGAGATCATCATGTTGTTGAGTAGGGGTATCTTTTATTACCTCAATCCTATCAGGATAAGGGTCCTTATCTTCATCCTGCTCAAGAAATTCATCTTCTTTTTTAATCTCAACATTACAACTAACATATTTCTTACTACCAAATATGTGAAAGCTATTTTTGATGGATTGGATTGGTTGATTGTTGCTTTCAAGCTGATGATAGTGGAATTCATGACATCAATCAATTTTTGGTTGCCCTACATGATTAGTTTCTGCTTGAAGCTCATCATCATCATCAGACTGATTAAATTTTGTTAAATCATCAATATAAACAATATCACCAATTAAACATATTGGATTATCAGTTCGTTTTTATTTGAGTTGTTCTACAAGTTTATTTTCTGGTTTAAGACAACAAGTTTCAGTAGGTAGATGAGTAGAAGTATTTTGTTCTAATGAAGATTCGAGGGCTGGCTGTTTGTTTAATATTTGGTCAATTTATTTTTCCATCAAAAGAGGAATTTTTCTTTTTCTTTGGACAGAAGTAAAACAATCCTCTCTCTCTTGTATTGACTAATTTTGAGGCTGGATGTCTTCTTGAGCCTCTTCTACGGAATCATTACTTGTGCTTGCAGGGAAACTTTGAGGATTTTCTTCTTTTCCTGATCTATCTCAGTTTCAAACAACTCCTCATGATTTTCATGGCAGTCACTTTGAATATAAGGTTCATGAGTTGTTTCTACTATATTGCCAGGATGCCACTCTCCTTTTAAAATATAAAATGATTCATAACATAGAGGGAGAGTCCCTACAGTATTTTCAGGATGCCACTCCATTTTTAAAATCTGAAATGATTCAAACATAGAGGGAGAGTCCCTTTATGTGCTAATTTCTCTTCTATTTCAGATTTTTTGTTTCCTAGGTGGTCTATTGTTTCCTCAAAACACTGCTCACTTTTTACATTTCGGTTATAAAGTTCTCTTAACAATGCAATACAAGATAGAGGTATGCTGTCAGAAGTTTCTTGACAACTTTCTTCATTGTTTTCTTTATAACCTTGCTCATCATACATATTTTGTTTGTTTTTTATATCTTGTAGTGGTTGAGTTTGTGTTTGATCAGGGAAAGGCATAGGTTGCTCTAGATAATCAACATCTGTATCAACCTCATGCCTTTCCAATCTTTTATCAAGTATGTACATCATTTTTTCCTTTATGTCCAATAGTTTTGCTTCTGGGTTTATACTTGGATCCATGTTTGTAATAAAGAGGTCATTGTATCTTTTCAACCAGTTCAGAGTCTTCTACCAGTGGATTCATTAGGTCTTTTGGGATTGTGGAGTCGCCAGGTGGAAGAATTTGTACTTTGCTGTCCACCAACAGCGTGATTGGGTTTGCTAAATGCATTCCCAGGAGAGTTTACAAGGACTAGTGAAGTAATAAGCCTACTGGAGGCCAGTGGAGATGCCGGGTGGAAATTTTTTAGCTTTTTGTGAAGGTAAAATTGTTTTATGGTTCCACCACCATGTTTATTATGAAGCCAATCTGAAATATTTTTGGGTTTTTTAAGTTTCTATGGTTGTTTGAAAGACTAATGAGTCTATAAGAGCTTTCTAGGCAACTATGAACTCAGTGGTGTCCCACTGTGATCACCATTATGTTGGTGATGAGGTGGGATAACATATTCCTATGGTATTCTTTGTCAAATTAAGGGCCTAAAGAGTTTTAAGAGGTATTCAAGCAACTATATACTCAATAGGTCCCACCATGATCGCCATTATGTTGGTGATGAGGTGGGATAATCACTGGATATTCTTGAAGACAAGGGATTTCTGGAGTCCTAAGGTGTGCTTAGTTTGTCACTAACTCAGAAAGGTCCTACTGTGATCGCCATTATGTTAGGGTCTTGTGTTTTGATAGATTGGCTTACCAAAAGACAAGGAAACATCAGAGCCAATATTTAGAGTTCCAAGATCTAGTCCTCCTGTTCTCAGAGAGGGATCTCTGAAATTGTTTGCAAAGATATGTCTTGTTTGTTTTTAAGTATTGATTTTAGACTAGTTATTAAGTGCAAGTGTTTGTTTGGTTTGTTTGTTTGGTTGAATTGGTACAGCAGAACATGAAAGGTATAGGTAGTATAGATGGAAATAAGAAGTATCATATTCATTGGGCAATGGAGTCAAGAAGAGGTTTATGACATACTCATCAATGGATATGGGATATCAAAGGGAAAATCTAACATGGCCACATGATCCTTTAGTTTTGTGAATGATATGGACATTAATGATTTGAAAGAGAGTTCGAATTCTCAACAAAGGGAACTTAAAAACATAACTTGAACATAAAGAGGCATTTAATAGACAGGGCTAACCATGAATTCTACAAACCACACTTTAAGCAAATAATGATTTCAAGACAACTTTTAAAATGAAATCTAAGATTCGGGGAACACCCTATTTCCTCAAAGAATTTATTTCAAAGGAATTAGAAAACATGAAACATTCACTGATAATTGCAGTCATAGAAGAGGGAACACCTAACACATCCATTGTTAC
Source organism: Pinus albicaulis (assembly GCA_034641835.2). NCBI lineage: Eukaryota > Viridiplantae > Streptophyta > Pinopsida > Pinales > Pinaceae > Pinus > Pinus albicaulis. The sequence goes on from CM076580.1 coordinate 1,493,429,859, forward strand.
AACTATAAAGACCTTTAAAACAATTGCTCAAGCAGGGACAAAGGGTATGATCCAAACATACCTCCTTGGCTAACTGTAAACAATGGTACTTCAAAGGGAGACTTCAAAAACAGTTTTCAAGTGGCAGCAGACAAGCAGGGAAAACCATAAATCATGCTGGAAACAAATATTTGAACTATTTGAGAAATAAACAAGCATAAGGGTTCAAGAGAATTATTAAAGACTCTAGAATGCCTTAGCAGAAGAAAACATAAAACAGTGAAGAATAAATAGGTCTAAGGTTCTTCCAGGAGTCATTTCTTAGCCTAAATGTTTCATCCTACTGTAGTAATAATTTATGAAACATAATGAAAACAGGAAAGACAGCAGACAGTTCAGAATACATCACCAACAACCAAGCTCATGGATCCAATGATAGAGCCTTCTCAAGAACAAGCATGTCAAAACATAATCCGGCTTCCAAGACTTCAATTTCTTCTTCAAATTCAACAGACTATGTATTATTTTAGAGAGTTTCAGTGTTACAACTAGTGACCAACCAACCAACAACTTATCATTTTCTTCATAAGTATTTATAGAATAAATGAGGAGGTGGAAGAGTTCTAGGGTTGAGTATCATTAATTCCATACTAAATGCAACTCCTAGCCTTGAAAACCATGAAAGGCCTAAGGTAGGAATGCATTAAATTACAACTCTGTTTCATTTTCTCTGTTTCTGCTTTTTAGGCTTTGTGGGTGAAAAGATTGACTTTAAGGCTCTTTTTATCTTTTACAATAAATTTACTGACAATTTAAAATATGTTCTTTTGTTTGTAATAACTGTCAGCTGCCTTTAGTCTTAATGTTTCCTGACTGAGATTTGATCTGGGTATTCCTTTGAGGCAGAGAGGCTGCAGGTGGAAATTTTGGTAGCTGGGGATTCAATTAGCCCCTGTGATGTGGCATTCGAGGCTTTTCTGGAGATTTTTCTTCATCCTGTGGATTAGGCCTTTGATATTCAATTTGTGTCTTGATCCATTCAAGATTTTATTATATCTTTTAAACCTTTTATTATGTTCTAATCTTCATCTTGACACTGATATTCCTTCATTTAATTAACTCTGACTGTGTTTGTTGTTTGCAAGTGCGCAGAGGGTTTGGTCAAAGAAATTTGTTCAAAAAATCAATAATCATGACTTATCAATTCCCTAAAAATGTGTAATTATAACTCAAAAACCCTTTAATTTGTATAAAAGTACATGAGGATCGTAATCCTCAGCCAATAACACTGTAATTATCTTCTTGACGGTTTTAAACTTGAACTTCACTAAACCTGCATAAAAAACAAACAAATGTTATTTAAATCCTACAAAATTGGTTTAGAACTGCTTAGGAGGTTCGTGGAAATGTTTCGGAGCCGTTAGGATGATGGAATGCAGCAGCAGAAGGGAGAAACCCTTGGCTGAAATGAAGCAGGGTTTACATTTTTGAATTTGGCACGGAAATGAAGAAAAATGGTTTCGGAAAACCGGAAGCAGTTTTCACGCAGCATTTGGGGGGGGAGGTGGTATTACCTTTTGGAACGCGATTCCACTCATCGCTCGCCACGTGGAAAATGGAAACTGCCTATTTCGTGCGGAAGTAGCACACTGCAAAGCGGGGCAAAAAATTACGCGAAATGCGTCAGCAACCATAGGATGATCATCGGGAGATCGAATGGCGCGGATAAAACGCAATGGGTGGAAAGCTGCAAGGTTGGAAGATAGGTGGGGTCTATGGTGATGTGGATTTTGTCGCATAGTGGATTGGTGCTGGGTTAAAATCGCATGATATCGCGCACTGGCCGTTGGATCTGAGGTCACAGATCGTATGGTGAAGGAGAAGCATGATGGATGAAGAGTTGCGCGGGCGGATGAAGCAGTGGGCCCAACGATGATGTGTTCTTCTTTGTCACGGAGCGGGTTCAATGGTTAGATCGGGTTAAGTCCCGATCGTCAGATCGTTTTAATGGAAGGTTAGGATTGAAAGGGGGAGCGGATATGTTGAAATGGGAAGAAAGGAAGAGGAAGGTGATAGGGCGGAAGGATGGGGCCCGATGGCTGTTGATATGCAGAGATCAACGGTCTAGATTTTCTCAAGACCACGACGTCAGAAATGGAGAAAATAGAAGGGGAAAGGGGTTCGTAAAAAGTTTTTAAGCCCTTTAGCGCTCGATTGCGGGGCTTTAGAACACATGGAGGAAGGGGTTAAAGGAAATAAGCTCTCGAGGGATTAAATGCCTTATAGTGCTAGAAGACCGTTTTTAGGCCAAAACAGGGATTTTCAAGGCCAAATGAGGGTTCTGATAGGCTAAATCAAGGATTTTAAAACCAAATCAGAGGAAGATAATAGGTTTAAAAATAGGGTTAGGGTGATTTATGAAAGGGAATATGGTGGGAAATGGGGCTTCATCAAGCAGTCTTTCTCTTGGTAAATCAACAAGTACTTTAGGATTAATAGTGAAACAGTAGTGAAGATTAATTCAAAGGGTAATTATCATCATAAGACTTCAAAAGATGATAAGTTTTCAAAGGAAACTATCTCTTGAAGACTTGAAGACAAAATTAGCCACCACATGGTATAACATAATTTATAGGTGGCTAACATCAACAATACCATAAGCTCGGGCTTCTGTTGCTGACATAAAAAAATCTCTGTCCAGATCCCGTTGAATGACCTCTTCGGGGTTGTCTATTCTTTCTATATAACATTTGGTTATGTAATTGCGAAGCATCGTTATGTGTTTCGCTTCATTATGAAACTCTGCGGCTGGTCCGTCATAATAGGAACTAGCAGGTTGGTGGATCATAACCCTAGCATGAGGTACTGCCATACGTTTAGTAATTTCTCCCCCGATTAGGATGAAAGATCCCATTGAAGCAGCTAAACCCATGCATATTGTATGTACATTTGGTACTATTACTTGCATCATATCGAAAAGACCTACCCCTAGTATTACTGATCTGTCGGGACAGTTGAGAAATGACAAAATATCTTTATTTGAATCTTCTACACTCAAATATACCATGAGACCCATGAGTTGATTTTCAATCTCGTGATTTATATCCTGAGCCAAAAAAAGTAATCTCTCTCGATAAATTCGGTTGTATAAGTTGACCCAAGTTGCATCTTCATCTCTAGGGGCTCAGAAAGGCACTTTTGGAACACCAACGGGCATTTGTTTTAATGGAAAGAAGTGAAGCACTATACTCTAATATGGAAACGTAAAGTATATGAAGTTGTGTAACATATTAACTCTGGATGGTATTCATAGGGGAGGGTTTGAACCTATCTGGAAATAGAGCTTTAGATGGATCTTTCATCCATGTAAAATATCCTTCTATTATTCGAGTTGATAATGTAACGAATCACACTTTTACCACTAAACTATACCCACAACGATCTGATTGTAACATATAGATCGATATTTTGTCCAACCAACCCATTTCTCTTTTTTTTTTTAGTCTTTTCCATATAACTTTGATCAGAGAATGATAAGCTCCATTCACTATTAAAATGATTCAAATTATATAGCATGAAACATTCTGTATAATTTGAATCCAGAAAGGTTTTTTCTGGGGAACTGGGCCGATGGATAAAAAATAGAGATTCAAAAAAAAAAATTAGCTGTTAGTTGCAATAAGTAATTTATGGAGAGACTACATTTTCTAGATAGGCAAGTTTATTGAAATTTTTTTTTTTGAGGAAACCCAGAATTTTGGTCATACTATTGACAACTTCCTGACCACTTTCATATTATAAAGATTGGATTGGTGGCCCCTATCGTCTAGTGGCCCAGGACATCTCTCTTTCAAGGAGGCAATGGGGATTTGACTTCCCCTAGGGGTACCATGATCCATTCGTTAGGTATCTTAACCTAAAGACTTTCAATTACTTTCTTGTTCCTAGGTCGATGCCCGAGTGGTTAATGAGGACAGACTGAAATCCGTTGGAAATATGCCTACGCTGGTTCAAATCCAGCTCGACCCAACCAATATCATCAATACCAATCTATCGGTATGGTTATATTCATGCCAATCATGAATGAAAAGATAATTGGTTATTGAACCCCGACAACGATATCTGTTCATATTGTAGATGCCCAAAAATGTGTTTCTCTTTCATCATTTCCGACCCAGATTACGAGAAGGTATGCTATTCCTGGGCATTCATAGAGAAGGGTTTGAGCCCATCTAGAAATAGAGCTTTAGATGGATCTTTGATCCATGTAAAAGATCCTTCAACTATTCGATTTGATAATGTAACGAATCACACTTTTACCACTAAAATATACCCGCAACGATATGATTGTAAGATACGGATCGATCTTTTGTCCAAACAATAGGAAGATGAGGAGTTATCAATCAACCTCTATTGAAAATTTCTATGAATCATTACCTCGTTTTCATAATTACATGAATCTCTGAAGATGGAGATTCATGTAATTATAGATTGCCTTTGTAAATTGTTGATAAAACAATAACTAAAGGGCTTGATACAACCATTTCCGGTAGCATAATGGTAATGCTGAAGTTCATTCGGGATCCTTACAAACAATGAGGAACTCTAATCCCTTTCTAGTAGGAAGACGGAGCGGAATGGATAGAGGAATGGTTGATAAATTCCCCATTTCTATAGATTGGCTGAAGGGAAGCACTGTAGTGAAACTAATTAATGACTGTAAAGAATTGCAAGAAATTTTTTTCCGACAAAGATGTGAATTGGAAAAGATTGGTTGACGAAATCTGAACCAAAAACTGAACCTTGATATAGCTGAGAACGAGATTTTTTCATTACCACAAGATGTATTGGCTACTGTGGATTACCTTATTGGGGTGAAATTTGGAATGGGTACACTCAATCATATAGATCACCTCAGAAATCAACGTATTCGTTCTGTAGCAGATTTATTACAGAATCAATTTAGATTAACTCTAGGTCATTTAGAAGATACAATTCGAAGAACTATACATAGAGAAACCAAGCGTAGATCAACTCCTCAAAACTTGGTCACTTCAAATCTATTCAAAAACACTTTTCAAGATTGCACCTAACCACCGATCATCTCGACTCCGTACTTCTAGAACTATATGGAACACTGATGAACTCTAGGAAAGGAACATTAATGATTCATACAAATTACTCAACGGTAAATTTCATGAATAAAGTCAACGAGTAATTAATAATCCCGTTGTACAAACAAAAGTAACTATCATGCCCTTTCTCCATTCGCTTCGTATTAGCTCAGCCCGTAGTTTCCAGTATAGCCATCCTTACCCTCCTCTCATGTAAACTACGAGCTACTAATTTATCAACTTGATATCTATAAATATAGATGGATCATCCACATCCAATTTGTTGTCCATCTACCATAGTAGACTCGCTCATTAATATATGATGAGGGGCCCCTTTAACTCAGTAGTAGAGTAACGCCATGGTAAGGCGCAAGTCATCGGTTCAAGACGAGAATGAATAAAAAATATTGAATGGAATAGATATTGTGAATATAATCTGGTCAATGGAAGGCAGAAAGCCACTTCCCTCCCCTGAAATTGTTCCATCGATGTTATTAAATAGGTGATTCGAGGATCAGATAGGAACTCTGAAAACTCAGGATCATTCTTTTATTTTGATCAAAAAGGAGTTTCAATATGATAGGAGTACTTGGTATACTATGGGATCCATTATCATCATGGGTATAAGTCTCAGGTCCGATCATTTTATTTGGGCTATATTATGGATTTATTGCTACATTGTCTATTACATAAGTTGATTCCTGATTCTTGTCAATGAGCAGATTTGATCGTATCAGCCCGAACCTTCTTTCAATAATTGATCTTTATGGTGCTTCCATCATCAATAGAATTTTTTATCCATGGAATATTTAGGCTCTATCTATTCATATTCGGGCTCCTATGTGGATCATCCTGGTACAGGTTTTTAACTTATGTCAACTAAAAATAAGGAAAAAGTATTTTTCCTAGTTTTTACAATGATCTTTATTATTTTCAATCTGGAAGTCACTAATATAAGAAAAAATGGACTGCAATTGAATAATTTCAAATGATCTAATCTATGTAGATCATATATCACAAAATGAATTGACCATATGATCAACTGATTAACGGATCAACTCAACTTGTCATAAGATGAATGAAAAGATTCATGTTCCAAATTCCGATTTTTTTTTTTATCCGTTCGAATAATAGAATGGTTCAACCATTCTCTCTGAATTTTTTTCCAACTAGATGAATGCCGGTCAATTGTATCTTTCGTTACATTATTCAAATTTTCAAAATTCAAGTATAAGCTAGATCTTTTATTTGTTTAACTTAGTGGGAGGTTCTTGAAAAGCATAACAAGTTATCCAACCCATTTTTAGATCAAGATGATAGGAATAACAACTTCATTGAGCACATTAATCACATCTGCTAGTAGGTCCATCACATATTGGACAAATGTGATGCTAATAACGAACAACGACATGATTAACATCGAGTGTCGCACAAGTTCCAAGTGGGGGACAAAGTTTGGCTACATTTGTAGAAGGAGGGCCTTGTTGGGCCCTACCGTAAGCTTCGACCACTTTGATAAGGGCCATACACCATCAGAAAGGTTGTAGGGGAAAATTCCTTCAAGCCTCAAAATTCCACCATTCATTTTCCTGCACCCAATGTTCAATGTGGATCGCCTGTGGCCTTACATTCCAGCATTACTGGACACATCTCACATTGTAGAAAAACTCACACCCACAGGGTTAAACCCAAAATACATGGAATAAGAAACAACTAATCAGGTTATGGACACTCACATCAATAACAATAACCAATAGAGGATCCAACTATATCGAGTTGTCAAAGCACGCCAACTCCTTCACCAGGGAAAGTGGTTCACGAGGGACCATGTTCAACAAAAAGTTACTCACCACATGGGCGCTCTATACGCATTGGGGACCATTTATTCGTATAGAGGGAGGAATTATCTAGGTGTGTATTAATGTCCACTCGCCTATTTCACCTAGACCTCCAGTTGGTTTCATTAATTCCTTTTTTTATAGAAGAATTTACTATTTTTAACAATTTTTCGGGTCCTCAACTTCTGGAGCAGTTTTGACCCCCTAAATGGTGTCTTTTTAGGTTCTCAGTAGGCTAGTATCCATAGGCAAGGGTATATGGAAAATTTGGTATTAATTGAAGAGATATTTCCAACAATTTATTGTACATGCCAAACGAAGATAATATGACCAAGTTAGGACCCCAGGAAGTTGGTTGACCAACAAACCTCAACGGGGCTCACAAACTCTTGGTGTTCCATCTCCTAGGGTTAGCGTTTTGGTTGTTTATGTTTTCTTGTTGTTGTTTAATAATAAAAATTCCCTTGAACCTCATTGTAACAAATTTCAGAGGCATGTAGCCGCCACATATCTTCTCAGAGATAAGCTACATTTCCCGAGATAGTATATTTCCATTATTCATGTAAGCATATTTCAGTTCTTTGAGATTAATGAAATTAAGTGTTATTTCTACTGTATCACTGTATTTATGGTTATATCTGTATTTTGTTGCATTCTATTTTAAGTTCAAATCCGAAATGTTAAATTTGTATTTATATTTATTATTATTACAAGTGTTTTATTTATAAAAAGAGTAGTAGAGTGTTCTTTACCTGCTTCAGTATTTGAGGGAATCATAGTTCTTTCAAACGTATCCATATGTTCCTCCTATTTTCTAGTCTCATCCTATACATGCTCTAGAGTAGAAACAATAAATTTTATAATTAATACACCATTTTGATTTAAACATCTTTAATTGTAATCCATACTACAATTATTTTTGTAAGACATGAAATACCTCGAGTATCGTGTTGAACATCAGTTGCAAGAGGCACTCCACTGTCACTATGATCATGTGTTCCATTATTACCTGGGAAATCTGTATCTACATTGTTTGCCTTATTTTTACAATCAAGCACATTACGTAATGGCAAAAAATAATAACCTATAGATTTTACAAGTAATAATTTATAAATGCTCTTTGTTTCTTTTATTTACCTGTGTGTCAATTTAGGTGTCAGAACACTGTGTAGACCCCAATTTTGTCCTACGTTCAACCACGGCTTGATAATCGTGCTTGTAAGAAAGATAGAGGTTTTACTCCATGGGAGCCTCTTTGAATTGTGACCCCTATAATTTTGCATGAGAACATGAATTTTTCTTCTTCTGTGATATTAAATTAAAGTTGTTAAGAATTTATAATTTGGATGCAATTTTTCTTTTTTATATACTTACCATTTTTGTGGCCAATTTTGAGTAACCACCCAGGCCAAGATGATGTTTCTCATGTTTAGTTATTCTATCCTTCATGGATTTGGACGAATCTGGGAGCCTATATTGAAAATATTGAAAAATTTAATTAAATGTCGCAATCATGATAAATCATTGTAATTACATTATTAAAAGTGCCTCATACCTTCCTAATTTGGGTGGTGTCTCCCCTTATTTTTGAAGCACCTTCTCCTTTGCGTCTTCCACAAGGGCTTTCTACTCCCTCTTTGTAATCGTTGGAGGGCGCTCATACTTAGTGATTTTTTGAAAATTAACCCTATATTAGCCTTGCATATATGTTTTAAATGTAAGTCTCCCTTCTAGCTAACTCTAGTTTTGTTGAAGGTACCCTCACCAAAAAATCCAACCATCTTGTTCATAAGTTCATCCTTCAACTTGGAACTTTGGGATTTCTAGCTTGTGTGAATGGTGGGACCAAAGAGTTCCAAGGTTATGTCAAACATGTGCCTATAGAATACATTGTTTCCTATAAAATGATATTATCATTAGTTTAACATAATCATAGACTATACATAAATTTCAATTAGGTTATTTTAAAAAATGCTTAAATACCTATAAGTTTCTCTAATTTCACAGGGACATGATCATTAACTACCAAAAACATAATCAGTAGTGTTCATGTGCTAGCAACACCGGAAGATCGAGGAAATCTCAATTCAAAATGTGCGATGGGATCACACTTTGCATCCACAACATCATGTGCAGATACTGATGTATTTTTTTAGAAGATGCAGATCCTAGCATGTGTTGTTCAGGGATTTACCGGCCTCAGAGACTGGTGTGTCACTCGCAGGTGGAGCAACAAAGGTGGTACAAATGTCGGCCCCCATAGTCGCACCATGAGAATCATACTCCCTCAAACACTCATGTAGAATAAAGAGTTTTTCTTATAAATGATGATATAATTAAAATCATAAATAATTAAAATTGTAAATAAATAAATGGGATAATTAAATGATTTTCTTACCCCATAGTGATAAATTTGGCCCATCACGGTATTGATTTGGCCTCTATTTATTTTGTTTGTGGCTCAATCATAGTTAAAGAACTCATTTTCTTGTTTAATTTTATGAGAAGCTTCATTGTTGTTTGGATCAAATCGGTTGACAAAAAAATTGTTTCTCCATTAATCACTTCCTCGGGAACATATGTGGATTGCTCTAAGGCTAGTGCCTTCCCCTTGTCACCCTGTTGATCAAATAAGTGTAATTTGTAATTTTTTTCCACCATCCTCAACTATAAACATTCAAAGATTTGAATTTTATGAAACATTTTAGATCACTAAAAATTTCCATCTTTTACATAAGAGGGGAAGTTTAGCCAACTAAATACTTGCTCGTAAATATTATGATAACTTAAAAGTTAATTATGATACATAAAAAAAAAATCAATCACTTCATCCACAATTAATCATCATTATATTAATAAGAAAACCATTATTGACATATGTCTAAATTTATATAGAAACTTTACGTTATATCATGGCCAATATAAAAGGTTCTATATTTATAAAAACTTCATTTCATATCATTATGTTAATACTTGGACCACTGATATTATACAAATAATTTTTGAAATTTACTACAACTTGATTTACTCCTACCAAATAACATGATTTAATTAATTATATTCACAAAGAAAAGTGATGATGACAAAGTCAAATGAAGAGCATTTCAATAGCGTTTTTATTTAAACACAAACTATAATATTCTTAAAGAAATGGAATGAGAACATTGAAGTGAATCTCGTGGTTATATTATTTTACATACAATTACATTGATATTGACTTGTTGTGAGGTCGATGCCCTTTGACCTTAATCAACCTGCCACAATATCATAACCATGATGTATTAAAATGTTTCCTTATCTTACAAAATGTGTGACACTATATTTTAGTAAATGAAAATCATAACATATAATAGACATTGCTTATGAGTTGGGTAAAATAGAATACATACCTCCCCCATAATAACAACGTTTGTATCTATTCGATTCAAATTGTAATCCATGAGAAACTCTTCCCTTGTAGCTATTGATTTTATGGCACATACGAATACACAGTTTCCTTGACACCCCTAGAATATGAAATTGGGTTTCTTATATATGGCCGTGGATCGTGTAATATTTATAAACCTTGTAATTTTCTGTGCTTCTTTTACCTTCCATCAATATATATAGTTTCACCTGTATTTTGATCATTTTCTTTTAGTTGTATATAATTTACAGCCACACCATATCTTCACATACTTTTGATATATTGGACTAGTTGTACCCAATCACTATATATGTAACAAGGTCCGACATACTCCATAAATTTAGTTAATATTCCATAACATACCTTTATTCCATCCAATGAAAATAGCCCCAAACCATGTAATAATTATGGGGAAATGTGGTATATCATTTCATTGATAATAAAATTAATGTTTATTTCAAGAAGATACTTGGGTGCCCATAGTTTCACTAGATGTTTGTACCTGTTGTGAAACCAGCTCCAAAAATAGAAGAAAAGAGATATCAACGTCTTATAAATAAGCCACTTTGAGGGGGAAACCTCCAATACATTACATAAAATAACAATTCTTGGATGATACAAATGACCAAAACCTCCTTCTATATATAGGAGTCCATGGGGCCACAATATAATCCTAGTGGGGCCACAATGTAATCCTAGCCGACCTAAAAATAATAATGTAAGGGCACAATAATAACAATATGGGGGTTACAAGGGTACAACAATAACAATAAGGGGCTAAAACTAACATAAGGTATCATGGTCACACATAGGACTTAACATGCCCCTCTACTTCAAACAAGTGTTGTCATCAACGCTTGATTATTTCTTGATGCTTCTGTATAAAATTCTCATCCTCCCATGTGGAATCTTCTACAAGAAAGTTCTTCCACTTGCTGATATATTCTGAAATTTATCATACTTGTTGAGTTCTTTTTTCTGTGACTGCTTCAAAAATTCTTTCGATGTGATGTCAATATTCCTGTTGTTTCATTAGATTCTGCACCAAAGTTAGGTTATCCTTTGAGAGTTGGAGAACTTGTTGTTGATGCTCGATGTGATCTTCCACTAATTTATCATCCATATTGGCTATTATTTGATCCTTCAAACCATCCAAATTATCCTCCATTTCTGCTTTTAAACCATCTATGTCATCTTCGGTTGCTCTTCATAAGATCGAAAATTGTTGCACTTGGTATTGTAATTTTGATATCTCATACTGCAATTATTCCTCTTCATGCATCATAGTATAGATTTTTGAGGGCTTAATGGGTAGGGAATTATTTTTTGGAGGCATTATAGAACCCAATACTGATAAAAATTTTAAAATATGCCCCTGGAATCACTTCAAACTGCTTTTTTAAACCAACGTTATGCAATTTTTAAAACCAAATACACACCTTTTTCTTGCTTTTGAGGAGCACGATATTGAAAATAAATTATCTCTGTCATTTCAGATCCTCAATACCTGAAATTTGGTACTGCAGTAGCCCTCTGAATTCTCTTTCTAATGCCATAGGTCTGACCTAATTTGAATTCTTTAAGACAAATTTGTGCCCAATCTCCTACGATGACCTAATTATGGACTGGTTCAGTAGAGCAAACTTTTATGACTTGCCACGTGTAACTGTTTCCTTATTTGGCTTTGAAATTGATAGACAAGAAATGAAAGTCTGTGTACTTATGGCCAATTTTTACACCATTCCAATCTGATGCTCAGAGAGAGAGTTATGAAGATTTTCCCACGATAACCTCTTTAAGATGAAATTAGGGAGCCTGAAAAGACCTAAATTCCACAGATCATATCTCTGAAAATATCACGAACCAAGATCTAAACGTTTGTGATGATGTTCCTCAAGATTTTGGCTTCGCTCTCTAAACATTTCAGCTTCTGAAACTTCATAGAAAAAAAGTTATAGCGAAAATTCTGCGATGGCCTTTTTAAGTGAAATTCAAGAGCTTGCAAAAAGACCTAACTTCCACAGATCATATCTCTAAAAATATTGCGAATCAAGCTCTGAAATTTTGCAATGATGTTCCTCAGGATTTCAGCTTTGCACTCTAAAAATTTCAGCTTCTGAACCTTCGTAGAAAACAATTTATAGCGAAAATTCCACGATGACCTGTTTGGAGCAGCGAAACCCTAGAATCCAAAGGCTCTGATACCAAATGTTGGGAAACCAACTCCAAAAATAGAAGAAAAGAGATATCAATGTCTTAGAAATAAGCCACTTCGAGGGGAGAACCTCCAATACATTACATAAATGAACAATTCTTGGATGATACAAATGACCAAAACCTCCTTCTATATGTAGGAGTCCATGGGGCCACAATATAATCCTAGTGGGGCCACAATGTAATCCTAGCCGACCTAACAATAATAATGTAAGGGCACAATAATAACAATATGGGGGTTACAGGGGTAAAACAATAACAATAAGGGGGGCTACACTAACATAATAAGGGACTACACTATTAATATAGGGACTTAACAGTACCTCAAGGTCACCTCGATGTCATCTATGCTCTCATTATTATAAGAACATGACCCCCCTTTAGTGAGAAAAAGTTCCATGCATCTATGTAATTTTCTTCTAATATTTTCACCTCTAATTGATCTTCACCTTCTAGATGATGTACCAGATGTTTGTTCAGTTTCTTCTATCCTAAATGAAATTTTATCACTCAATGAATATAGATATGAAAAATACCTATTTGGTGGAACATCCTATAACACTCCATAAAATGAGACAAACTGTTAGTGAGTTTCATAAAGGATTTTGAGAGACGTCTTGAAAAAACCACAAGAACATTATTATAGTACAAGCAACTTACAAGGAATTTCTCTGCAATTAAAATATTCAAGTAATATTTAAAAACTTGAGAAATTGAGAACCTATTCATCCTAACTAATTGAAATCACTTGATAACTTGAGAACTCAACATAATCTGATAGCATTTAATCTTCCATTACAAAATACCCACATACTTTGATACACAAAAACTTTTATACAATTAGGAAATACAAGCAAGGGGAAAAAACTAGGGTATTACACTTGCTACTCTGATTACTTTGATATGAATGGTCAATGTTTTTCTTGTCTCCATTGAAAGCCTTATTTCCATGTAGATGTAGTGAAACTTCTCGCCTAAGATTATTTAACCACTTTTTCATATCGTTGCTAAAATCCTAAAAAAAATCTTCATAATAATAATATTCCTACAACAATGGCATCCCATGTCTCAGTTATTATGCGTAGTAAGGAATTAACCCCTATATTTTTAAACATATAAGGAGAAAAAAATGTGCTACATCATACTCAAAACTTAGATCCAAAGGTTATATCTATTAACAAATCCTCATGCGCTATATCCACAAAGATCTTGAGATTAAATATCATTGATAACCTTTGGGGTTGCAAACCATTTATGCAATTGGTTGTCAATACACCTTTCATCTTGAACTTCTAGGAAAAATGGGGAGAACTTCATGAAGCTTAGAGTGGCACCAATACCCCTATTATTTTCTTAAGTCTATGAGGGTGAGGTGGGTTTGTTTCCTTGAAAAATAATAATATAACATTTATTGATTATGATACAAACATAACCAACATACAATTATTCCAACTAGGACAACAAGACAACAATAATAGTTATATTTATGCACTAAAGCAAAACAACACCCATTATTAACTCAATATTTTCATTACTCTACCTTGACTAATAGACTAAACATAAAAGAAAAAAGAAAAAAAAACAATTGTATATAAGAATAAGATATGCTTGGTTGTCAAATAGCTAATAAAGAGATTTACATTATTCTAATATACAGAAGTTGATTTAGGAGCATTAGAGTTCAACCTCCATGGTGGCATAAATATGTGCAAGAGATAAAGGAGGTGTGCTTATGACGGAATCAAAGTGTGCAGGAGATAGAGGAGGTGTGTTTGAGCATGATAATTTGTGAATCATCTTATCCTCCCTCCCTATGATCAATGTTTTTTTTGAATTGGTGGAGGTTTGGGTCGAAGGTGACAATGGGTGTTTTCATCCTTGATTATAAATATTCTAGAGAGAATTACTGGATATCTGAAATGAATTGTTTGATTCATGGTATGCACAACCTAGTGTTTGATTCCATCCATCACAAGATACTTCACTTTCTTCTCCTTCCTTATGTATATTTATATATTTTGACTTGAATAACTTTCTTTTAACTAGAATCTTTTTCTCTTTTAATGTAAGAAATGTTTCTCATGGTGCTAAACTATTCCAAGTATGTTTGCTACTTCCTTTTACCTTAAGGGATTTTGTCTATTTTTGTGAGGATTTAGTGGGATCTAGGTATTCTACATGTGGAGGAGTAAGAAAAGTTTTTCTATTGGTTTTATTCTTTCAAACCAATGTTTTATCTTTCTCAACTTCTTTCTCTTCCTTGCACTAGTGCTCCTCTTATTCTTCATCTCCTTGTATTTTCTAATAGCCAAGATATGGAGACTCTCAAACTAATATAGGTTTGATATATTGAGATGGTTAAGGTGATGATACTCCTATAACTTGGTTTTTCTTATTCTTGGTTTAGGGCTTATTAACTTGAATATTATTAACTTTAAAATCTCGACTTGGGAACAACTACTATGATAATTTTTATAATGCTAATTGAATATCATATCTACTGATTTGGCATGATAAGATGTTTGGGTGTGCCTATGGATCTATGAGGTGAATAAAAAAGGAATCCAAAAGGATTATGCAACCTCCTATATCATGAAAGTGTACCACCGTTGGATGTTATTTCATGTTCATGCGTCCTTTCACAATTATTAATTTGTATTTGTCTCGCTTAATCCATATTTATACTAAATATGGTGGTGGATAAAGTATATCCATAAAATCGTGTAATGATGATATATGAACTCATGACCATACCCATATAAACTATGCACCTTCCCACTACTCTGTGACTTGGACATGTAAATTTTATGCACATAGTTGACGTTAAAGTGTAATTTTTAGTATACTTTTGGAAAGTAAATGATTGTAGCCTTTTTATTTGTAGGAAGAAGCTAGAGGAATTTATCGTATCAGTTTCCCTATCTTCCCAAACGAATTACGAAGAAAATGTTTTGCAGGTTGAAGATCATTTTTTATGTAAGAAAACAATTATGATGCATTATCCTTTATTTGAATGGGCCAGTTTCTCATTCGAAGCCAACTCATAGATGTTTCCCACAATAATTGAGCTTCGTTAACAACTCACTACTATTTTTCCTTTGTTGTTGTTTTCTATTCTCCATTTTTCATTATTTTAATTTCTCATCAAACTTTATTAACTATATTAATTAATTAATTTGTTGATATTATGGTAACATAAAAATGTCAATTTAAGCTTTAATTTTAGAACACTAGGATTAGAGATTACTTGGCCAATATACACTAGAGAATTAGAAGGAAGGGGAGTAGTCTGATGGATTATGTAGAAATGAAGGGGATCTTATTCTTAATGTTCTACACACAAAGAGTGAAGAGAAGTTGGTTGAGTGTTACTGTTGTGGTTGTAAAGGTCTATAATGTTAATTACCTATTTGTGAAATTTGGTAATTTATCAAAGAGTGACGTATTAGGACAAGGTCATAGGTAATTCACCCTTATGGATTCATAACCCTAGCTTGGGGGTGGTTTGATAGTGTGGATATGGTTGGGTAGAACAATGTTCATTTGTAGCTAGTTTGTGGAGAAACACAAAATATATGAGTATTTTTTTTGTTTGTTATTATTTATTTATAATATGAATAATTTGTTGGAAACATATAATGAGGGAAATATATATGTTATCATTCATCTTAAATTTCATTATGAATTCGCTTAAAATTATGTATATGTGTAATTACGACATTCCATTGAAATGTATGTGCATTTTATGTGTATATTTTTAGATAAATAGTAACCATTATTAAATTTCTACGTTAACATGCATAAGAAGTGTAATCGGTTATATTTGGAGTACCCAATTCCTTTGAAATTAATACAAAGGGGTTTATTATTATGAAATATGTTGAAATATATAAAAATAAACATAATAGGGTTTATTGATTATGATTTCCATCAACTATCATTAAATATGGATATTTTCTAAATATAGCTTATTTGATGATGAAAACAAATTTCTCATGAAATAACAATATTAAGTTCCTATAATTATCTATATTTTGTAATATTGACTTACTGCACCTTACCTGCATCCTCTTACTTTCTTGGACCAAGAGAAATGCCCTATTTCATTTCCATTTCCTTTACCTACCATGGATTTCAAAGGAAAGTTATATTTATTAGAGAACTAGAATAACACCATTATCCTAGCTTCTTTACTAAAAAAATCCAATAGATACAAAACCAAGAGTCACTCTAGCTCCATAAGCTTTCATAAGTCATATTACATTGATATGAAACATTCCAAAAAAACATCAAAGTTTGACTTGTAATACAATGCTTACAGAGTTAAAGTTCAAAACTATTGCACAAGTGCACCCCAAATCAGGTTTTTGGAAAATTCTTATAAAGGATTTTGATTGTAGAATGATCTAGGATTCTACAATATATTCTTTCTAGGTAAGATATGGATATGAGCGTTTGGCCACATGGATCCTAGTAGGCTCCATGATGGAGGGGGTGTTGGGGTGTGTTGTTGACTACTCCAAGGATTCCATTTTAGGGAATGATGTTTTTGCTCACCATCTAAGGTTGTTTATTCAAAATTTGATTGACGGGGTTTGTCTAAACGTTGAGGTGGAAAGGAATAAATCTACTGATAGATCCTCTAAGTTAAAATATTTATTGAAGGTGTTAGATTTGATCTCGTGTAACTCCCTCAAGATCACCCCAGTTAAAAAATTGGTTGAATTTGGAAATAATACCCTTTTTGTTGTTTTTCATAAGGACTCTAGGTAGATAGGCCTTGAATCTTCACCCAAAGATGGTATTTCTCAACTAATTGCTAAGTTACCTCCTTCTAAAATGAACATTAAAGTTTTGGATTCTTTTTGTAGTTTTGGTAACAAATTTCTCCCTAGTCGTGACTTTGGTACTTTTTAAGGGAAAACCTTTAGTTTTCCTTTGAGATTCATTAGTGAGGGTTTATTCTTGGAGGCATTGGAATGTGGTGTAGGAATGCCTAAGTAAGTAGATAAGGGTAAAAAAATGGAAAAATAAAAAAATATCAAGTCGAAGGGAGGGGATGTTTCCCTCATTATGGGTGAGGATATTAATATGGTAGACATCATGGCTCTTGATGGCTGCTCTTTGTTTGGAAAATTTATGGAATGTCATATGTTTGTGACATTGCTTAAAATATTGATCAAAGAAAACTATATGCCCATATTGGGGTATGCTCTAGGATTTCATGTCTTAGTAAGAGGTTGTATTGGTTTTGTCTTTAAGGATAAAAAGGATGCAAAGGTTATCTTGAGATGTCTATGGTTTTGGGATTCAACCTTGTTAATTTTGAAACTCGGGTTCCTTCTTTTTTACTAAAGGGATTCAATAATTGATAATATGGCCATATGGATCAAACTAACAGGGTTACCTCTAGAGTGGTGGCATTTAAATTGGCTTCGAGCAATTAGAAACAAGTTAGGGAAAACCATAATTATTGATGGCAATTTTTTTTCACAACATTAATTTTTAATCACTCGTGTTTTAGTGGATGTTAGGGGTAGTCTCTTCAAATCTACTAAATTGAAATTGGGATCCTCTAAATTCACACAAATACTTGATTATGTCAATGTGCCCTTCCAATGTGCAATATGCCATTGTTTTGGTCTTGTGAAGACAAATAGTGAGATACTTGTGACAAAAAAAAAATGTTGAATTCGAAAAAGTTTGAAGGTATTCCCTCCCAAGATTGAAGTGGTAAAGGTAATGAAACATTCCTAGGACAATTTCTTAGCTCATTGATATTATAGTGTCAATGGTTTCATTAAAATATTATTATGGGGAGAAGTTGGTATCTGAAAACCCTTCCATTATTCCCATCAAGTAAGGTGGGAATCACTTGATTATTCAGGTAGAATCGAAGGTAGATCTCCCATTTCCCTCTCAGCTTGATCAAATGTGTTTCTTCAATAGGGAGACATCGGTGATCTATAATGGTATTTTCGCCCTACCCCTTGATGATGTTGATGTGGATAATATTCCATCCATAGCTTTTTTTGGAGATTTTTTGGAGTTTTTTCTTATTTTGGTCATCATGAGGATTTTTAACCCCCTTCTATTCCCATCTCTCTCCATGTTCCATATGACACAATTGAGAGATTTTATGACATTCCTACAACTTCTCCCTCAAAGTCAATTTTTTATGGATCCATTCAAATTCTAGTATCAAAGGCTTATAATTTATTGGATTTGGCATCCGAGGTGGTGGACCTTATGATTTTATACCAGAGAAATCCTAAGATTCCATCTCAATGTTAGTTGGGATTGATGATAATTATAGAGGGGATTTCTCACATCTTGGGGGGGTGGCTAGTAAAAAATCAAAATTGAGAGATGCCTAAGAGAAATCATCTAGGGAATCTTGTTAGGAATGATAGAATTTAATTATTGGGATACTTAGAGCACTAGAAAATATATCTTGGTATTGTAGATGAAAATATTATTTTTGAATACAAGAGGCCTTGGGAGATATGCCAAAAAGAAGGATTTAATGCACTCCATTGGAAAATATTACCCTAATGTAGTCATAGTTCAAGAAACCACGGGTAGGGGAGCCTCTCTATATCACGTATTAACATCTTTTATCAAAAGTTGGAAGTATTTTTCTAGTGACTCTTTTGGGAGCTCTAGAGGAGCCCTAATGGGTTGGAGAGATAACATTCAACTTATCAAGTACATTTCCATCCATTTGATACCATACTTTTATTTTATAACTTCCATTTTTTTTTTAAATATTTATGGGCCATATGAGAGAAGGGAGGCTTATTAGGATAGTATCTTTGGGTCCCCCCTCCTAATGGCACTCGCTGTGATTATTGAATGGGCATTAATTTTATGATTAATAGTGATAAAACTTGGGGATTTTTTACACATGTTGATTCCCTAAACTCCTATTTTAAAATTTAGTTATATCAAGATGGATTATTGGACAATAATCAAGTGGCATTCAAACCCACATAAGTGAAAAACCAAGCTAGAGATGTGATTGTATCCAAATAGATGGACATATTTCTTTGGAAAAAAGAGATGTGTGATTTGGTGGACATGTACAAAACTTGTGTGTGGCCTATAAAGTTCTCTAAGAACTTTCCAATCATTTTAGATTTGGGAGAGAAAGAATACAAGTGATCCCTCTTGGAGGATGAAGAGTTTGAGGATATAGTCTATTCTCATTGGAAGAACTGTGATCCTTTTTATAAATATTCATCATGTAGTCATTTTTTCTCTACTTTGAAAACTATTAATGAGCTAGTGGTGGCTTGGTCATATAAGAAGCATAAAATGGAATGGGAGGTTGATGGTAGGGTTTGAAGAAGACATAGAATGGATCTAAGATGGGAATGTTGGGATGATTACAGAAGAGGATCATATGCAGGAACAAAAAAAACTTAGAAAGTCAAAAGTATAAGTTAATCCTAGAGGAGGATAAGGATTGGAGATTAAGATTCATGTCACTTGGATTGTGAGTGGAGATCCCAACACAAAGTATTTCATTCATTTTCCAATTACAAAAGGGAGAATTTTATTTGGGAGCTCCATGTGGAGGATGATAGAGAGATTAGATCCTTTTGGGACTTGGTTTTCTTAGGGGTATCACATTTTTGTACTATTTATAAGCATCTCAATTATCATCCTATTAGAAATTGTGTCCTTGATCAACAAATTTCCCCACTTGGTCAAGGGCAAAGATAATGAATAGCCCTTTCAAGTGGTCACTCTGGAATAAATTTGGGTCATTCTTGGGCCTTTTCAAAGGGATGGAAGCCTTGGTCTTGGTGGATGGATTAAATAATTATACATTGGTTTTTTTATCTATTGGGGATTGACCTTCTCAAGGTGTCATAGGAAGTTTTTGAAAAGGGTAAATTTCTGCAGAATATCAATTCCACCTTTATAGCCTTGATTCAAAAGAAGGATCATCCTAAAAATTATAACAATATTAGACCCATATCACTATGAAACATGGCATATATAATAATTTCAAAAATCATAGCTTCTCAAATTGAGCCCTTCTTGTCAAGGGTCATTTCATTCAAACAATTTGGTTTCTGGGAGGGAAGGAATATACATGAAGCTATTAGAGCTACTTAGGAGGCACTACATAACATTGAAGTGCATTCCTCCTCATAATTGATTATGAAATTGGACTCTCCAAAGCATATGAATGGGTATCTTGGACTTTTTTGCACCCTATGCTACTCCATATCAGGTTGTCTTTGATAATGGTCAAACGGATAATGGGTTTTTTTACTTCTATGCATATGGTAATATTAATAAATAGTTCATCTTCCTCCCTTTTCCATCCTTTATGTGGGTTAATGAAAGTGTGTCCTTTATCCACTTGAATTTTCATGTTGGTAGATGGATGATTAAGTAGATGGATGTTTGATGCCAAACCCAGATATTTATTCAATGGGTTTAGGTTAATAAGCACATTTCCATGTTACACATTTCCCTTTGGTGGGAGGGGCAGGGGGAGGGAGGGGGGGAGAGGGGGGGGGATTTGATGAAGTGCTATGAAACTAGCTCCCAAAATAGAAGAAAAGAGAGATCAATGCCTTATAAATCAACCACTTCAAGGGGGAAACCTCCTTTACATTACATAAATGAAAAATTATTGGATGATACAAATGAAAAAACCTCCTTTCTCTATATCTAAGTCCATGGGGTCAAAATATAATCCTAGCCGACCTAACAATAATAATGTAAGGGCACAACAATAATTAAAATAGTGGCTTTTTATGGGGCACAATAATAACAATATGGGGGCTACAGGGGTACAAAAAATAACAATAAGGGGGCTGCACTAACAAAAATAAGGGACTACACTAGTAATATAGGGATATAACATGCCCCTCTCCTTCAAAAAAGTGTTGTCCTCAATGCTTGAGTAGCTTTGGATGCTTCTATATAAAATTCGCATCCTCCCATGTGGAATCTTCAGTGGGTAAGTTCTTCCACTTGATGAGATACTCTGAAATTGATCCATTTCATAGTTTTCTAGTTCTTATTTCCATGACTGCTTCAGGTTCCAATATGATTTTTACTTCCTCATCAAGTTCTAGAAATATTGTTTGAATTGGAATTTTTTCACCTATAACCTTCTTTCAGCATGAAACATGGAAAACTGGGTGCATTTGAGACGAAGCAGGAAGCTCCAATTTGTATGCCATAGTACCAATATTTTGCAACACCTTGTAAGGACCATAGTACTTTGGAAATAATTTATTATCCTTGTTAGCTTGCTTAAGGGACATTTGTTTGTATGTTTGTAGCCATAAAAATACCCAGTCTCCTACATCAAAACTTCTCTCGCTGCAATGTTGATTTTCCTATTGTTTCTTTCGATTTTGTGCCAAATTTAGGCTATCCTTTAAGAGTTGGAGAACTTGTTGTTGATGCTCGATGTGATCTTCCAATCCTTGAACCTTAGAATTTTCTCTTAAATATGATGTGATGGACGGTGGATGATAACCATAAAGTGCCATAAATGGGGTCATTTTTGTTTCAGTATGGAAGGAAGTGGTATACCACCATTCAGCCAAAGGTAACCACTTGACCCATTGTGTTTGTTTATCAGATAAAAAACAATAAAGATATCATTCCAAAAATTTGTTCACTATCTTAGTTTTCCCATCAGATTGAGGATGATAAGATGAACCATGATCTAGTTGAGTACCCAAACAAGAAAATGATTCCGTCAAAAAAATTCCAGTAAAAATGGGATCTCTATCACTGGTCCGAGTAAATTCTTGATACCATTAACCAAGACCTTTTACTTTGGATTATGTGTTAGAATTGAATTTAATTAAAGTGTTAATGAACATAAATTAACACCTACATGTTGTAAAGAAGAGGAACATAACAAGCATGAGCAACATAATACATTCATAATGGAGTTCGTCCAGGAAGGACTACATCTCTGGGCCTCGGTGTCAAGATGGTGTAGGTCGCTGCATTAAGTTTTGTAAGGAGTGAAGATGTACATGGATGGTGTTTTCTATGTCGTACAAGGAAAATTTCCTCACGCAGGAGTGGCTATACCTCTCCACGAGATGTTCAACTATAGGAACTGTCATTCACAAAAAAGACTCCTATCAATATGACAATAGCTCACACATAATGACTATGAGTATCCCACCAACATGGAAACAAAGGGATCTCAATAAAACATACATGTGACAATGAGTATCCCACCAACATGGAAGCCAAGGGATCTCAAACATAATACAAATCCATGACATAAAGTACATCTCACTTCAAGAAAAAAACAAGATCCCACATCAAGCGTCAACAGGGATCTGTACAACACAATGCATCTCGTAGAAAAGAGACAAAGAAGTACATGAAATCAACGCATCATATACGTCACACTAAAGATGACTGAAGAATGGGTTTCTCTGCTACTGGATCTAAAATTTCCATCGCAATCGTGACATTGAAAGGTGTGAAATCGACTGCTCATCCATTGATTGCTGACACCTGTAACTCCACTTTGAAAAGTGGCCAAAAAAAATAAAGATTGGATGGAAATTTTGAATAAATCATCAGATTTGTGGTGTCGAATAGTGCAAAATTGACTGTCAAATCTCTGAATTCTGACAAAGTGAAAATTTTTGGCAAAAATGAATCTTTTAGATTCCCCTAGATTCCTCAAAGATGCTGCTCCATAGGTGGACTGGAAATGTGCAACTCAAAAGGAAAATCCGACCTTGCCATTGTGTTCCCTGTGAAAAATTGTGAAAACTGTCTGTAAACTTGATCAGGAGTTCATAAATTTTGCTCAAAATTCAAAGTTACAGGATTGGGTTGAAACTAGGATGGTTGCGTAGACCTCATCTTCCTAATTCCGGTGCCGTAAACTGTTCAAAAAACCGATATCGTATGACGAAGATATTGCGTTCTGATCGAAATGGAAAATAAGTAAAATTACGACAGTTTGACAAGGTTTGACTGGGATGAACAATTTGCAAACTAGATGCATTGTAAAAAAAAAAGAGAATATTCCTTGGAATATTCCTTCCACCAGACCAGTCGTTGGTTGACAAGTGTCACTCTTCTATTGGAGGTAAGGGTTGGAGCAACCAACTAGAGGGTGCCACGTAGATAGCCCTGAGGCTACCATGCAGCCATGAAACTTCATTGTAAAATTTTATGTGAGGTCGCAGGGCTCAAAACCCTGACCTCCCTCCGGGAATGCACACAGTTTGCCGTCAGATCTATGTAATGTTTCTTAACATCATAGGATTGTAGGTTTCATTTATGGTGTATTGTAAATATGTTTGGGGATTGGGAACCGCCAGTAGTCCCAACCCACCACCGGTCCCCAGGGTTATGTCACATGGCTAAATGTTAACGCCAGCCCAACCATGCAGTCATAACTAACCCGATGGAAATAAAGCATGGCATAACATTTAACTGCAGTCTTGGCGTGAGTTTCGCTAACCGCCCGTCTTCTAACGGTTTGGGGGTGCGCATGTGGCCACCGCCCAATCGTAACATTTAATACTTGATTAATTCGGTGGAGTGGATAGGGGTGTGCCAAACTTGGCGGTCTGCCCTGATTTAACTCCAGCTAATTGGAGTTCTCCACATTTAGTGGAGTTTTCCTAGGAGATATTGGGAAAAAGTGTAGGAGGCTCAATGTTCGACCATTTTGAGTGAATGAAGAGTCATTTTTGACTAATTGGAGCATTCTGAAGCCATTGGTGTGGAGAAAAAATCCATTAGAATATTTTAACTACATGTAATAGAAAATTTTTAAGCATAATGAAAGATGGACAAACCATTGGTAGCTGGACCAACAGATGTAGCCCAGGAGGGGTGAATTGCTTCATCATGCCTGCTATGTAAAATTCATGTGGTGACTTATTTCTCTATTTTACACTGTTGTTAAGTGTTATTTCTACTTATTTTATGCTTCTAATTCACTAAATATCATCTACAAATCATGGAAAAACTCCTTAATCCTTATGCAAACTAATGAAAAAATGATGCACATGTTTTAAAACTGAAAGACCCTTAGTAAAAAAAAACTAATACAGCCATTTCAGATCAGATGGTATCAGATCTAGATTTTTTTCTCTGGTGTTTTTTAGTGCAAAGATTTTTTTAACTGTTTGCAAGTTTTAGATGCTTACAAGGCTTAAGATCAAAAGGGGAGAAGGCAAATTGGTGGAAGTAGGAGGGTCTTAAATGAAGCCAAAGAAAAGGAGAGAAATATTGTCACAATCTCCACCACCTAGTTCACCTCCTACAGAAGCATAAGCTCCATTAAGCATGCCTCATGAGGAAGGATAAATTCATGAAGAATTTGACGCTAAGGAAGATGAAAGAGTGTTTAGGAAATAATTTCTTGACATGACTGAGATGGTTAGAATTTTTTATCAAGAAAGGAATGAGATATTGGAAGGAGAAGGATCTAAACTCCAAAAGGAAGGACAACGATCTTCAGGAGGTCAACATGATGAAGACAAGTCAAAGAAGGGAAATGGATGAAATGGAGGCAATGGAGAGCCACCATCTTCACCCTCATCATCATCATCATCTTCTACCTCTTCTTCAGCACATAAACCACACAAGTCCAAGAGCACTGGTAAATCTCCTTTATTAAAACTTGATGTTAAGTTATAATTTCCAATGTTTAATGTTAAAGTAAATGCAGACAAGCTAGATAATTGGATTCGACAATTGGAGGTCTATTTAAGAATACAAAACCTTGAAGATGATGACACAAAAATTCAATTAGATTCTTTGAGAATGGAAGATGCAACACTTGTTTGGTGGGAAGCCAAGACACAGGAGGAAATCAAGAAACAGGTAATATTATTCTATCATGGTCAGATTTTATTGTTGTTATTAAACAATAGTTTTATCCATTAGCTCATATGCAAAAAGCCATCAGGCAGTTAAAGGGAGAAAATGTGCAAGAATACACCCAGGAATTTAGGAGAAGAGTTCTTTTATTAGGGGTTGATTTGCAGAGCCAAGACACTTTGCTAAAGTACATAGGAGGCTTACATAGCTACCTAAAACATACTATTCTCATGTTTAACCCCACCAGTCTAGATGAAGTTTTTTTTCAAGCCACACATCTAGAAGTTAGAGGGAAGAAAATTTCTGAAGAGGGTAGGAAGAAACCTTTTAAGGGTAAAGCCAAGGAAAAGAGCCCAAAAGGTAAAAACAAAAAGAATGCATCTGTTAAGAAAGAGGGAGAAAAAGTGACTTGTAAACATTGTTCAAAAGAAGGCCATGATGAAACTCATTGTTGGAAATTACATCCAGAATTAAGGCCAAAGAAACCCAATAACAAAGGGAAACATAAAACTCCTACAACTCAATGTGATTTAGGGTCTGATTTAGGTGATGAAACTAAAATTACAACCATGGGATTGAAGAACATGAAGGGAAAAGAAATTGATGCTAAACCTAGTACCAGTACATCCAACTATGAAATAGACACTCTAAATGAAGAAGAAAGAATAGAACTATTTCATGTGAGGGTCATATCCAAGCATACCAAGATTGACACACTGTTTGACAGTGGGTCACATGCAAACTTAATCCATGAAGATTTGGTCAAAAAATTAACCTTGAGACCATACCACATCCAAAACCATATCCATTGGGTTGGATTTGTAAGGATGCAAATCTACAGGTTACAAGGAAATGTATATTGAGGTTTGCAATCACTGCAAACTTTGTTGACACAGTTGAATTAGATGTGGTTCCGCTTGACATAACTGGTATTGTATTAAGGAGTCCTTAATTGTATGACATGAAAGAGATCTTCTATCGCCATGATAACAAGTATCATTTACTCAAATATGGCAAGGATATCATTGTTAGAGAAAACTGCAAGAAGAAAAACATTGCTTTGGTAAATGTTGGACAGGTAAAGAGGCTTGTAAATTCAAGTAAGAATTCTTTTCTTCTTATGATTAAGCCCAAGGCTGATATTAATCATGAATATTTTGAAGGATGTGATCCTAAGTTGAAATAAGAATTATATGATGTGGTTAATGGGCATCATGAGATGTTTCAGGAGCCAATAGGATTGCCTCCAAAAATGGAAATTCACCATGAGATTCAGTTGCAACAGGATTGTCCTCTTCCAAACATTGGTATGTATAGCATGTCGATAATGGAGAATTCAGAAATAAAGAGGCAAATAAAAGAGATGTTGGATAAAGGTATCATAAGGCCAAGCACCTTTCCATGCGTTTCACCCATAGTCTTGATACCAAAGAAGATGTGACTTGGCGCATCTGTGTAGATTTTTTAGCTTTGAAAAAAATTATGGTAAAAAATTGTTACCCACTCCCAAGAATAGATGATTTACTTGATCAGCTAAAAGAATCAAAGTTTTTCACTAAGTTAGATTTACGAAGTGGATATCATCAAGTAAGAATTGCAGAAAATGATATGCGGAAAACTGCATTCAAAACCAAGCAAGTACTCTTTGAGTGGCTAGTTATTCCTTTTGGTTTATGTAATGCATCGACAACTTTTATGCGAGTTATGGATAATGTTTTGCGACCATTCCTTGATGAATTTGTTATTTTGTACATAGATGACATTTTAATTTTTAGGAAAACAAGAGAAGATCATGTCTTGCATGTAAATAGAGTGCTTGATATTTTGAAGAAAGAGAAAAATTTTCTTAAGATGTCAAAATGTGAGTTTGGAAAGACTTCTTTGCAGGGAAAATTTTAAGGATGGAAAATTATTTTAAGGTTTAAAAAATTGGCGAATCTCACTAGTACCTAATATGCAAACTATAAAATGTTTATTGATGTATTTGTAAATATATTGAAACTTATAATGATTTTATATATACTATCTATATCATTTTGGCGATTTTTAACATAAAATAATTTTATATTATAAAATTTGGGCCAATCATTTTTAAAAAAATGGAAATTGGCGAATCTTTGTTTTGGAAAAATCATGGAAAAATAGCCCACCTGTGAATATTAGCCCCTAAAACTTTCCATGCTTCTTTGGTCTATCTGGGACATATTGTAGGAGGAGAATTGAGGATTTATCCTTCTAAAGTGTAGGCCATTATGAATTGGACCACACCCAAAAAATTTTTCGAGGTAAGAAGTTTCTTAGGTGCAACTCAATATTGGAGGAAGTTTATTGCTAACTTTTCTTCCATCACAGCTTCTATGGATGTAGTTACAAGTGTGAAGAAAGGCTTCCAATGAGGAGGCAAACAACAACAAGCTTTCGAAGCTTTAAAATACAATATCAATTTAGCTCCAATCCTTGCACTACCAAATTTTATACAACCATTCGAGTTAAAAACTGATGCTAGTGACTATGCCATGGGCGCAACACTTTTGTAACATGGTAAGCCTATCACGTTTCATTCATAAAATTTTAATGGCACTGTGATTAATTATCCTAAATATGACAAAGAAATATATGTGTTGGTAAAAAGTGTGAAGAGGTGGAAACAATACTTGATGGGTAAAGAGACTGTTGTATACATCGATCAACAACCATTATAGTACTTGCAATTGCAAACAAAATTGCAACAATCATGACATTTCAGGTGGATGGGATTTCTTCAAAAATTTCACTTGGTTATAAGGTACAAAAAAGGTATATTCAATAAATTTGCATATATGCTTTCGAAACCAATCATTAGTGCTTCTACTTTACTCAAAAATGATTCTGTTGTACATGAGATTTACATAGAACAATATGCACATGACATTGATTTCCAAGATGTGTATGCTAGTTTGAGTGAAGGGAATGAATTTGAAGAAAAATATTATCACATGCATAACAATTTTTTGTTTTAATTGGGAAAGCTATGTATTCCACAAGGAGAGGGGCTAAGTGTCATGAGAGAAGCTCATTCTTCTCTTATTGTTGGGCACTTTGGGGTAAGAAAAACAGTGGCACATCTACAGAGGTATTGTTATTGACCTCGCATGATAGATAGTGTGTCACATTTTATAAGAGGTTGTTCTATGTGTGCAACAAGTAAGACTAGTAATAGGAAGATTGGATTGTACACGCCACTACCAGTACCATCAAGGCCATGGGAGAGCATCTCCATGGAATTTTTTGGAGGTCTACCTATGTCAAGTAAGCAAGATGATTATATTTTTGTAGTTGTGGATATATTCAGTAAAATGTGTATACTTATGCCATGTAAGAAAACCATTACTGCTGAACAAACTTCTGATATTTATTTTCAAATTGTTTGGTTTCCTTTTGGGATTTCCCACTTCTGTTGTTAGTGATAGGGATTTTAGGTTCATTGGGAATTTTTGGTAAAATCTATGGAGAATGATGGACAGAAAATTGAAAAAGAGTATCGCTTTCCATCAAAAAACAGACGGACAAACCAAAGTGGTGAACAGAACAATTGTGCATCTATTGAGAGGATATTTCAGTAAACTTCCTAAGTTTTGGGATGAACAATTGCATTATATTCAGCACGCTTACAACGAGGAAAAGCACTCTTCAACAAAAACCTCACCTTTTGAAGCATGTTTTGGGTATTTGCAAAAATCGCTATTAGAATTCATCTTTGGGAAGGATGTTTCAATTGATGGACATCATGATATTGATAAGGCTCAAAAATTCATTTAGAAAATTCAAATAATACATCAAAAAGTTCAAGAAAAACTTGAAAAAAGTCAAAGAAAATACAAAGAGAGGCATGAAAAACGCTGGGTTGATCACAAGTTTCAAGAGGGAGATGAGGTATGGTTGCACATTAGCAAAGAAAGGATGCAAGGGGAAGGTAAAAATCTCAAACCCATTCACTATGGTCCTTTCAAGATCATAACAAAAGTTGGTAATAATGCATTCCAACTTGTTTTTCCTTCTTACATGCAAATGTATTTAGTTGTTAATGTTGAAAAATTACGCTTGTATGAGCCTCCTTTGATCTATGATCAAGGAAGTGATGTTCAGCTACCTTCTATTGAAATTTTTTTGCCAGAATTTCTGGATGAGCTCAAAGAAGATACAATTCTTGACAGGAGTACAAGAGCATCAAAGAGGGGAAGTGTTGACTACCTTCGAGTTGGGCTCAAAGGCAGTAAAACGAGCAAGGAAAAATGGATGGAGATTGGAAAGGTGAGGGAGTTGTACCCTAATCTACTAAACAGGTAATCAAGTCTTTTGGGGTCCAAAAGCTTCCCAATGGGGAGGAATGATAAGGAGTTCATAAATTTTGATCAAAATTCAAAATTACAGGATTGGTTTGAAACCAAGGTAGTTACGTAGATCTCATCTTCCTAATTCTGCGACTATGAGCAGTTCAAAAAACCGATGTCGTATGAGGAAGATATTGCGTGCTGATCAAAATTGAAAACGGGTAAAATTACGAATGTTTGACCAGGCTTGACTAGGATGCACAATCAGAAAAAAAACATAATATTCCTCGAAATATTCCTTCCACTGGACTAGTCGTTGGCTAACAAGTGTCACTCTTCTATTGGAGGTAAGGGTTGGAGGAACCAATTAGAGGTTGCCACGTGGCTAACCTTGAGGCCACCACGTGGCCCTGAAACTTCATTGTAAAATTTTATGTGATGTTGCAGGGCTTGAACCCCTGACCTCCCTTCGGGCACGCACACAATTTAGCGTCCACTCTACGCAATGTTTCTTAACATCATAGGATTGTGGGTTTCATTTATGGTGTATTGTAAATACGTTTGGGGGATGGGAACTGTTGGTGGTCCCAACCCGCCAGCTGTCCCCGGGGTTATGTCACATGGCTAATCATTAACGCCAACCCAACTGTACAGTCAGCACTAACCCGAAGGCAATAAGCCATGGCATAACATTTAACTGCAGTCCCGATGTGAGTGCCACTAACCACACGTATTCTAAAGGTTTGGGGGTGCACATGTGGCCACCGTCCAATCGTAACATTTAATACGTGGTTAATTCAGTGGAGTGGATAGGTGTTGGAAATTTTGTCATTGATGGCAAAGGAATTGGCATCTGAAACAATAACTAGGAACAAAGAAAAGAAATGTAGCAGAGAACAAAGGTCAGCAGAGAAGAATAGAGAAAGAGTGCATCTACAGAGAGCAGTATCAGTCAAGGAGCAAATTGAATTTAGTAGGAAGGATATTTGAGTCCCTGTGGAATTAATTCATGTGTGAACATATGTATGCATCCTGATGGAGGATAATTGAAATCCGTGATAAGTAAGAAACCCTATGAGGGGATTAATGGTGCTCTGTATGTAGTTCGAGGAACCGATGCTAATACGGTCGACTGTGTATCCCAAACTGGTAGACAATGGAGTTATATATATTTGTTGAATATAAGACTGAAGGTAAATTGGGATCAATGTTGGGGATTGATCTCAGAATTGTCTGTGCCTTTATTGAATTGAGCAAGTGTAATATATGAACGTGTTCTTGATGAAGGAATTGTGAATCCCTGCAACCAACACGAAACTCGGTGACTGAATTATGTGAATATAGGCTGTCGAAATTTCATTGGAACAACTCTTCGGAATTACGAACGGAACCTGGAAGGGAAGTGGTGGATCATAACAAAAGGAAGCATGATGGAACCTGGAGTAGAAGGGCGGAACCACGAAGGAGGAACAGTACAGGAGGTTTCCGATTTTCATTGCACCGCTTTCGACGGGCAAGCAGTATTCAAGAGGTTGGGAGCGATTCCATAGAACGAGCGACACGCGTCCCTGAACGAATCTGCAAAACTGCCATCACTGCGCGCCATCGCACGTTAAAGTCCGACCAAGGATGTCGCGCAATATGGTTAAGCATCGTCGATCTGAAGGGGAGCCATCGGATAATGGTCGTATGAGGAAGGTGCGCGAAGGATAACCACGGTACGGTGCGAGTATGTGATTGGGTCGTTGATCATATATGTGGGCCCAGTTTAACTTATACTGATTGGGATTTTTTAATGTTTGTGGGTTTAACCAAGGTTTTTTTAAATTAAATATAATTTATGACGAAAAGCGATTGGGCCATCACTTTGAAAGTTATTCCAAAGGTGGTGATATTTGCCATGGTCGAGCTCAAAAATTGTAACCAGAGTGTGGACTAAAAGAAGTATTGAGCAAAATAATTCACCAAATATGTGATATGATTAATATTCACGTCTGCCGAGGGATGAGTAAGGGCTTGAACCTTAGGAGAAATTTGGATTAATATCTCAATCTCAGATTGAGATATTAAAAAGCCTTAGATTAATTATCTAATTGCCTGACCAAGAAAATAAGAACAATGAAAAGCTGTTTGGGGCTTGGGTAAACCCCGTTGGATTATCTACTTGATCTCGTCCAGGAATACCATCAACGGTTGAATGGTTTTGACTCATGGTATTAATAAAGGATAAAAATATATAAGGAGAAGTGGATCATAGTTCAACGTGTGCATGTGGAGGGGTTGTTAAAAGAATAAATCTCTTTAAGAGATATCTGCATGATTGAACTCTGTTTTCTGATAAATCTGAATCTATGATGCACCCATGGAGTTGATGAAGATTCAAGATCTCTAGATCTAGAAATGATGAATCTCTAGGAAGATCTGCAAAAAAATAATGAAGACCTGACGCAAGACTGATGAAGAAATGGAAGAAATTTGGTGGATATGAGTTTTGAAGTCCTCAGCATGAAAGTGGAAGCTTTCTGCCAGTACAAGCAAGTGTTAAAATCAGGGGGTTGGAGCTCCCTTCCAGTAGTAACTGGAGCATGAGAGAAGTCATAGCCTTCTGCAGGTGGGTGCCTGTGTGCTGGTATAAGTCTGCGCCAGCACAAAAATTGTAAGAAGTTTTCTTTATAATAAATATTGAAGATAGAGACGACAACAAGGGTGGTTTTCTCCCAAATTGGGTTTCCACCTTAAATACTGGTGTTCATGTGTGTTGCTTATGTGTGATCGCTTATTTTTTTATTACTTCACCTGTTTACTTCTTAATGAATGATGAAATAATGTAAGTAAAGGATTAAATAAGAACTAAATACTGATTCACCCCCCCCTCTTAGTATTTTTCCCAACAATTGGTATCAGAGCAGGTCCTTCTAAAAAGCTTAGCCGCTAGAAGGAAGATCAATCAAGATGAACAATCAAGATGGAATAACATTGATCAGGCCTCCGATCTTCAACGGAATCAATTTAATCTTCTGGAAAACAAGGATGAGATCCTATCTTCAGTCTCTGGGTGCAGATGTATGGGCTATTGTTGAAGCAGGATATCAATATCCAGCCACAGTACCAACAGATCCAATGGAAAGAAAGAATTATGAAACAAATGCAAAGGCGGTTAATGCTCTATTGGGAAGTCTAACTGAATCATAATTTGTGAAAGTCATGTAGCTGAATACAGCAAAGGCAATATGGGACAAAATCATTCTAAGTTATGAAGGTGATGCAAAGGTAAAAAGTGCTAAACTCCAAACTCTCATAATTCAATATGAGAACCTAAAAATGCATAATGAGGAGAGCATTGCTAATTTCTTTTTACGACTTGATGATATTGTAAATTGTATGAGAAATCTGGGAGAAACAATAACTGAATCTACTTTGGTTGAAAAAGTTTTAAGATCACTAACGACAAAATTTGAGTCAAAAGTTTCTGCTCTTGAAGAAAAGCAGGATCTTCAAAATCTTACTGTGGTGCAACTTCATGGCATACTAACTGCATATGAAATGAGAAGAGGAGGACCATTTGAAGTCAAAGAAGCCGTCTTTAGAGCTTCTACAAAAGGGAAAGAAGTACAAGAGACAAAAGGATCAGGGTATATCTCAGAAGAAGATGAGGTAAATTTTGTAAAGAAACTCCAACTTGGCACAGGAAGGTTCAGAGGTAAGCTTCCTTTCAAATGTTTTTCTTGTGGAAGAGTTGGTCATTATGCTGCTAAGTGTCCTCACAAAGAAACACATAAAAAAGGAAAGGAAGTAGCAAGAAGGAATAAGAATCGGTTTAGCACTAGAAAAAGTTACTATACTCATGAAGACAGTGATGGGTTATCAGATAGTGAGGAAGAATGTGAACAAGATCTTAGACTTCTCATGGCATTTGAAAAAGAGTCTAGAGAAGAAAAGGATACTTTTATGGATGCTTTAGAGGACAATTATTTTCTTGAAGAAATCAATCAACTCAAAATATGCTTAGAAGAAAGTAAAATATCCATCGAAACTCTGAAAAACTAGCTTCAAGAAAAGGAGAAACATAATGAGAAATTAGAATGTGAAATAGTAAGTCTAAGAAAAGAAATTGAGAAAGTAAAGACTTTGAATCTTATATTTGCTAAAGGATCTGAAACATTAGATGAGATTATCAAGGTACAACGTTCTCCTCTTCTAAAGACAGGTCTTGGATATATCAGAGAATCTTCTCAGGCTTCAGCACCAAATTATCTAAAAGCAGCTACAACCAGTACACAACATTCTGCCCCTCAGCAAGGGAATAAAGAATCTTTACAGATAAAGCATGACCATCTCAATTCAAAGAACACTAACAGGAGTACCTTTCAAAGAAACACCAATCAACAGGTAAATTCAAGTAGAAGATTTCATGATCGCAGAAATTTCTTCTTCAATGGAAAATGTTTCTCATGTCACAATTTTGGTCATAAAGTTGTTCAATGTGTTGCATATAAAACCATCATGACAAGAGAAGCAAGAAAGAAAATGATTGATATTGGAACAAAGAAGAATACATATAACAACTTTTCTCCTCTTCAAAATGAAGTTGAATGTGCCTATTGCAATAAATTTTTCCATGAAGAATCTGAATGCAGGAGCAAAGTCCAGCCAAAAGAGCATCTTCCTTCAAGCTCCAAAGTATGGAAAAAGAAGGAATTACAGGTTGAAAATTGTGGCATAGCTTTATTTGCAGAAGGAGAATAAAATCAATGGTACATTGATAGTGGATGCTCAAAACACATGATAGGTGACAAAAACAAACTTCTTGCATATAGTGCTCTAGAAAAGGAAAAGAATGTCACATTTGGAAATGATACTCCTGCTGTCATTAAGGGAAAAGGATCTGTTTTTCTAAAAGAAAAGGTGAAAGATAATAATGTCATGTATGTGGATGGATTAAAGCATAACCTGTTAAGTGTAAGTCAAATGTGTGATCAAGGAACTGAAGTTGTCTTTAGTTCAAAAGAATGTGTGGTACGTGATCTTGATACAGGTAAAACAATTATAAAAGGAAACAGAACTCCAAGAAACCTATATGTATTAAAGAACTGCAAAGAACAATATTACATAAGTAAATCTTTAGAAAACTGGCTATGGCATAGAAGGTTGGGGCATTTGAGCTTCTCTCAAATCAAAAAATCAAGCAAACTTAAAGTTGTTCGTGATTTTCCCAATATTACACCACCTGAAAGTATCATATGCAAATCTTTCCAATTCAGTAAGAAAAAAAGAGTGCAATTTAATGCCAAGGAAGGTTCATCAAGTAAGCCTCTTGAACTCATTCATACTGACATATGTGGACCTGTGAAGAAAAAGTCACCACGTGGTGAACAATACTATATCTTATTTATTGATGATTTCTCTAGAATGTGTTGGATTGGGTTGATTAAACACAAAGATGAAGAATTTGAGAAATTTCAGATCTTCAAAGCACTAGTTGAAAATGAATTAGATCTAAAAATCAAGTGTCTTAGATCTGATCGAGGAGGAGAATATACATCAGATGAATTCCTTGAATTTTGTGAACAAAATGGCATAAAAAGACAGTTTTCTATAGCTGGCACTCCACAACAAAATGGCGTAGCAGAAAGAATGAATAGAACAGTTCAACAAATGGCTAGAGCTATGCTTGATGATTCCGGAACACCTGACACATTTTGGGGAGAAGCAGCACATATAGCGGTAAATATTCTTAACAAGGCACATGTTCGTGTAAATAGTGATAAAACTCCATATGAACTATGGTATGGTAATCCTCCCACTGTGAAGCACTTTAGAGTTTTTGGGAGCAAATGCTTTATCAAAAATAATGATGAAAAACTTGGCAAGTTTGAACCCAGAGCAGATGAAGGAATATTTCTTAGTTACTCCTCTAGGAGTAGGGCATATAAATGTTACAATAAAAGACTTCGAAAGATTGTTGAATGTATTGATGTTGTTATTGATGAGTCTCCTGCAGCTCCAAAAGAAGAAAAACAAACAACAGATGAAGATGATGATGACATATATCCTTCTACATCAAATAGGAATGATATAGACAGTGAACCCAATGAAGAACCCGAAGATGATTTATCTGAAAAAGCTCCATCTAGATATGTTCAAAATAATCATCCAGAATCTCAAATTTTGGGAGAAAAGGGATCAGGTGTACAAACAAGAAGGACTCTTGTGGGATCTTCTAGCTATCTGGCATTTCTATCCACTATTGAACCAAAAAATGTCAATCAAGCTAGCAAAGATGAATGTTGGATTCAAGCCATGAATGAAGAGCTTGATCAAATTGAAAAGAATCACACTTGGGAATTAGTACCAAGACCTCATGACAAAAATGTCACTGGAACTAAATGGATATTCAAAAACAAGTTAAATGAGAATGGGGATGTTATAAGAAATAAAACTAGACTTGTTTGCAAGGGGTATGCTCAACAAGAAGGTATAGACTTTGAAGAAACCTTTGCTCTTGTAGCCAGACTTGAAGCCATAAGAATGTTTCTTGCTTTTCAAGCTTCCAACAAATCAAAGTTTATCAAATGGATGTTAAATCTGCTTTTCTCAATGGTGATCTAGAAGAAGAAGTCTATATAGAACAACCAGAAGGATTCATTTTGGGAAATGATGAAAAACTTGTTTGCAAACTTAAAAAGGCTCTATATGGTCTCAAACAAGCTCCAAGGGCATGGTATTATTGTCTTGACAAATATCTGCATCAACAAGGATTTTCAAAGGGGTCCGCTGATAGCAACTTATACACAAAAATTGAAAATGATAAACTATTGATTGTGGTTGTTTATGTTGATGATATCATTTTTGGAAGTAATGAAGAATCTATGAGTCAGAAATTTGCTTCTGTCATGCAGCAAGAGTTTGAAATGTCTTTACTTGGGGAACTAACATTCTTTCTTGGCTTCCAAGTGCATCAAACTACAGATGGTATATTCTTATCTCAAGCAAAATACCTTAAGCAAATTCTGAAGAAGTATGGCATGGAAGAATGCAAACCTGTAAGTACACCAATGATAACCGGATGTAATCTCAGTTCTCATGATGATTCTCCCACGGTGAATCAACCAGAATACAGATCTATGATAGGAATTCTACTTTATCTCACTGGGACTAGACCAGACATTATGCATGCAGTTGGGATTGTTGGATGATTCCAAGCTAATCCAAAAGAGTCTCACCTTCAGGTTGTCAAAAGAATATTCAAATATCTACAAGGAACCCAAGACTTTGGACTATGGTATCCAAAGAATGTTGATCTCACTCTTCATGCTTACACTGATGCAGATTGGGCTGGAAATGTTGATGATCGGAAAAGCACTAGTGGTGGTGCATTCTATATGGGGCCCCGGCTAGTATCTTGGTTCAGCAAGAAGCAAAGTTCTATTGCCTTATCTACAGCAGAAGCAGAATATGTGGCTGTCGCATCATGTTGCACTCAACTTCTTTGGATGATGCAAACCTTACAAGACATTCAAATCAAATGTTCACTTCCTATTTCCATTATGTGTGATAATACAAGTGCCATCAATATCTCAAAGAATCCGGTCATGCATTCCAAGACCAAGCACATTCCCATCAAGTATCACTTCTTACGTGAACAAGTGCTTGAACAAAAGGTGAAGTTGGAGTATGTTCCCTCCAAAGAACAAGTTGCTGATATATTTACCAAACCTTTACCTAGGGAAGCGTTCGAATATCTCAGACAAAAGCTAGGAGTAGTCTCTGCCATGCAGAAGATCAGATCTGCTTAAATTCAAAATATTAAATTGGATATTCTCCTGTTGAAAGTGTTTAGGATGCACAGGCTAAGGGTGAGCATTGGTCATGTGGCAAGGATGCATTGTTGGCATTTTAATTATTTGTTGAAATCTGATCTCATGCTTGAGAATCTTTGATCTTGAGTGTATAAGTCATTGAATATTATGTTTAAAGATACATCATGATCTCAGGGGGAGCATGGTATTTTCGGTACAAAGGATCTTGATCTACCCTTTGCCCTTAATTTCAAAGGGGGAGAATATTGCTTAATGTATTTCAAGTCATGGTTGCCATCAAGTCCAAAGGGGGAGATTGTTGGAAATATGTTTCTTGTATCCTATTATATGATTGTCCTTGACGGCAACTCTCTGACAAAGGATGCAGATAATGACTGTATAAAGAACTCAGAAAACCATCAACAGTTCTAGACAAGCAGAATATAAGACTGAATGTACATTAATCAAAGCTCTGTATTTCATGGGAGAATCGATGTGAATAAGGACGTGTGAATGTATCTATAGGGAGCCTGCACCTAGACTTTCCTGAACCTGCAGAAAGCTACATAGGGGAAGAAGGCCATCAGATTGAATATTTGGCTAGCCAGTGGTTGTAAGTCAATTATCCTGATGGAGGATAATTGAAATCCGTGATAATTAAGATACCCTATGGGGGGATTAATGGTGCTCTGTATATATTTAGATGAACCGATGTTAATACGATCGATAGTGTATCCCAAACTAGTAGACAGTAGATTTATATATATTCGTTGAATATAAGACTGAATGTAAATTGAGATCAATGTTGCGGATTGGATTCAGCCGTCGAACTCTCATTGGAACAACACTTCGAAATTACGAATGGAACCTGGAGTAGAAGGGCGGAACACAACAAAAGGAAGCGCGACGGAACCTGGAGTAGAAGAGCGGAACCACGAAGGAGGAATAGTAAATGCGGTTTCTAGTTTTTATCACACCACCTTTGCACGGTGAGCGGCATTTGAGGAGGGGGGAGTGATTCCATAGAATGAGCGACACGCGTCCTTGAACGAATTTGCAAAACCGCCATCACTGCGCGCCATTGCACGTTAATGTCTAACCAAGGAAGCCACGCGATATTGTTGTGCGCTGTCGATCTGGAGGGGAGCCATCAGACGGTGGCCGTATGAGGAAGGTGCACGATGGATAACCATGGTATGGTGCGAGTATGTGATTGGGTCATTGATTATATATATGTGGGCCCAGTTTAAATTATATTAATTGGTACCTTTTTAAACTAAGGTTTATGGGGTTAATAAAGGATGTTGAATATGTGAAGTTGGCGAAATATGAAACTTGTGATGTCATGAACGTGGGTTAATATATGCGTTGATCTCACAAACACATAAACCTGGGGTCGATATATATATATGCCTTGGGGAGTTCATAACTAAATGAGGAATTGGATTAATATCTCAATCTCAGATTGAGATATTAAAAAGCCTTAGATTAATTATCTAATTGCCAAACCAAGGAAATAGAACAATGAGAAATTGTTTGGGGCTTGGGTAGACCCCGCTGGATTATCTAATTGATCCCGTCCAGGAATACCATCAGCGGTTGGGTGGTTTTGACTCATGGTTTTAATAAAGGAAAAACTATATAAGGAGAAGAGGATTATAGTACAGGGCGTGCAGGTGGAGGGGTTGTTAATGAATAAATATCTTTAAGAGATATATGCATGATTGAACTCTGTTTTCTGACAAATCTGACTCTATGATGCACATATGGAGTTGATAAAGGTTCAAGATCTCTAGATCTAGAAATGATGAATCTCTAGGAAGATCTGCAAAGAAATAATGAAGACCTGACGTAAGTCTGATGAAGAAATTGAAGAAATTTGGTGGATCTGAGGGTTGAAGTCTTCTACATGAACGTGGAGGCTTTCTGCCAGTACAAGCTGGTGTCAAAATCAGGGGGTCGGAGCTCCCTTCCAGTAGTGACTGGAGAACGAGAGAAGGTTGTAACCTTCTGCAGGTGGGTGCCTACGTGCTGGTATAAGTCTGCGCCAGCACAAAAATTGTAAGAAGTATTCTTTATAATAAATATTGAAGACAAAGACGATGACAACGGTGGTATTCTCCCAAATTGGGTTTCCACATTAAATACTGGTGTTCATGTGTGTTGCTTATGTGTGATGGCTTATTCTGTTATTACTGCACATGCTTAATGCTTACTAAACTTATGATGAATGAATGATGCAATAATCTAAGTAAATAATTAAATGCATAATAAGATATCTCGGTAAAAAGTTATCAATCAACCTTAAATATTGATTCACCCCCCTCTTAGTATTTTTCCTCAAACAACCATTAAGGAAAATACCTTTCAAGAAGGAGATAAGGCGTTATTGTTTGACTCAAGGTTCAAGGATTTAAAAGGAAAGATGATGAAAATATGGCTGGGACCCTACAAAGTGGATAAAGTTTATGATAATGGCACAATTCATATCAGAACCATAGTTGAGGAGGGGACTCCCATACTTGTCAATGGTTATAGGCTTAAATTTTACAAAAAGCTCCTGTCTAGGGAAGAATTTATAAATTACATAAACAAGGAATTATAGGTCATGGGAGACTCCATAATTTCCAATGCCACACCCTCCTAGAAAAAATAAAATAAAATAAAAATTAAGAGGTATGGGTGAAAACCTCTTTGAGGTGCCCACGACCAACTCTAGGGTTGAAAACCTCCATGAGGCAATCCTGGAGAAAAAATAAAGAGAGAATGAGAAAAAAATAGAGAAAAAATATCCTTGGGTGAAAACCTCTCTGACGCACCCAAGGCAGGCCTGTGGGTTGAAAACCTCTATCAAGGGAACCAAATTTCCTTCAAAAAAAGAAGAAAAAGAAAGAAACAAAATAAAAAGAGAAAGAAAATACCTATGCACTCATTTGTTTTTATGTTTTTAAAGTTATTAATCAAAGATGGTTTTTGGGATCCATAGGAGCAATTTTTCTTCACTTCTCCTTCTCCTCTGCTTACAGACTCCATGAACCACTAAAAAATAAACCCATTCATTCATTTCATCCCTAAGGTAGGAATAAAATTTTATTTTTCTTTCTGACTGTAATTGCTATAGGCAAGTCTAGCAATTGCGGGATTCCTGTAGCACTACAAGAAACTCTTGTAAATGCTATAGGAAAATTATTCATGAAGGAAGGAGCTCTCTCAAGGATTTCTAAACTTCAAGGAGAGCATGATAATTTATTTTTTTCCTGTACCTACCACTCATAACCCCTCATTTCACTCCATGCACAAGGATTCACTTTCTAAACCCTATGTTGTGCCATTAGCAGCTAGATCATGTGTAACTTGGCATCAGACATCTTCCCTTACCTATCCACCACTACATTCATTCCATTACTCCATTCATAACATCCATAAACCATTTACCTCAATTTATAAGAAATTTGAAGAAAGAAGAAGCAAAAAGAACACTTCTGCAGGGAATTGGAAAGTTTCCTGTAGCAATTATGTGTATGGCACAAAAAGGACAAAAGCTGAAGAAAATATGATGAATATGGCTTCAAAATACCACCAAAAGACTCTAGGAGAGCGAGAACATCATACAATTCACCTGAATACCTCCATGCAACACCTGCAATAAGAAGAGAAAAAAAATATTAAGCAGGTCACTCATAAAATACGCAGCTCACCCATAAAAAAATTCTCACTCAAAAAAGAAAAAAAAAAAAAAAAGAGCAAGAGGAATATCATGACTGCAACCACAAGTTCTAGCTCCTTGCACCATCTTATTCTACAATAGACCAGCACTAGGTAGGCTCATGTACGTCCCTTCACCTCTCGACATGCATTCATAATCACCAAAATAGTTTAATGTTGAGGTTTAGAGATTTAAAAGGAAAAAAGGTGGTCCGTTAACTTGGCCACCTTCGTAAAGATAATTTGGAGTAAAAGTAAAAGGTACATGTCACCTGGGCAAGTAAAAGTAATTCAAGAGGTAGTGAATGAGTACGAAGAGGTGATTACGAGGCTGTGCAATCATTAAGTGGAGTGGGCCCAATGGTCTCAAAGAGGAAAAATCATGTTAGGTATGAGTGAGCACCCCACTCCAGATTTAGTTAAGAAGAAATAAAGGTAATATATACCTCATTTTCACCATTTCGCTGAGAATTTCGGAGATCAGTGAGAGAAAAAGAATAGTGGGAGCTATGAAGGAGAGAAGCATCTAAGTCTGGGCTTACATGCACCATCGTGCTATAGGAAATAGATAATTGCTACAAGAAACTGCACAGGAAGAACAACAAGGATATATAGGGAAAACCAAAGTCACCTGTGGGTGTAATTTCTTCCTAAGGCCACCATATCCAAACAAAAAAACTAGAGGACAAAGGTCAGTGGTTTCCATCCTCCAAAATTTAAAATTTTCCATGAATTTCGCACACAAGAAGTTATAATTTGGCAATTAAATGGTAATTTTTTTTTTCATTTGTTGGAGACCATCATCTCTAGATCTCTTCACATAACTCTCAAACACCTTACCACCTTCCTATCAAATCCATTAAAATGGGAGGGTGGTTTAACATAAGGGAGCCCACTTATATTAAAAGAATTAGGCAACATCTTCAAGTCATATAAATTTTTAAAAATCACTAATAGCTAGGTTTGTTCGAACTTTTGAAAGTTTTTTATGAGGATATAGCTTGATATTTTTTAGTGGCTCTACAATCACACTAAGAAGAGAGAGACACCACTATGGTTAGGGGCCTAGCAATCACACTTTCACTTGAAATAATTAGAAGAGTCACCACTTTTCCCTTAGGATTTAAGTGGGTTAAAGAAAGGATGCCAAGCACTACAGCCAAGAAAATCTTCTTTCTACCAAGATAAGAATACATTGAAGAAAATAATGGATTGAGGAGAGAAATCCTTCCATAACCTTGGGATGAAGTAGTCTTCCATGTCATGAAATTCATTCCTTATGAAGCCAGACTTAGTATAGTGTATGGGTACCATTTCAGGTTGTTGAATGAGCTCAGGTTTCAAGGAGAACTCCCTCTAGAATAGAGATTGAGCATCCCTCATTTCCTCTTGAACTCAATAACAAACATGACCAAAAATGTGAGGGAAATAAAATACCAGCATTTGGATCATCATGGCCTTATAAAACTGGTAGTGAATGATGATCTAAGAATATTAAACCTCCTTGTATCTTGGTCCTCATTCATAGAAATGGATAGGGAAGCCTTCATAGCCAGCCAAATAGGACAAACCTCTACCTCTAGTCTTAGAGAGAGGGAGGTAGAAGAAGAAGAAGAGGAGGTATAAGAAGAATAAGAGGAAGTTGAAGATGAGGAAGAAAAAGAAGAAATGGAGGTTGAAACTGAAAACACAGAGACATTAGAAACATAGAAGGAAGAGACTGAGGGAAAGAAGGAAGAAAAGGTAGAGGATAAGAACTGATTGGACCCTATTCTAGGTAGTGATACCTCCCCTCAGGATACCAGCATGTCACTAGACATTACATATTAGGAAGTGGCTACTACCCTAGCTACTTTAGGCACACTTGTGAAAAAAAAGAGGAAGAGGAAAAAAACAAGGTATTTCAGGACTAGGAAGAGTCAAAGGGTAAGGAAAGGGAAACCACAGAATCCAACCAAAATCCCTATTTCCATTGAGGAGTCACCGAAGAAAGATGATGAAGTAAGGATAAAATAAGAAAAGGTGAAAGAGGTCACCTCACCTGTGAGGACCCCTGTGACCTACATACGAATACACTCAACAAGGTTGGCATCCCATACACATCATAAAACCCCCATAGACCCTCAAAAGACCAGAAAAAGAGAAAAAAAGAAAAAGAGGGTCTTCAACAGGAAAAAAAGAGTTTGCTACAAGAAAATATGTCTTTGCTACAAGAAACTCCAACATAACCAGAATTAGAGAAAAATACCTTAGTTGAGGGAAGGAAAGACAACCATGGATGGGCAGGAGGCCCAGGAATATGAGGAAAAGTCACAAGATGAAGGGAGAAAGATCACAAAGAGACCCCACCTCACCAAAACTGATCCTCAAATATGTAGCAATAGTTCAAAACCCTATCCCTTAGCCCAATCTCAACTCCTACTACACATTTATTTAAGGGGGGAATTTGATTCCTCAGAGGTCCACAGTGCCTTTATTTTATCAGTTGGAAGAGGAGAGGCCACACACTCATCATTGGATGAATATTGCTACAACCAAAGGTGTGCATGACATAGTGGTGATGGAAGAAAAATTGACTGAGTTGGGAAGGGATTTTTTTGATGCTAGGCTCAAATAATACATGTTGAAAGAGCATCTTCAAAAGGCCCAAGTAGAGAATGTAGCATTGCAGGAGCAGATTTAGCAAAAATACAAAAAAATGGCCACCATGGCAGATTTGTGCATGGTGGCCATCCAAAATAAACACCCATTAGATTCATATACAATATACCTCAAGGAGAAGTGGCTCCTATTTCAAATCAAACACTAGCCTCTGATGGACCCTTACCTTTTTAGAATTGCAAACAGTTCATTGAATTTTGCAACCAATCAAGTATGGAAGATGAGGAAAACATGGCAGAATTCTACATGCACAATCTTGTGTTGATAAAGTTGAACATTTGGGAGCCCAATCCTAGAATGGGAG
Organism: Pinus albicaulis; assembly: GCA_034641835.2. Taxonomy (NCBI): domain Eukaryota; kingdom Viridiplantae; phylum Streptophyta; class Pinopsida; order Pinales; family Pinaceae; genus Pinus; species Pinus albicaulis. The sequence continues at coordinate 1,493,474,041 of CM076580.1, forward strand.
ACATGCAGTTAATGGAATTAGCATATTGGATTGTTAATGAAGAAAACATAACACAAGAAGTATGAAGGGTCGTGAGGGGATAAAACATAGAACCTTTACACATTAGGGAAAATCTATTCAACCCTAGGGGGGTCATCAACAACCATCTCAAGATAGAAAAGGATCCCACACTTGCAGAAAAGTACCTCAACACACAAGCTCAAACCATGGCTCACTTTGATGATGTTTCTAGGTTGTTGGGAGATGAATGCATAATGACTAGTCAAAGGAGATGGAATAGCCTCCCTCATAGCCTTAGAAACATGGAGTACCACACTCCAGAAAAATTGAGAGGTGCCCTAGAAAGAGAACCACTATAAAAGAGGGCCATGAAGGCTAGAAAGATTCAGTGGCTCGGTTTGAAAATCTGTCCACCCTTGATGCTAGGGTTGAATTATGGAAAAGACAAAAATGAGAAGAAAATAGAATGGGAGGAAGCATAGAATAATAATGGCTTTTACCCTCCTGAAGGGACTCCCACACTTCTTCCTTCGGAAGTCAAAGGGCCCATTAAATATTTGAAAGAAATGCAGAAGGAGGATTAAGTTTCTCAGAGGATGATCAACCATTTGGTAGGGGGTGATGATGAGCTCCATCATTAGGTACATTTGGAGGGGTTAATTGTCACATTTTTTTCCTTATTAAGTCTATTTTTCTCACATTTAATTATATTATGGTCTTATGTTGCTACTGTAGATAGTGATTAAGAATTGTCATACTTCGAATGCCTAACATGAGTTAAATGCAGTAAAATCATGAAGGCATTGCACTTTTGATGAATATTTTGCCATTAAAGCTCAGAGTAGATAGCAAGAAGAGATTCTAGGGGGATTTTCCACCTCATTAACTCCCAAAGATATCCAAGGGATCCTCGATATTCCCTCCAACAACTCGAAATCAAAGGAAGCCAAGAAAACTCAAGATCAAGTGCACCAAAGCTCCACTTCTCTTACAGTAAAAGTGGAAACATCATATATGTTTTAGGGAGTTGTTGGTAGCTACCCTCTAGGTTAAATATGGTTGAGCAAGAACTCATTAGGATTCAAAATTTGAAGGAAACTAATAGACTCTTAGCTCTTGTAATAGGTTGTTGAGACTTTTATGATCATGTAATGAGACTATTTTTTGCAATCAAATGAGTATTCAGATTATGATTCACTAATTTAGTTTCAGAGGGCTAGTCTTGTGGGTTAGGTCCCAATCCATTGGCCCTAGTCTCTTTTATGTATTCATGCTTACTTTTATGTCATTGCAGCTAGTTTCCTTTATGATTTTTTAGATAGTTTTGTTACATTTCAATTTACTGTTTTTAGTTTTCTTCCATTTTTCTTTGTTGTAGATTAAGATTTCTTACATGTTGGTAAAATATTTTATAAACTCAGAAAGTTGTGTGTCAAACCTCCCTCTCTCATCCCTTTCATTGGAGCTTGAGGAGGACATACCTTCTACAAATGCCAAATTTTCTCTTTAGTTTATGATTTCTATTTAGTTTATGATTGTTGTAGTTTCATGAACATGCTTATAATGTTGAGTTAGATTTCTGTTTGTAGGCTAAGGTAGGTTTTCTTTCCAAATTGAACTCATATTTTCCATTTCCTTCATCATGAATTTGTTAATATTTGTTGCATGAAATAGTATTTTTCTTCTAGGTTCAAGTAGCACAACAAAGGAGGACTTCACCAACACCCTCAACTTCATTTCTCACCTTTCATCAACCTTCTTTCCATCAAATCGCCAACATATTTGTTTTCATATTTTTCACCTTCACACCATGAGCAATCCCTAGAGGTGAAAGGCGAGATTCTCAAAAGGTTCTGAGCTTGGCCAAGGGATTGGACACCTTCCACTCATCCAAACACACCTTCAATCCACATTACCTATGCTTTTCTCCACCACTTTTGGCCTCATATTTCCATCGTACTATTTCTTGTAGCAATTGAGTACTTTCATGTAGCACTATAGGAAACCTATAAAATCACTTGTAGCAACACCATTGGGCCCCTCCTTAAGCCTAAAAACCACCATCCACCTCATCCAGACCTGCCAAAACCACCCATACACCTTCAGCCTTGCACCCATGAGTTCAAGCCCTTCCTAAACCACCTTAGCGCTTTCTCCTCCTAGCTGCAAAATAATGCATTTACAAGAATATTTAGGTCATGATTAGATGCATGAGTAAAAGCATGGTAGTTAGAACATGAAGTATAAAAAGTGTTTTTAGACATTTGGCCCAAAAATTTGTGCCATTAGGTTAGTCATCTTTATGCAATTTCAATTCAAAAAATTTACTTCATGAAAGATTCCTAGTTTGCTTTCATTTCTTGCCATAGCCTAATTTGCAGGTTTTTTTCATTGAAGAGTAGTTAGATATACTTTCTTGTTGTATAATATTTCTTTGATTGTTGATAGAGTAATGGATTTGAATCATTTCTAGCCCTAGGTATAAATTTAGAAGTGTGAGAGACTTCATTCAGAAACCCTAAAAATAACACCCTTTTGTAGAGCTCAAAAGAGGACGAGATGAGTAGAATGCATCTACTGTGTATATAGCACTGTCATATCCAATTTTGTACAAACATAGGGTTGATAAAGTAAATTAGAGTAGCCTTTGGGAGTTGCAACATTCTTGGTGCAATACCAGGGCTCACCACCAGCCTCTAGAATTTCTGCAACCATATGTTCAATTTGAGTCTTTTGGGAATTGTGATATATTTAATATCTGATGTTTGGAGGAATAATTCATGGAATAAAATGAATAGCATGATCATGACCAAAAATAGGTGGGAGGACCTTTGGAGTCTCAAATACCTTGGTATGATTGTCCAAGACTTTTTAGAAATTTGGAGAAATAGATGATTTCGATGTTTGAACCTCTAGTGAGAATAATTGTGCAATTACGCCCCATTGTTATTTCTTTAGAAGAATTGTCATGCTATTAGAGTTGACAATATTTCTTGGTTTCCTTGTGATACCCCTAATTAAAATTCCTTTCCTTCCCAAAAAAAATCAAGAAACATTCTTGAAAATTAAAAGCTAGCATCCCGAAATATTGTAACCATTGGACTTATAGTACAAAATTAGCACGACTCATTGGATTGGAAAGCATTGGAATATTAAATACATATGCCCCCACAATTATATTGATATTATGGAAGTTTTATATAGAAATTTATAGTTCCTCCATTTTCAACCATCACTTGATACTATGTTGTTGGATATAGGAAGCAATTCAATTCCTTGGATATCTTACAATGAATAAAATTATGGGTACTACTAGAATCAATAAACACTATTACTTTTTTCTTGTTGATATATCCTTCTACCTTAAGAGTTTGAGTGCTAATTCCTACCAATGCATTATAAGATATGGTCAAATTCATTTCTCCTTTCTTAGGGGTTGGTTCCTGGTGTATATCCTCCTCTTTTGATGTTTCTTGTTCCTTCTCTTCCTCCTCTTCACAATCTATGTAGAAAATGTTTTTCTTAGCACACTTACGACCTTTGGTGCATTTTTTATTAAAATTGTAATAAAAAATTTTTTTCTCTTTTTTCCTCCAATTATTGTGGTGCCAACCTTGTATGTTGTGTAAGTCTAGGAGAAGCAACACTTCCATATTTATGGTTGTGAGTGGTAGACTTCCTTGTTACCATAAATTTTATTTCAACTTTTCTTACCACCATGAATGCCTTGTCCAATGAATCAGGTTTTGAAAGGAAAACCTAATTTTGGATGTTATCCTTCAAAGTTCATATGAAGAAATCAATCTTATGTTCCTTTGGAATATCAATTACCCTGATATTGAATTTTTGGAAGTCCTCAATGTGCTCCACCATTGAATACTTTTATTTGGGATTTATCAATTGGCTAAAGAATGTGTTGCTCTTTGTATCCTCATAATGTGCTATCATTTACTTTGTAAAAATTGACCAAGTTACAAGTGGTGTATGAGAAAAAAACAATTGATACCATATAAAATGATTGGGTTGTAAATATAAAGATGCAATGCGTACCGTTTGTGTGTGTTGCATGTCATGGAGATCAAAATATTGCTCCATATGTAGTATCCATGTTACCATATCCTTCTCATAAAACATCCTCATATCAATATTTGGAATCTTCCGGGTCTTAAAGCCAACATTGGAGTCTATAAAATCATAATTCATATTCCTTTTTTCCTCCTCATGAGTTTCATGGAATACATTTTCACCATTAGGAGGCATTTCTTGTAGTAACTTTGTCAAACATTCTATGTATGATTTTAAACCATTCATGTCAGCTTTTATTTATGCTTTTAAACAATCCATGTAACCTTTTAAGCCATCCATGTCCCCTTTTAGTTCATCTTTGGTTTCTCTTTGTGAGAGCGAAATTTGTTGCAATTGGCCCCGTAATTTTTATATATCATGTTGCAATTCTTCCTCTTCATGAGTCATAGTAAAGATTTATTAGGGCTTAATGAGCGTAGATTTATTTTGATTGGGAGAAATTTTAGAACCAAATACGTATATATGTGATTTAATATGCCCTTTGAATCACTTCAAACTGATTTTTCAGACAAAATTTATGCAAAATTTAAAAAAATACACATCTTTTTCTTTCCTTTTAGGAGATCAACATTGAAGTTCTTGTATTTATGTAATTTCAGATCTCCATGGTTAAAATTATTTCCTATGGTAACCTAATGAGTATTCATTCCAACCCCACAAGTCAGACTGAGATTGGATTTTTCAAGAAAGAGTTATGTCCAATCTCCAAGGATGTCCTGATTATAGACTAGTTCAGTGGAAAAAACTTGTATGGAGTGCCAGGTGTCACTGGTTCGACTTTTGGCCCTAAAAATGATATAAGAAAAACTAGACTCTATAAAAATTTAGTAACGTTTTACAAAATTCAAATAAGATTCTCAAAGAGAAAGTTATGATGATTTTCCCTAGGTCACCTATTTGAGATTGAATTCTGGAGGTGCAAAAAACCTAATTTCCTCAGATCATATGTCTAAAAATATAGAGAACAAAGATATGAAATTCATATAAGTAATTAATCAATATTTCAGCTTCTAAAGCCTCGTAGAAATGTTTTTTTATAGAAAAAATTCCAATATGACATGTTTGAAGAAGAGAAACCCTAGAATCCAAAGCTCTAATACCAAAGGTTATGCAACTAGCTCACAAAATAGAAGAAAATATAGATAAACGACTTAAAAATCATCCTCTTTGAGGGAGAAACCTCCTTTAAATTACCTAAATGAAAAATTATTGGATGATACAAATGATAAGACATGATTGGTATATATAGGAGTCTAAGGGGTCTCAATATAATCAGATCCTACATAATAATAATAATGTAAGGGAACAAAAATAAAAATAGTGGGCTTCTATGGGGAAAAACAATAACAACATGGGGGATACATGGGCACAACAATAAAAATAGGGGGATACACTAACAATAATAATTATGGGAATAAAATAGAATTATAGGGACCTAATAATTAACATGAGGGTGGAGGTGGTTTAATCTCCAGGAAGCCCCAATTGTTTATGTGATCTCTTGACCGATTTTGGTGAGATTGCAGGAGCATGAGGGTGGAAGTGCTTTTATATACAGGAAGCCCTAGTTTTATATGTATTGAGTCCCACATTCATGCTTATAATATGGCACAGGGGTGATTGGATAAAATAAAGATTTGGTTTAGCTCAATCTATGGTCAGCTGGTAAGTGGAAGACCCTAACTTCGTTGGATTTTTAATATGTTAACAAGAGCTATTTTCCTATTGTATTCTATGAGTACTTTTATTCTTATTTTATGGCTTTGATGGCTATTCTATCATGGTTATTATTCTGGTTATATGCTGGTTATAAGCATGGTTCCATAACAGGTTCTAGCTATGGATCTCGATATGTTTGATGAATGATGAATGAATGTATGAGCTAAAAAATGTTATTGCAACTATTATGAGAGGGAATTAGACCTTATTGTTGATTCTCAAATAATTTTCAGGCCCCTATGTTCAGATATGAATTCATGACCTATAGATTACATGTTCACTATATGTTTGACGTAATCACTATCATGGTTAGGCATCATTAGGTCAATTTCTCGATCAAATTTTGTATGAATTTATTTTTCCTGATGTTATTTATCATTATATAAAGTCTCATTTAGTTTTGGGAAGTGGTCTAGAGGCTAGCCTAAAATGGTGGCTTAAAATTTGGGACTGCACCTCTTAATTGGAACTTTTGGGCTATAATCCCACCCTTACAAGCTTATGCATGCATTTGGAGGCCTATAACCACATGTAGGCATTGTCATGCATGCAATTGTGAACCCAGGTCACTAGAAAAGAAATCTAGCTTAGGGCTTGGGCACTTCGAGTGGTTTCTTAGCTCCTGGGTGTTTTGTAGCTCCCGAGGAAGGTCAGTAAAGTTCCAGTTTGTGGACTCCACTTCCTTAACTATAATGAGGATTTTTGGTCATGTCATAGTATCCATTATCTCATGTTTACCCCGAAAGACCTGTTGAAGTGGGTAAATGTGGGAGGAGCATGTTACAGTAACCAAATTCGTTAATGTAACCTCAAATGTCAGAATAAATAGGATGAGATAAGAAAAACTTGTTTTTTTATTTGAACATGTTTTAGAGATAGCATGAATAGTTAATAAGACACACATTAAATCTATAGACATATAGAAATTGTACAAAAAATTGAATTGAAGTTGTTACAGATGCTTCTATGTATTTTCTGTAAATTTCAAAGGGGTAAACATACAAATTTTGAAAATTTTAAAAAAGAGTCTTGTAAAAAAAATGTAGTACAATAACATGGAGATATTTCACAAAACTACGAAAAAATGATTTCTACAGATATGATACTTCATTTAAAAAATAGCAGTGGTCCTTGGTGGCATGAAGATATGTCAAAGGTGTCAGATAAAAAATCATTTTGCAATGGACATTGATTGGATGTCTTTGAGGACCTTTTTTCATGCAAAGTCGTAATGACGTTCCTATTAATTAACCATAATTTCCTATAAATGCTTAATACCATTGAAAAATTCCATTTTGATGGAAAGTGTTAGCAGTAAAAGGCGCCTGGACATCAGATGGTTCGATAGAAGGAATAAACATATCTTTTGTTGTAATAACTATGACATCATTTTCAACATCATTAAAATCTATAACATTGTCTAAGTTCCCAGTGTGGTCATGCAATTCAATTTTAAGTTTGCAATGGTAGTCACATTCTAGAAAGTCACCGTTACATTTTATACAATGCCACATATTCTTAGCATGACGCATCACTTTTTTCATGCATTGTTTTCCATTGAATCTCAATGGGAATGCTATAAATCATCCACAAGAAGAGAAATTACAGTTTCATGAATAGAAACCCATATTTCTTTCTCATAGACTTCCATGCAATTAATGTCGTGAATATTCTTTTGTACTTGGGCTTGCTTAGTAGCAGCATTGTAGTTTCTGCTCAAATATGTGTAGGAAGTATTGAAACATGTTTCACAGAACCATGTTTGAAGTTATTTAGTTTGTTAAATGTTTGGATTTATGATAAGGCTGATGGTGGAGACGGTCCCTATAGTGATTTCGATAAAATTAGATACAAGAATTTCTTTGATTGCAAGGATTGGAGGGTTGCTAGAAGAACACAAATCAACAAGAATTTTTCCTTCAGAGTCATAATGGTATCCCTATATTTCTACATCAACACTAAATCTTGATGTGTCCTTTAATGTGATGGTTTTCCTAACTATTGTAGTTCCTTCTCCTCGTCATATTGTTGAGGCAGGTGAAGTGGAACTAACAACACCAATGACATCAAAATTAGTATTCAATTTTGTAGACTTGATTTCATTGATAATTTTGAAAGGGAAACATTGGACCATCCTATGAGCATGGCTTGATACTGAATGTAGAAAAACAAAAAAATTCCCATTCTCTCTTTTGGTGGTTGTATTTTGGGTTTGTTTCTTTCACTGCGCCATTCAAAACAATGTACAATTGTAGAAATTGGATTATATTATAAAAATATTCATCCAATTCATTGAATGAAAAAGGTGTATCTCATCTCTGTCCCTATCAATAAGGTCAAATCCAAATACTTCTCTTGAGACATGCGCATTTTTGTATGTCCTCAATGTTGTATTCGTAGTTTCTCTACCCTGGTTTGACCAATATCTCCGGTAGGGATTGAGCACCTTGAATGAGATAGTTATAGGTATGGATGTATTTGGTGGAGTTACTACAGAGGGAAATACCTCTTGTGATGATGAATATCTAGCTTGGGATGTGCTTTCCTTTATAGGTAGTTGTGTTGATGGGTCTTTAGTTAGCACTTCTTTATGACTCACAACCTCGAGTTCAATAACTCTTATGGAACTTGTGAAAATGAAAGAAGAGTAATGTAATGTAGAATTAATTAGATTTTTTACGTTATGGAAGAAGAGTGAAAAGTGATAAAGGAAAAAAAAATATAGTGCAGATGAATTTTCGGCCTTATGAAGAGTGTTGGAAGATCATGCAAGCTACTTTTTAAAGAAGAATAATTGAGTTGACTTGGATGGATTCAGATGCAACATGTTCAGTATATGAAGATGGTAGAAAATTTTGGTGTTGATGTGTTCCATTAAAGAGAGTAATTTGGAAGTGTGAGGATGTAGTTCTTGATGAGGTAACTGAGCTTATGTCAATTATTTGGAGTAGTGGTTGAATCTTCGTAGAGCCATTCAAAAACATAGAAACGAAATTCTTATTCAAGGTTAGATCCATGATAGTATCAAGGTACAATATTTATTCGTGAAGATAAGCCTCCAATTCTCCTTAATGCATAGGAAGATAATTAAAAGAACGAATTAAATTGCAAATTAAAATTTCTATAATTTCAAATTACAATTCCTTCAACAAGGACATGATTCTTGTTTTCTAACATAATTAGATATCGTCTTGGCCATCGCCATTAATATTGTTTTCCACCAGACACTTTTGTGACATGGAACCCAACATATTGGCTCTTGGAAGATATTATAAATTGGGTCCAAAAAACCAAATATTATGTGGATCTCAAGAATACCCTCTTAAAAAAATGTTTACTATTGAAGGCTCATGTACATCATAAACTGTTATCTTTACTGATCTTTGAAGAAACTATAGAGTCTCTATATTATTTTTCAAGGCCAAAGTTTGAATTCGGAAAAGGTGTTAGTTTACTATGAAAAAACAAAACTCATTTCCATGATATTTTATCAATGCAAACAAATTTTAGAGACGATGTATGTCTTAATACACATTTATGAAAGAAGTGTTATCCATTTTGAAAACTGTATGATTTCCCTCTTTTCTTGAGGCCTTCTGCCTAGTGGTATGTTGGAAAATTTCTAGGAATTACACCTAACATTCCAAGACATTCCAAGTAGTGTATTTATAGTATTCATTATGAGGTCAAACAATGAATTAATAGCATAACACTGTTACCGATGAAATAGGTAACTGCACTAGTACCTACTTTTTGATGTAGCAAGAAAAACACCCGATTTTGAAAAGTGGTGATGTAAAATCATTTTTTTTTAGCATGTTTTTTGGCACTTTTTTTTTTTTTTAATTTTTTTAAATTTTTTTTCTTCTGTGATGCTTTTTATGTCGATTTTGAATAGTGGTGGCGTATCATCACCAACTTTTTTTTAGAGGATTGATTTTGACACTATACATTTTCTAATGACTTCTTCTTCCATGAGATGTTTTTTTTTAAGTGCATTTATGTACTTTTGTTTTAAAAAGAAAAAAATAAATTTTTTTAAAATACAAATTTGTAATGATATCTTCACTTTTTCATATAGATAAAAAATAAAAAAAGGGTCAATATTATAAAGTTTATATTTTCTACAAGTTTATGTATTGCTAATTAATTTTTCAATGCACATGAAATAATTGTCACTAAAAACCAATATTTTGAACGATATGACAAAAAAATACAAATTTTCAATATAAATAGAATGAAAAAAATACACTTTTAGAGACTTTTTGTTAAAAGAAACATGTTAAATAAACTAATTTTTGGGAAAATATTAACAAAAAAACTTAAGAAAATAGCATTTTTATTGAATTTTATGTCAAAAAATAATAGTAATCACATGTTCTTTGCAAAAAATAAGGATTCTTCTCATAAAATATCAAATTCTAAACATTACAAGTAAAACTGATTAATAGATATAAAAAATGAGCTTTGTTTGCAAGCATAACTTAAAGATCATAAACAATATCAACTAATACATGCTCAACATCACTAGAACATCATTGATGGCTTCTTCTGTAACATTTTATACTTCATTTTGGTCATTGTCATCTTCTAATGGATCTTTCATGTCTACAAATCTTCCAAAGTGTCCCTTTCCAATCATTCCATATAATGGTGGTTCAGGTTCCTTTGCTTTTTTTTCCACACGTGATTCATTAAAATCCCCTTTCCTCAAACCAACTTCTTGCTTTGCATCTGGAAGGAATTCAAGAGAGTTAATTCTTTGTTGAATAAATTTGCATTGAACTGGGTCTTTTTCAATGGCAATGCAATTTATTTCTTTTGGTAGGCAACATGCTAGTGTTGTACCTAATCATCAAGTACAAAAGAAATAAGTAAGAAAATTAGTATAAAGACATAAAAAGTAAAAAAAATATATTTAAATTTAAATTTGTATAATAAAACTTACATGAACCTGATAATAGATCAAAAACCCAATCTCCTTCATTTGAAGGCATCGGCCGACCTGCCTCTAGTCCTTAGTTGGGTGGAGGGAGATTCCAAGAATCGCCCCTCACCCAGCCGGGGGCTGGAGACAGGCTAGGCAACCCTCGACGACGCTGCCCGACCGATCTCTAGCCCTCGGCTGGGCAGAGGGTGATTCTCTGAATCATCCTCTGCCCAGTCAGGGGTGAATCTCGGAATCGACCTCTACCTAGTAGGGGATGATTCTCGGAATCACCCTCTACCCAGCCGAGGGTCGAAGGTAGGCTGGGAAGCCCTCGATGGCGCCACCTAGCCAGTCTCTGTCCCCCGACTGGGCCGAGGGTGGGAGATTCTCGGAATCACCCTCCGCCCATCCGAGGGCTGGAGGCCAGCCGGGCAACAGCGCTGAGGGATTCCCAACCTGCCTCCGGCCCCCAGCTGGGTGAAGGGCGATTTCAAAAAATACCCTCTACCCAGCTGCGGGCCGGAAGCAGGCTGGGTAGCCCTCGATGGTGCCGCCCGGCCTACCTCCGGCCCCTTGTTGGGTGGAGGGCGATTCTCAGAATCGCCTTCTGCCTAGCCGGAGGCCGAAATCAGGTCGGGCAGTGTTGTCGAGGGCTGCCTGGCCTGCCTCCACCCAGCCAGGGTTGGGATAGGCTGGGCAACCCTCGACGGTGCTGCTCGGCCGACCTCCGGCCCCCGATTGGGTGAAGGGTGATTCTGAGAATCATCCTTTCTCTAGCCGAGGGCTGGAGGCCGGCCGGGTGGCGTCGTTGAGGGCTACCTAGCCTGTGTCTAGCCTATGGCTAGGTGGACGACGATTATGAAAATTACCCCTGGTTGGACGGAGGGAGATTCCGAAAATCGCCGTGATTCTGAGAATCGCCGCGATTCCGAGAATCGGCTCCGGCTGGGTGGAGGGCAATTCTCGGAATCGCCCTCCGCCCAGCTAGGGGCCGAAGGCCGGCCAAGCGGCACTGTTGAGGGCTGTCCAGCATGTTCCGGCCTCCGGCGGGGCAGAGGCAGGCTGGGCAGCCCTTGACTGTGCCACTTGGCCTGCCTTCAGCACACGGCTGGGTGGAGGGTGATTCCAAGAATCGTCCTTGGCTGGGCGGAGGGTCAGAGATTCTCGGAATCACCCTCCACCCAAACAAGGGCCGGAGGCTGACTGGGCGGCACCGTCGAGGGTCACCCAACCTGCCTTCAACCCCCAGCTAGGTAGAGGGCGATTCTCGGAATCGCCCTCCCCCCAGCCAGGGGCAATTCTAAGAATCGCCCTCCGTCCACCCGGGGGCGATTCTCGGAATCACCCTTCGCCCACCCGGGGGCCTGAGCTAGGCTCGGTGGCATCGTCCAGGGTTACCCAACTTGCCTCCGCCCAACTGGGTGCTCGGACAGACTGGGCAGCCCTCGACGGTGCCACCCGGTATGGCGGAGGGTGATTCCGAGAAAGGCCCTCTACACAGCCGAGGGCAGAGGCCGGACGACTGGCGCCATCGAGGGCTACTTAGCCTGCGTTTGGCCCCCAGCTAAACGGAAAACGATTCTGAGAATTTCCCCTGTCTGGGCGGACATAGATTCTGAGAATCACCCTCGGCTGGGCAGAGGGCGATTCTAGAATTGCCTTCTACCTAGCCAGGGGCTGGAGACATGCTGGGAAGCCCTCGACAGCACTACCCGGCTAGCCTCTGGCCCCTGAATAGGTGGAGGGAAATTCTTGGAATCGCCCTCCGCCCAATCGGGGGTTGGATGCTGGTCGGGCGGTGCCGTCGAGGGCTGCCCAACGTACCTCTGGCCCCCGGCTGGGCGGAGGACGATTCCAAGAATTTCCCTCTGCCCAGCCGGGGGCCAAAGGCAGGCTGGGCAGCCCTTGATGGCGTCACTCGGTCGACATCCAACCCCCGGCTAGGCAGAGGGTGATTCTCAGAATCACCCTCCGCCCAGCCAGGGGCCGGATGCCGGTCGGGCGACGTCGTCGAGGGCTGCGCAGCCTGCCTCTGGCCCCTGGCAGGGTGGCTGGGCAGCCCTCGACGGTGCCGCCCGGCTAGCCTCTGCCCATCCGTGGGCCAAAGTCCTATCGAGCGGCGCCATCGAGGGCTGCCCAGCTTGCCTCCGGCCCTCGACAGGCGGAAAATTAAATTCTTTTTTATTTTATTTTTTTCAAACACAAACTATATAAAAATTTTCAATTTTTTTTTCATTTTTTTTAAACAAAAACTTCTATAATAAAAAAAATGTATTGTTTAATATAAAAAAAAAACTATTCAATTAAAATTTTAAAATATAAAAAAAAAATTAAAAAATATGTTTTAAAAAATAAACAAACAAATATAAAAAAAAATCAATTTTTAATTTTTAATTTTTTAGATTAAAACAATTATTTTTTAAATATAAAAAAACAAAATAAAAATAAAAAATAAAAAATGTTTTAAAATATAAATAAACATATATAAAAAGATTTTAATTTTTAATTTATTTTTTCTTATAACTCAAACAATTATAATTTAAAATATAGAAAAACAATAAAGAACATTAAAAAATATGTTTTAATATATAAACAAACAAATATATGAATAATAAATTTTTCATTTACTTGTTCATTTTTAAAAATTGTTTAAGTCATATAATTTCTCCATAATTTCATGGTTCAAGTATCTTGAAAACTTAAGATTTAAAAACTTGAGATTTACAACTTGTCATTAAGGTTTTTATGCACTACGACATTTTATCTTTAATGTTATGGTTGAAAATAATTGCAATTTTAGGGTTGTTTAGAGTCAAGATATTTTATGTTTAACAACATGGATAAAAATTGTTCGAAATGATAAGCCCTTCATACATGATTTTGTTTATATTTAACATCATCTATCAAAAAATTTAAAATTTTATGATTTTTCAATGTCCTAATATGTTGTCTTTAATTCCATTGTCACAATGTGTCAAAAGTGTGACACAATGTTTTTTTTTGTTATTCCAGCATCAACTCGTTTTGTTTTGAGGGTGTTTTTCAATCCTTTTTTCAAGAAACAATTTTGTTTTTAGCATAATTTTATAAAATGTTGAAATTTGACCTTGAGAAAAAAACAAATGCGTTCTTGAATACACACTTTTTGTTTTTGGGGCATTTTTTCATGTTTTTTGAGTCTTTTTGGGCTAGAGTTCCCATTTTGAGGTAATAGTTCCCGTTTCATCGGTAACAGTGTTGTATTCATTATGGGGTCATTTCTAGTAGAGTTGAAGTGATGTATCACTTCTAGTTGTAAAATGAATTGATGAAGTATTGCAAGAGCAGTGCATTTGACATGACAATGATGTGCCTTTACACCACAAATTCAAAAAAAAAAACATGTGTGAAATTGAAATTAGGAAAAGGGAATCAGTGGAATATTTTCCTAGTACATATTGCAAGTAGAAGGTTATTGTGCCTATGTGCAACAGGTTTGGTTGGAGTAACGTTTTATATCCTTTAGGAGGAATTCATAAATGTAGCATTAAAAATTTAGGATGTCTCATCATAACATGTCATGAAGGATATGTAGAGTTTTTCCTTAAATAAGAAAACACGCCTAAAATTTTCCTTAAAACCTATATTTTTTCATGAAATTCATCATGTTCTCAAGGTTTCTAATTCAATGTTCTTCATCTATGGTTTTGAGTTTTTTTTGTAACGCTCCATACCAAATTTTATGTCATGTTTCTTTCAATTAGTTTTTTCTTTATCCAAGAAAATTATTTGATGAAAAAAAGTAAAACTGAAAAAAAAAAAAATGAAAGCCCTCAAAATTGAGAAAATTAAGGTTTGGAAAATTGACCAAAAAGGTTTCAATCTTAGTCAAGGTCAACTCCATGATAATAGCAATGTACAATATTTTTTTGTGAAGATAAGCCTGCAATTCTCTTTAATGTATTAGAAAAGAATTAAAAACATGAATTAATATTGCAACTTAAAATTTCTAGAATTACAAATTAGAATTCCTTCAACAAGGACATGACTCTTGTTTTCTAGCTTAATTCGATATCTTCTTGGAGACCATTGTTAAGATTTTTTTTCCACCAGAAAATACTGTGACATGGCACCCAACATATTGGATCTTAGAAGATATTATAAATCAGGTGCAAAAACCCAAATAGAATGTGGATCTCAAGATTACCCTTCCACAACGAATTTTACTGTTGAAGGCTCACGCACATCACAAACCACTATGCTTATTGATCTTGGAAGAAACTCTAGAGTGTATAGATTATATTTCTAGACCAAATATTTGATTGGGAAAATGTCTTAGTTTACTATGAAAAATTCAAAATGGTTTCCATGGCATTTGATCAATTCATTTTTTTTTTTTGAAACTACGTATATCTTAATACACATTTATACAAGCATTGTTATCAATTTTAAAAAATGCACGATGTCCCTCTTTTGTTGAGGCATTATGCCTAACTATATGTTGGAAATTTTATTGGAATTACACCTAACATTCCAAGTAGTGGGATTTTAGTATTCATTATGAGGTCAAGAAATTAATTTCTAGTATTCATTATACATGTGCTCAATATTGGTGCATTATTTCCATATACTGGGAAGTTGGCTTTCAGATGTAAAATAAATTGACGAAATATTGCAAGAGTAGTGAATATGAATGACAATGATGTTCCTTTACACCAGAGATTAAAAAAAAAGGTTTGTTAAATTGAAATTACGAAACTTGAATCAGTGGAAGCTTTTCCTAGCTCATACTACAAATATTGGATTATCGTTCTTATGTGCAACAAGTTTGGTTGGAGAAAATTTGTATAACCTTTATGGGGAATGCATTAATGTAGCATTCAAAAGGAAATATGACTCATCATAACAGGTCATCAAGGATATGTAGAGCTTTTCCTTAAATGAGAAGACATGGCTAAATTTTTCCTTAAACGCTACATTTTTTCATGCACTTCAACAAGTTCTAAGGGATTCTAGTTCAATGTTCTTTATCTAGGTTTTATGTATTTTTTATAGCACTCCCTACCATATTTTATCTTGTGTTTCTTCCGATTAGGTGTTTTTTATCCAAGAAAATTATTTAATGAAAACAATAAAAAGTCAAAAAATATGAAAACCCTAAAAATTGAGGAAAATGGATTTGGGAAATTGAGCGAAAATGTTGGAGTCATTTAGAAAGTGGACCAAAAATGGTGCATGCAAAGAATCAATTTTAACATTTTTTTAACCGTATTGAAGTGGCATTTTTGGAAACCTATGTTGTGATTATACAATATTACTAGGCCAAGACAATTGCATTGCTAATTACTGCAGAGGTCTTTTGCTGCAATCCTAGAAATATTCCGAATTCACCTAAAAGGTTGCAGTTATTTAGAAAGTGGAACAAAAAGGGTGCATGGAAGACATAAATTTTAACATTTTTTTGACCATACTGATGTTGGAATTTTTCAAATATATGTTGTGATTTTATAGTATTATCGGTCCACGACAACTGCATTGCTAATTACTATAGGGGTCTATTGTTGTAATCCTAGAATCATTTGACTAAAGTCAACCATTCTTCAAAGCTATTCTCGGAATTATTGGTTTAATAACCAGATAAAGGAATAAACACTCACAGGTCCTGTTAAGAGAGATAAGCGCTTGACACCACACTTGCAAGGCACCTCCTATCCACTGAACATACAAATACAACTAAGGGAATAATGACCACCACATGATCAATAGAGAATTGAATAAACAAAACACATAGTGGAACTAAGAAAAAAATGAATATCGACATAAAAATACACATGTTCATTCCTAATATGACACACCAAGAACTAAGCAGTTGATAGTGCATCATGGAATTGAATTGGTAGAGTAAAATTCTGTAACGTATCGTACATTCAACACTTGCAAATTTAAATTTTGATTTACTAGCTATGAAATGAATAGTCACATGTTTAATTTCAAGAAAATGAATTTATGATGTGGACAATGATTGATGCGTGGAAATATTAGTAAAAAATATTTAATTGTTTAACTAAAAGGATAGGAACTTTAAATAAACATTATGAGAGGAAATCTCAAGAGGAGAGGCCCAAAAGTAGTTACCAACTTCCAGACAGGTAATTAGTTGTACTTCCTGATATTCCTCCCCATAGATAAAAGGATCTCAGGTGGGAGAAAGAGGGCTTCCATCCTCAGGAGAAGAGAAGGAGAGATGACAATGACTAAGACAAGAAATAGGAGATTGCACAGGATTCCAAAGCTGGGATTAGAACCAGTGGAACCTTTTCCTTAGATTCCAGATAGACTGAAGATGAACAAGTTGTGAGGTATACGAAAGAAGAAGCTCATAGTGACTAAATTTCGATTGTTTTTTGGTAGTGGTGTTGGAAATGTTGTCATTGATGGCAAAGGAAGTGGCACGAAGGAGCATTTGAACAACAACAAGGCAAAGAGAGAAGCAAGGAGCAACATTAGACAAGAAGCAGAGATAGTAACAGAGAGATAGCAGAAGCAGTAGAGAGGAAGCAAGGCAGATAAGGAATTGAGGCAGTAGACAACGCAGAGACAGTGAATAGAAGTAGAATGCATAATTGAAGCAGAATTGTCCAGAGACAGAGTAGGAGAAAAAGGCCATCAAACAGAAAAAGGTTCTTCATTTTCTGTGAATTATATGTATATTCTTGGTAGAATTCAGAAGGAAGGATAGTTGAGTCCCTGTGGACAACTATGAATCATTTTCCGTAAACATCATAAACCTTGTGGTAAGGATTCAAAATTAAGTATTTAGTGTATAAATTGAAGGAATTAATGGTTGCAGAGATATGATGAATATAGCAAAGATTATAATTGTGATGGACCATAGTACAGTAATCAGCTTGCGGAATCAACAACTTGAATGTGCAGTTAGAAGCAGAACTATGACAGGATAGAACTCTAAACTTAGCAATGGAACTGTAATAAAAGGAAAAACATTAAAACGCAACTTAATTATAATAATACATTGAAAAGGCGACGGAACCCTGCGTGGAAGAGCGGAACCATGACCGAGTGAACAGTGAAGGCGGTTTATGGTTTTCAGCGCACCGCCTATGCGGAGCAAGCGGTATTTCCTGGTTGAGGAGTGATTCCATAGAGTGCTCGACATGCGTCCCTGTATGACTTCACAAAACCACTTACCAATGCTCGCCATCACGTGTTATAGTTCAACCTAGGATGCCCAGCGATATCGTTGAGCGTCGTTGATCTGGGAAGGGGTCATCGGACGGTCATCATTTGTGAAGGTGCGCGAAGAATAACACAAGTACGGCACGCCATCGCGCGTTATTGCCCGTGCAAGTTGCCCAAGCGATATCCGTCAGATTGGATGATGTGGCGCGATGGAACGTGAGCCCTTCGATCGAGTTGATTGTTGGCAATGGGCCCCAGTTTTAAATAATATTGATTAAGCCGTCGATTGTGCATGTGGGGCCAGATCCAAAGGTTTATTTTAAAAAGGCCATTTGATAAAAGCGCGGATTATTAATAATTAATTATCAAAGGGTGTGAATAATATTTATTTATCAAATTCCACGAATTTGATAAATAAAACTCCAATAAAATAAAGTAAAACCATCAGCGGCACGTTAATATTACTTAACCTTGTCTATAGAATTATTCGGCAGAGAAAAAGAATACCTTTGGGACATTTCGTACATGGAAGAACGAAGATTTGATTTTCAATTTGGATTGGTTCGAATTTTAATATGAATACCATTGGAAGTTGGATGGTTTTGACTCATGGTTTTACTGAAGGAAAAACTATATAAGGAGAAGAGAAATAGAGTACGAGGGTGCATGCGTAAGAGTTGTGAATGAATAAATTTTTCTAAGGAATATCTGCATGGGCAACTCTGTTCTTAATTGATAAATCTGAATCTACGATGCACCCATGGATATAATGATCTGATAATGATGAATCTTTGGTTTAAACAACGGAAGAAATCATGAAGAACAGGTGTGAGTGTACTGAATGAATAAATTTGGTGGCATGCAAGGTATGTTGTGTGGAAACTGATGGATCCAGTGTGAAAATTGATGAGACGTGGTCTGCAGTGGTGCTGAGGATCGAAGCCTTCAGTGAGGGGGTTGTAGCTCCCTTCCAGTGGTAGCTGGTAAATGAGAACAGGGGGTTATAGCTCCCTTCCAGGAAAGCATGGTAAATGAGAGAAGGTTGTAGCCTTCTGCAGGTGGGTACCTGCGTGCTGGTATAAGTCTGCGCCAGCATAAAATTGTAAGAAATTTTCTTTATAATAAATATTGAAGACTGAGATAACAACAGTGGTGGTTTTCTCCCGAATTGGGTTTCCACCTTAAATCCTGGTGTTCATATGTGTTTCTTATGTTTGATGGTTTGTTCTGTTATTTTTGTTCATGCTTCCTGCTTATCTAATGAATAAATGATGCAATGATCTAAGTAAAGACATAATAAGATATCTGGACATACAAGTTGGATGCAGTAATGTAACATATGGTTTTAAGAGAAAGAAAAAGTAAAAATTGTCAGTAAGCTCTAAATACTGATTCACCCCCCTCTCAATATTTTTCCCAACAAGTGGTGCTCGGGGGGAGCATCAGACGTTGTTTCCGATCTCACTGGTTGGGTAGTGGACCCTTCCATTGAGCTTTTCTACTGAAGTAGTTCCAGATAAGAATTAATTCAACCCAGGTAATCAATGCATTCCGTTGCATGTAGGAAACATAATGATTTACAAAATTGAAAAACATAGAAATTATGACTGATAGTAACTATTATATATGAATTCTAGTATTTAATGTAGAATTCTAAATGAGTTAATGTACCAAAAAGGGTAAGTGTAAACACTATTAGAATGTAACTAGTCATCATTACTTATTGTAGCAAATGTGAAAGTAGTAATGAGGCTTGAGTGAAGAATAAAAATCACCAGTATTCATGTTTCTTATGAATTATGAATTTTTTTCCTATTTTAAAGATATGTTTATATATTTAAAGAATTTTCACGAGCTAGTAGAAATTATGTGAGATGATTACCGGTGTTAAAGTCCGAACCTCGACTATTACAGGGAAAACTTGTAGTTACAAGATTCAACAAGACTGTAGTTAACATATTCGCCATAACTATAGAATAGTGAGCATAGCATTATAAAGAATATAAGGAGGAAATTTTAAGTGGATTAGCGGAACACAAAACCAACATTATTACTGGTAACAAAAAGGAATTGAGGGAAACCTAGAAGCTTATACCTCCCGAGACCAGTGAGTAATCTCCTAGGTTAATGTATTGATAGACATGTTGGAAGGGGTGGCCCCATATATCGAGTTGCAGGGCGGTGCTGCCAGTAGGCTCAACCTGGAGAAAACCTCCAGGTCGAACAATTTGGAATAGAAACCCACACTATCATGAGGGTGAGGTCGTACATATTCTTACTTTTCATATAAAATTGGAAATAAAAGAAAACACACATCATTCATACACATAATTAATAAATGTTGTCCATTCATAACAATTAGAATTATGTGTTAATATTTCGAAAATAGTAAACAAGAAGAACTATAGACTAAATTTTAAATCGAAGAACTCGTAGAAATAAAAATCCAATTCATTAAATAACGGTGATTGTCTATGCATTTTAAATAAATACACAATTACATTTCCAGGAGGAAGAACAATATTTTACCCATAATTTTAGACAATTCAAATCATCCAAAGTTGAGCTTTATTGAAATTGACAAAATCATTTGTCACACTTTCAATCAAAATAATAACATACCATATAATTAATTATAATGGAGAGGTTAAAAGATAGCGACCATTGTATAAACATACATGTAATAACTCTACTAGGGTTTAAACATAAAATTATGTATGATTCATTTCAGCTCATGAAAATATTAAAGAGACGGAACTGCTAAACCAACTGACATGATTAAGTAAGTGCCAAACACATTTGGGTATCAACCCTTAAAATTGGGGACTATTCTTACATCAACCAAAACTAAAATATAGAGGCTAGTAACCCTAGGAAGCTGGAAAGGTGGACTGACTGTATAACATCAGCGTAAAAACCATGCTCACTGTGAAATAATTGGAGGAGCCAAGACCAAAGTGAAAACCTTACTACCGAAAACGTTTGTGGGGAGGTTGAATAACAGCTGGGGTACCTGAACACCAAGAAAAGGAGGATTTACAATCTTAAGTAAACATAGTTCAGCTAGAAAATTAAATAGAAAGAAAATCCCTTAGCTTAACAGAGAAATTATTTATCTATGTAGAAAGAGTTTTCTTGTTGGAGTGGCTTCCACATCGATGAAATCTAGTAGACATCCCTCTGCCTAAACCCTAAAATGAAATAACCATTACCACGGGTGACAGAGAAAATACTACCACTGGTGATAAAGTAAATACCTATGTATAAAGAATGCTCTGAGAAACTAGACAGAGGTGTTGGTAGCGATTGAGCCCAACATAATAATTAACTACCATCTGAACGTTGAGAATAATTTCCACCAACAACACCAGAGGTTGCAGAGATGGAGTGCGGCGTGAGTGGTGCTAAATGAAAACATTTTCAAAGGTTCGGGCTAGGGTAAAACCTAAAAAACCCCTCACCAATGTGGCTCGTCATATGTGAAGCTTATCAATGGTGGATAGATCCCCACCTGGCCACCCTCAAATCCCGAGAGGGATTAAAGGAGCAGGGTTAAACTTAAATGAAAAAATGATAAAATATCTCTCCATATGATAAAGTGAATGTGTCCAAGTACTAATCCTGTGCAAATAAATCAAATGTAACATGGAAAAAATATAGTTTATGTATTCAAAGACCCAAGTTCCATAACGGTTAACAATATTGGTAGATATGTCGCTCATAAATTTTGGATACGGTCATGATACTGAATTTGATGTTAGTCCTAGGTACAACATTAATAATATATAATCACAATTATAATTTTGTTAACCCATAAAATTTATAATGAATGCGTGGTGCATGTTAATTATATCATAATATGTCAATCTAAAAGGTAAATGACTAATGAAAATATATGGAAATGGTGACCATTTGGAAAAGGTTACATGTGTAAATATTTTTTTTTTTAATTCTCTAAAGTGATGAGTGTCAGATGTGGTATTAGAGCTCCTAGTTCCTATATTGTGGCTTGAGTCGGCACTATGAATGCACATATTGTTGCAGATGTAGTAAATGAAGGAACTCTCACAATGAGAAGAGGATCTGCAAGTCTAAGGGCATAAATATCTACAGGGGGAAACCGTTCAATACCAGAATCAGAAGTAAACCCATAAATGTGGGTACAACTAGGAGTCAATCAATAGCAACAAAAAAACCAGCTATTATTTGAGCAACAACAAAACACTCAGAGGCTGTCAGAAAATTTTCAACACATGAAAATTGAAATGGAACACATGCAGACAAACAACGAGTGATTGATGCTTGAACATGAGAAGATGTTGAAAACCTTATCTTATAAATAGAATCATAGGGCTTCACAACCTAGCCCTGACCGTGAGACTCGAGGTAGGAGAGAGTGAAAACGATTTACAGAAAATAATAGTGAATCTAGTCATACATAGAAAAGGGCCAGAGTTGACTATGGGGAGGAATTGGCACAAGAACCAACTTAGAAAGGAATAAGAAGAAAAATTTGGAGTTGCAAGGAGAATTTCGTAAAATCAAACCTCCATACTTTTGTGGAAAAGAGGAAGAAGAAGTAGAAACCTCTGTAATTGAAATGAATAAATACTTCAAAACTTATGAGTATAATAGAAACATTTGAGCTAGACTAGCTATTTACCAACTAAGGGGGAAAGCCACCCTCTGGTGGGAGGAGGTTATAAAAGTGCATGGAATCGAGAAAAAAAATATAACATGGGAAGAATTTCAATGAAACTTCAAGAGTAAGTACCTAACATAGTGTTTTCATGAATAAAAATATAAGGAGTTCCATGATTTGCAATTTCAGCAACTGATGATGGAGGAGTATATTACAAACTTTACCTCCTTGTTGAGGTATGTACCGTATCTCCGTGAGGGGAAAGCAAAGGAGCACTGATTCCTTAGTGGGTTGCCTATGTATATAAATGATAAATTTGAGTTTGTTAGCCTAGAAACAATGGATAAGACAATAAATAAATCTTGCATGTGGTATCAACAATCTAAGCAAAAAGACAATGGCAAGAATTGGCCCCCAAAGAAAGGACAGACAAAATTTTCTACATCGCGACATACCAAATTTTCCGTTTTCAGAAATGCATCAATATTTTCTATGGGAAAGCAACCGGGAAAAGGTCAGTAAAGACCCAGATAACAAACTGATACTAAGCTTCATGAAGCTTCAAGTAAACTAGAAAACAACGAAGCATAGAAACCATTGCTGCAGTGATGGGGTTGTGGGGAGGCGCATTATTACAAAAAATTTCCTCATCGCAATTCGAAGCATGTGGCTAACTTGCAGGAAGCATCAATAATGGGAGACTTGAACAGAAGATTGCCTCAGATCAACGCATCAATAGAAGATTTTCAGAACCCTCAATGGTGGAACTAGAAGGTAAGATACTCAAATGACCTATATCTATTCAGGTAGATCTTGGTGCCACTTTAAGTTATGTTAGTCCTAAAGTGGTAGAAAAATGTTGTTTAGAAACTTAGAAATTTAAAAGTATGTGGTTAGTACAGCTATCCACAGGGACCAAGAGAAGGGTAAACTCATAAGTATCAGCTTGCCAGATCGAGATATGGGAGGTACAAATTAATGTTAAGCTAAATTTCCTACCTTTGGGGTCATATGATCTATTGCTAGGCATGGACCAGTTAAAAAAGCACTGGTCAATAGTTAATTGTAAAGAAAAGAGTATCAGCTACTTTGCATAGATGGGGTTCGTTGTGAGTTGCAAGGAATTAAAAGACCAATAAATTTATGCCCCATTATTGCTACACAATTGGGTAAAAGTGTGATGAAGGGTTGCAGAATATATACGGTACAGGTTGGATAATCCAATGCTAAATAAAATATTGCTGTACTGGAAAATATATCGGTAGTTCAAGATATTTTGGACGTGTTCCCAGAGAATATACTGTAATTACCCCTTAAATGAGATATCAATTTCACCATCGAGCTTATTCCTGGGGCAACACTAGTATTTAGGGCCCCTTACCGAATGAGCACACCAGGGCTAATCGAGCTCAAAATGCAGCTTCAGGAACTGCTAGAAAAAGGTTACATGTGACCAAGTGTGTCCCCCTTGGGATAACAAGTGTTATTTGTTAGAAAAAAAAGATGGTACAATGCGCATGTGCATTTTTTACCGCCACCTCAAGAAATTGATGGTAAAAAAAAAAAAAAATACTTATTACTGTGAATTGATGATCTGTTTGATTAGGTGAAAGGAGAAAACGTTTTCTCTAAGATTGATTTGAGGTCTGGATATCGTCATATCCGAGTCAAAGATGAGGATGTCTATAAAACAACATTACGAACTCGCTACTGATACTATGAATTTGTGGTGTTTTTGTTCAATTTAACTAATGCACCTGCTACATTTATGAGCCTAATGCATGGTATTTTCCATCCATATCTTGATAAGTTCGTGTTGATTTTGATAGATGATATACTGATATACTCAAAAATCGAAGAAGAACATAAGGAACATTGGCACACAATATTTCAAGTGTTGCGAGATCAACAATTATATGCTAAATTCAACAAATGTGACTTCTTTAATGACAAGATACAATATTTGGGCCAAGTTATATCAGCGGAAGGGATATCGGTCGATCCATAAAAGATACATACCATCATGGAATGGACGGTACCTTAGAATGTAGTGGATATAAGACCATTTATCGGGCTAGCAGGTTATTATCGGCGGTTTATAGAGGGGTTTTAGGAATCAGATATCCAATCACTTCCTTACAGAAAAAGGGAAGGAGTTTTATTTGGAAAACTAATTGTCACCAAAGATTGACGAGTTAAAACATTTATTGACTACAACTCTAGTGTTAAAAATTTCATACCCAAATACAGAATTTGTTGTTTGTATTGATTCATGTCAAGAAGGTGTGGGATCAGTCTTAACCCACGAAGGTAAGGTGATTGAGTATGATTCATGAAAGATGAAATATCACGAACAAAGGTATTCAACGTACGACTTAGAGTTGACTGCAGTAATTCATACATTAAAATTTTGGAGGCACTACATGCTAGGAAGAATATTTTTACTAAAAGCGGATCATAGTAGCTTGACTAAGTACTTTAAGGAGCCCACTCTGAATGCGAGACAAGAAAGGTGGAATGCCTTTTTGAGTGAGTTCGACTTTCAAATTCGGCACATCAAAGGCAAGGAAAACCACATCACAGATGCATTCAACAGGAAAATACACTGTATATACGAACTACAGTTCAATCAAAATGAAATTAAATTTCTGGAATTGATAAATGAAGTTACACTAAAAGTTCCTGACTACCAATTTTTAAGTCAGCAAGCACCACAATATGAAAGGTTGTGGAAGAAATGTGAGTTTTGTATTGATAGAGATCAACTATTAACCTTCCAGGGAAGGATGTATATTCCAAATCAGAATTCGTTCAAACAAACATTGTTGGAAAAATTTCATCGAAGACCCTACGTTGCTCATCCTGGGTACCAAAAGATGTTCTCAACAACAAAGAATAGTTATTTCTGGCCTGTAATGCGCGTAAGGACATAGTTGATTATCTTCTAAGGTGCATGGAATGTCAGAAAGTGAAGGCTGAACATCAACATCCAGTAGGTCTACTACAGCCAATTGCAGTTCCAAAATTGAAATGGGAGGCAATTACCCTCGACTTTATTAGGGGAATAACTATAACATAAATACATAATGATTCCATATGTTTTTTGTGGATAAAATCAGTAAGCCTACCCATTTCAATCTAGTACAGTCTAATTTCAAAGCAGTATAGATTGTCGATATTTTTATGAAGGAGATATTCAGGCTGCACAAAAGTACAAAAATGGTGATTTCTGATCGCGAAGTGAATTTCACCTCGACATTATGGAAATATTTATTCACTGGTTTGGGGACTTAGATACAGTTAAGTACAGTATACCATCCGAAAAGGGATGGGAAAACTGAATGGGTAAATCAAGTTTTACAAGACATGTTGCGGATGTATTTTATACAATAGCTGGGAAAATTGTAAGAGTATCTACATTTGGTATAATTTTCCTATCATAATGGGTACCACGAATCACTGAATATGAGCCCGTTTGAGGTTTTCTATGGGAGGATATGTCGCACTCCTATAAACTGGAATAGCCTAGAAAACAAATTAATGTTAGGGCTTGAGTTGCTAGAAAATATGGACTGGGAAGACAAGAAAATTCGACATAATTTGAAGGCTTCCCAGGACCGACAAAAGGCTTATGCAGATAAAAAAATGACCTACTGAGAATTTAAGGTGGTAGATCATGTGTATGCTCAAATTAAGCCTAACAGAAGCACATTGAGGTTGACTACTTTTACCAAATTCTCTCCCCCCTACTGTGTTCCCTTTCAGGTTTTGGAGCGAATTGGGCCTGTAGCTTATCGACTGATCTACCCAGTCATATAACGGTCCATAATGTATTCCATGTATCATTGTTAAAGTGATACATATACGACCCTAAGAATGTGATTCAATGGAAAAATGTGAAGTTCGAACCGGATGGCGAGTTCCTATTAGAGCCTTAACGAATCCTCGCTTAGAGAGAAATCTCATTGCGGAAACACATCGTCACCCAAATTAAAGTGCAATGAAAGCACTTTGGACCTGAGGAGGCCACTTGGGAGGATGAGTAATTCAAGAGGGAGGCTTATCAAGAGATGTTTTAGAATGAGCAAAGAATACCAAGGACGATGTTCACTGAAGGGATGGAAGATGTAACCTCTCACACAGTTAGCACTTTCAGATTTAAATTTTGATTTACTAGCTATGACATGAATGATGACTTATGTTTAATTTCAAGAAAATGAATTTCTGATGTAGACAACAATTTATGCATGGAAATATTAGTAAACAATATTTAATTATTTAAATAAATGTATATGAATTTTAAATAAACATTATGAGAGGAAAGCTAAAGAGGAGAGGCCCAGAAGTAGTTACCAACTGCCATACAGTTAATCAATTTTACTTCTTGATATTCCTCCCGAGAGATAAAAGGATCTCAGGTGGGAGAAAGAGGGCATCCATCCTCGGGATAAGAGGGGTAGAGAAGACAACGACTGAGACAAGAAATAGGAGATTGCAGAGGATTATAGAGCTAGGATTAGAATGAGTGGAACCTTTACCTTGGATTCCAGATAGATTGAACTTGAAAAAGTTCTAAGGTTTACGGAAGAAGAAGCTCAGGGTGATTGAATGTCGATTGTTGTCTCGTAGTGGTGCTCGGGGGGAGCATCAGACGTTATTGCTGATCTCACTAGTTGGGTGGTGGACCCTTCTTTTGAGCTTTGCTACTCAAGTAGATCAAGAAAATAATTAATTCAACCCAGGTAATCTTCAAATTCTGTTGATAACGTAGGAAACAAGATGATTTACATAATTGAAAAACATAGAAATGAAGAATAATAGTAACTATTATATGTGAATTCTGGTCTTTAATGTAGAATGTTGAATGAGTTAATGTACCAAAAAGGGTAAGTGTAAACAATGTTAGAATGTAACCAGTCATCGTTACTTATTCTAGAAAATGTGAAAGTAGTAACGAGGCTTGAGTGAAGAATAAAAACCACTAGTATTCATGTTGCTTATGAATTATGAATTACGTTCCTATTTTAAAGATATGTTTATATATTTAAAGATGTTGCACAGGATGGTAGAAATTATGTGAGGTGATTAGCGATGTTAAAGTCTGAACCCCAACTGTTATGGGGCAAACCTCCAGTTGCAGGAATCGACTAGCCAATAGTTAACTTATTCACCATAACTCTAGAATAGTGACCGTAGCATTATAGACACTATAAGGAGGGATTGCTAAGTGGTTTAGCAGAATAGAGAACCTATATTATGACTGGTAGCGTAAAGGAATCGAGGGAAACCTACAAGATTATACCTCTCGAGACCAGTGAGTAATCTCCTACGTTAACGGATTGATAGATATGCTGGAAGGGGTGGCCTCAACTACCAAGTTGCGGGGCGGTGTTGCCATTTGGTTCAACCTGGAAAAGACCTCCAAGTCGAACAGTCTGGAAGAGAAACCCACACTGTTATGAGGTTGAGGTCTAACATATTCTTACTCTGAATACAAAATTTGAAATGAAATAAAATGCACACTTTGCATACACATAATTAATAAATGATGTCCATTAATAAAAATTAGCACTCTGTGTTAATATTTCGGAAATAGTAACCAGGAAAAACTACAGACTAAACTTTAAATCAAGGAACCTGTAGAAATGAAAATATGATTTATTCAATAACGGTGAATGTCTATGCATTTTAAATAAATACACAATCACATTTGCAAGAGGAAGATCAATTTTATACCCATAATTTTAGACAATTTTAATTAGCTAGAGTTGAGCCTTCTTGAAACCAACAAAATCATTTGTTACACTTTCAATAAAAATCATAACATATAGTAGAAATAATTATAATGGAGAGGTTACAAGAGAACAAACACTATATAACCATACATGTAATAATTCTACTAGGGTTTAAATAGAAAATTATGCATGAGTCATTTCATCTCATGAAAATACTAAAGTGACAGAACTGCTAAACCAACCAACATGATTAAGTAAGTGCCAAACACATTTGGGTATCAACCCTTAGAATTGGGGACCGTTCTTACATCAAACAAAACTCAAATCCACAGGCTAATAACCCTCAAAGGTTGGAAAGGTAGAATGACTGTATAACATCTAAGTAAAAACCATGCTTGCTGTGAAATACCTTGAGGAGCCGAGACCAAAGTGAAACCGTTACTGTTGAAGACGTTTGTGCGAAGGTCGAATAACATCTGGAGTACTTGACAACAAAGAAAGGGAGGATTAACAATCTTCATTAAACATAGGTTAGTTAGAAAATAAAATAGCAAGAAAATACCTTAGGTCAAGGGAGGAAATTATTTACCTGTGTAGATGGAGTTTTCCAGTTGGAGTGGGTTCCACACCAGTGAAATCCAGCAGACATCCCTCTGCTTAAATCCTCAAATAAAATAACCATTACCATAGGCGAAAAAGCAAATACTATCGTCGGTGACAGAGTAAAGACTTGTGCATAAATAAAAATCCAAGCAACAAGACAGAGGGGCTAGCAGCGACTGAACCCAACACAATAATTAACCACCATCCGAAAACTGAGAAGAATTTCCACCAACAACAATAAAGGTTGCAAAGCCAGAGTGCGACGTGAGTAGTTCCAAATGAAAACTCTGTCAAAGGTTCGGGCTGAGGTAAAACCTAATGAATCCCTCACCAATGTGGACCGTCGGATGTGAAGCCGATCAACAGAGGACAGATCTCCAGGGAAAAAATCAAATGTAACAGGGAAAAAATATAGCTGATGTATTCAAAGACCCAAGTGCCATAATGGTTAACACCGTTGGAAGATATGTCGCTCGTAACTTCTGGATAGGATCATGATACCGACTTTGAAGTTAGTCCTACGTACAACATTAATAATATATAATCACAATTGTAGTTTTGCTAACCCATACATTTTATACTGAATGCGTGGTGCATGTTAATTATATCATAATATGTCAATTTCAAAGGTAAATGGCTAATCAAAGTATATGTCCATGGTGGCCATTTGGAAAAGCTTACATGTGTAAAGAATTTTTTTAATTCTCGAAAGTGATGAGTGTTACAAATTTAGGCGATGATTTTGCGAGGGTTGTTTGGGGCTTTTCACGGACGAACAAACCTCCAAGGCTTACAACTTGAGAGCACATTTGGGGTTCTATCAACATAAAAATATGTGGAGACAACAAATTGTGTGACATGGGCATACAACCTAAGTCGATGGATAAGGACTTATGGCAAACAACGAATGCCTCAAGAAGAGATTCCTATCAACATAATTACATAAAAGATGTATAATAACATAATCATAAAATTATTATGATAAATTTATTGCAAATATTATTCAGCTTCCAATGAATACATTTAGAAATTAATAATTAGTAATTTTTTATTTTCTTTTATTTTCTTTTTAGTTTTATGTAATTTGAGGGTGTCAAAATGTTTTATGAAATACTTATTATTATTAATTATTTTATTTTATTTGGCAACATCTTTAGATACTAGACAATCATTTTAACCTTTTATTATTTTTAATTGAGTCCACATGTAAATGTTAAGAATTTTGGTATATTCTCGTTATTTTATAAGATTATTGTAAGTATTAAGTTTTAATTCAAAAAATCTTATGAAATTAAATTAAAAAAAAATATATTTATAAAATATTTTAATTTTGAAATTAGTTATAGTTTTTGGGCATTTCTTATTGATAAACCATGGTACTAAAAAAAACATGTAAAATGGGAGGAAAATTGATGGTTAAGAATCTTGTAATATTGCAAGCTTATTAATTAAATTTAAATATGATTACAAAATCAAATTTTTACTTTATATAGTAAAATGAATCTTAATTTATAATTACTTTTTACATGTTATATATTTTAATGTGATATGTAGATTATGATTTCCTTTTATTTAAAAATTTGATAGTAATTTTATTAATAAAAATAAAATTACAATATAAAGAAATTGAATTAAAATATGTTTATGTCTAAAAAATAAAATATAATAAAATATTGTAAATTATTGGGCTTGGAGTATGCCTTAAACTGTTTTTTCTTGGCTAAGAATTGAGGTAAGGAAATAAGTTAATGGAAATAAGTTAATGGTCCAAGACCCATAAGTGCTCATGAGAAGTAAAAGTCTCCACCTTACATGATTTTCCTTGAATAAGGATGATAAGTTGGCATGCATTGATAAATAAAGTGATTGCCATCACTATTGATTTAACAACTAAATAATAATAATTTTTCCTACTTTATAAAAAAACATATAATATACGTAATAACATAAATACCTAATAACATCACTCAGTATAGCTATTTATAAAAAATCGTTCAATTGGCCATGTACCGATACCAAGTTCCAAAATGGCCATTAAAATATCGAAGAAATGTATCCCATCCATAACAATAACAATAACAAAAAAAACTTTAAAATAAGAGTTAAAACAATCATACACGCTTGTTGTCGATAAAGGGTAACAATAAAACATAAAAATGAGAATTAAAACAATCATACACACTCGTTGTGGATAAATGGTTTAGAAGTTGAATAGTAAGAACCCTTTTTAAATTATAAAATAATCTACAATAATCATAGAATTGTGTGAGAATGATTATGTTGAAAGCCATATATAGATAATTAAGATGATCTGACTTGAAAGCCATATATTGATAATTGTATAGATAAAATACATATATCAAAATTGAGATACAATTTGTGAAGTTAAGCGGGTTTTAAAAATTGAGTAAGATTTTATTTGTGAGTTTTAAATTGGTTTTAACCATGGTTAAGTATATGGAAAATTTTGGTAGCTATGGTTAACTTTAAAAAAAAATTAATAGTATATTTTTTTAATATTTTTTAAATTTAAATTATTTTTATAAAAAATATTAAAAATTTATAAAATAATAAAAAATTTAAATATTTTTAGAAAAATATCATTAATCATTTTATATATAAAAATTTGAAAATTAATAAAATTAACCAAAAACTTTAACATTTAATTACAAATTTCCATTACCAAAATTTCAATGTCAAAATCGCAATATATTCATTTTAAAATTTCAATGTCAAATCGCAATCAATTCATTTATTTGATAGGTACTTGCAATTTTGTTGCTATCCAATGTGTTATGCAAACATTGGATCTTAGGTTAAGATCTATTGCTATTCTTGAGACTCAGGGAGATCACAGCTTTTGACAAGTGTGACTTTGAAAGTTGCTGTACAAATTGCTGGTGGAAAGTGGAGAGGATGGAGAACGCAGCCAGCTGTTACTTCTGGTGCTCTGGAAATATTTTCAAGTTCAAAATATTACAAAATCAAAGTTAAATGTCAGGCAGGAAGGAGGAAAGGAATTAGAAAGAGATGGTTAATGATAATACAGTTAGAAGTAGAAGTGATTTTAAGTTAGAATTAATGTAAAGAAGAAAAATAATATTTTTATAGTATAAATTTATTTTTATTAGTTTGTTGGAGGGATTTTTTAGTTAGAAATAATGTAGGGAAGAATAATAATATTGTCTAAGTATGAATTTATTTTTATTATTTTGTTGAAGTGATTTTTAGTTAGAAATAATGTAAAGAAGAAAAATAATATAAATTTATTTTTATTAGTTTTATAAATTATCAAATAAATTTGATAATGGAAATTTCCAAAAACATTATTTGAGACAAGTAAAATTTATTTATATTTAAATTTAAATATAATTTCAAAATAACTATTACAATTTTTAAAACTCATCAAAATTATAATAATTTTGAAATAGTTTTTTAATATTTTTCGATTGCAAAAATAAAATATTCAAATAATCTATCTTAAAATGTCCTACCAAGTAGTTATGATTTTAAAATATAATCTATTATTATTATTATTATAATATTCTTTTAATATTTTTTATTGTAAAAATAAGAAATTCAAATAATCTCTCATCTTAAAAATTTCCACAAACTAGTTATGATTTTAATATATAATTAATAATTATTATTATAATAACCTTTATAAAAAAAATAATTTAAAAATGAAATAATTATCAAATTAAATATATAATTTTTTATTTTTTATTTTATTTTTAAAATATATTTTATTATTTTTTAAAAATTATTTAAGAAAAAAAACCTATAATTATATTTTACACATAAAGACTAATATTTTTTGATAATAAACTGAACTAATCTACGTTAACTTAATTAAATATGTTTTTTTTTTTTTGGTACCCTAACAGACTAATATTTTTATCATAATAAACTAAAATAATTTACATTAACTTATATACATAAATAGGTTTTAAAAACATTTTTTTACCCTAACAGGCTAATATTTTTATCATAATAAACAAAAATATTTTACATTAACTTACATAAATAAATATGTTTTAAAAACATTTTTTCACCCTAGCACATAAAACAAAATTATGTACAAACTAGTTAGTGTAGATTATTTTTGTTTGCTGCCTAAAACATTCTGACGTCAGACGTTAATGTCAATTATTGCACTTATAAAATGATATCTCGAACAAAATTTAATGTAAATTATTTTTGTTTGGTCCCTAAAAAAGGACATCAGATGTTATTGTCAATTATTGCACTTATAAATTGATATCTCGATGCGTTGGATGAATCAATCTTTCGATCAATCATTGAACATGTACATTGACATCTTGATGCTTTCCATGAATCTCAACGCAGGAAATTAGGGTTGTTAGGAAATGTCAGAATAAGACTTATCAAAACACATGTATTCTTAACGAATTTAGGACCACACCATATAAAACGTGAGCAACCAAAATCTTATTTTTAATTTTTCTTCAAATGAAGGTGATGTCAAGTTTGAATCAGTTCAGGATTTTAAGAAAAATAAATGGTAATTGAGTGTCACTCCATGTTTATTGTAATAATATGTTTGCTTGCACTTGGTAGTCAGTTAATGTTTCACGTTATCATATGTTTGTTTACGCATGTGATGATGAGATGGTGATATTTCATTATAATATATATATATATATATATATATATATATATATATATTTATATATTTAGTGCATAATTAGAGTTTAGTTTTAATAATTATATAAAATTATATATATATTTTTAAATAGATTGAATTTATAATTGAGTATAGGTCAGAGTTAGTTTTAATATTTGATGGAAATAAAATTTGATTATTTATATGATATTATTATAAAAATTATGGATAATTTATATATCTTATAAGTGACTAAGATCATTAACTTTTCTCAAAATTTGAAATTGTGATTTGATGGGACTAAATTCCACACAAACCAACTACTCTATATTTGATAGGCTTAAATAGTAATTATTAATTGATAATTTCCACTCAAACATGTTGTATAGATTTTGAAACATTTGGAAACCTAAGAGACCCTGTGTATTATATTTGTGAAGCCATTTTTCATTACACTAATTTGTACTATTTTATGTTGTGTAGCATTTTTACAAATTTTAATCAAATATCTAATAATAATTTTTTCGGTAAAGTTGTGATTGTATGTTGTTTAAAATGAGTTTCTAATTAAAACAAACGCACAGCCAATACAACAGAGAAAC
>CM076580.1:1493508263-1493699183 GCA_034641835.2 Pinus albicaulis
CTGGAGGAGGTCCAGTTGAAAATAGCTTCTGTAACCCTTAAGAGCCAGATTATCTGAATGTGACTGGATTGGCCATCCAGAGGTCACAGCAGAAAGTTTCCACTATTGCCCGTGGCACTGTCCAGATTCTGGGCTAGGGGGCAAGCGGAGGATTTAATAGCCTCCCTTGATGGTTGGGTGGACAACAGCTTAAACTTCAGTGAATACAGATAAGTATTTATGTGCATTGAATATTTATTTAATTATGAACTTTGGATATAAGTCTATCATTGAAGAGAATGTTGGCAATGTAGCCTGTTAGCTTATAATGATTATATACAAATGGTGTGAGGTTTGAACAGAAGGTAGTGGGAACTGTAGAGAATTTTCCTACTTTTTCCTAATGGGAAATTCAATAAATCTGTTAGTGTAAAAATTATTCTGCTACCTTCCACTTTCTCCATTATTTGATGGAAAATTAGAGGAATCTATTAATATAATATAGTTAATGCTACGTTGGTGATTTACAGTGCTTACAACAAGAAAGAAAGAACTTTGTTAATGTAGATGAGAATATAGCACTATTCATCTAACACAGTGTACTTCATAGCTGGTGATAATCAGTAGAACAATTAAGCAAGCATAATGATTACATTCTAGAATTGTAGCATAAATCGCACAACAGGTAGGGCGCAGCCTACCGAATCACAACTCTGCAAAAAGAAGCCGGTAAA
The DNA here is from genome assembly GCA_034641835.2 of Pinus albicaulis. Taxonomy (NCBI): domain Eukaryota; kingdom Viridiplantae; phylum Streptophyta; class Pinopsida; order Pinales; family Pinaceae; genus Pinus; species Pinus albicaulis. The sequence continues at coordinate 1,493,508,977 of CM076580.1, forward strand.
TACAATGATAAGCAACAGATGTAAGCACGGAAAATTTATAAACCCTGGAAATGTAAAATTCCGACAGGCCGAGCACAGTCGAAGGGCGAAGTGCTACGCACCACCTTTCCTCTTCAGAGTGATAGATCGAAGTAATACAGAGCCACAACAAATAAATGATATGTGCATGCAAGACGAAAATTCCAAACATAACCTACTTGCAAGGAAAACATAAATGGCAACATACTTTACTAAAAACGCAGGTAGGCGGACATTAGGAATCCAAAGGCTGTAATGCCGAAAAAGATGAAATGGCATTGTATGCAACAGTTACACATAAGAACTAGAATTATTTAAGCATGAACAGTAAACAATGTATCGGCCCCCAAAATCACATTCATAGGCCGAGTAAGTCACCGGAACTATAGAATATAAAAGCATCAAACTGTGAGTTAGGGTTTGAGTTGGTAAACGGTCTAGGGGTAAGCCACTCTTTTTGCTCCAAGTAGCATAAATTATTACATACATAACAAAGAAAAAAAAACTGTCACCTACAGAGCTGGGCTCCTCAAAAAACCCTGAGACGTTTCCATAAACCAGTGGGTAAACCCACATCAAAACAAAGAACAAAGAATTTCATGGAATCAAAGATCAGGCCTCTACAAGGAGAGGGATCTGCCCATCGGAATCGAACTCAAATACCTGTGCAGTGGAGTGGAAACTCATCAGTCGAGACAGTCGCAGGGTTGCTAGTTAAAGAATATGAGCACGGGTTCGACTCCTCGTACCTGTGAAAGGAAGAAGTGAGGAGCGCCCATTAGCAAGGTGATAAACTGTAAGGGTTTGAGTAGAAAACGAGCACATTAAACTAAACCCTATAAAATTAATTCATAGTAAGAATGAAATATGTACCTGTAGGAGATAAAACCCAGGACCATCTGTGTTAAACGAAGCATACAAACCCAAGCCATGGGGTTAGACCTTCGATTACAGGAAAACGGAAACCAAATCACGCATTGAGCTAGAGATAGGCTCGGAAAGAATTTTCTTACCCTCGGCGCTGCAGAAGAGACTATATCTCTCTATGGGAATCCTGCCGTGAGGCTATCACAACACAACCGAGCATTGCACCATTTAAAATAAACTTGTAGAGATATTTTTGCGAGAGATTAGTAGATTTCGCGCTTAGAGAACAAAAGAATACACAGAAAACAAGTGGAAAAATTTAGAAGAAACCCATAGAGGTTACGACCGATGATTCAAACCTGGATATTTATAAGGAAACCGGCGGAGAAATCAAGCTGAAGGAACGCCAACTGAAACCCTAGACCACGAACAACGCGTGGAGCACACTATGATTGTTTTGAAAACGCCGAGTTTGCAATCCTTCTAGAGCGTCGACTAACAGTCGAGCCCGGAAAACCCTCTTAGCTCTCTGTGAGACAGGCAAGGAATTGGCGTAGCCATTCTCTTTCCCTTTGGAGGGAAAAGAAGAATCCCGAGGGAAATCGGACACATGTAAACACAGTACCGCCGAAAAATCGCACATATGCGACAGGCGCCATTGCTTGAAGGCCGGATACAATGCCATGTGGAGCAGCATATCCCAAAGATCACCGTTGAATATCAATGCATTTAATATGACAGTTGGCGCAAACACCTTAGGTTCAGTACACAAGCAGATAACAATTATGGTGCAAGTTTAATGTTTAAACATACATGTAATAGAGCTAGGACCTTTTCACACATAACTTCGATAATCCAAAGCTCATCAAATATATTTATTTATGACAAATCAATTGTGTAGAGATAAAATGAATATAATCATGCGTTCATAAATTCATCCAATTGTACAGGTGATAGTGATGTAGATGTGCTGACAGACAAAAGTACAAAGGATAATTTTTTTTATTTTTATTTATTTTATGATGGTAATTTTTTAATGTTGATAAATGTGACATAATTATTGTTAACTTAAACTTTGATATTAAAAAAATTAAAATGTAAAATTAAACTACAATGCAATTTGGTAAATAATTTTTTTAATATAAAATTTAACATTTAAAAAATAAAAAAGAGAAGTTTTTATATTTAATTTTTTATTTAATTTGATAAATATTTTTGCTAATAAAAAATTTAATATTAAAATTTAAAAACATAAATTTATGTATTAAAAAATATAGTAAATAGTAAATTATATATTAAAAAATTACATTGTGACAAATAGTAAATAAGAGATTGTAAGTTTATAATTGCTAAAAATAATAAATTTGTATAAATAAAGAGTAATAATTTTTTTTTTTAAATATTTGTAATATATAATCTCAAATATTTCTATATTTTCACAATTTTTTTTCAAATTTGATAATTATGCTTGGTACACTCCAATGCTCTTTTCCACTGGTAACAAAATAAAAAACCATAAATTAAGATTTAAGTGTGTTTTTTTCTTCTTGTTTATTTTGGATTGAGTAAAATGTACTACATTTAACTAGGCTAAATGAATGCACTCTCACCTAGATACACTGGAGAAACAAAATCTACAACAAAAAATTTAGGTTTTCATTATTAATTAATGATGAAGTTATTAATTTTATTAAAATTTATGATTTTAAGTTGTTATACTTTTCTAAAATTTATAAATTATATTAGATTAGATACATGTATAATATTTTAAATTGTTTTAATTTATAAATAACTAGTTAAAATGATCGAAAGTAAAAATATATAAAAGTTTTTAAATTTTTTAAAAATAATTTAATTTTATAAGATTTATACTTTCAAATTTAGTTAAAAAAGAAGAAAGAAAAAAAAATAATGCAATAGTGATCCATATTCTCCGACCTAAACTTTTCCTAAGAACATTGAAATGCTTGACTTAATATTTTGATACCTTCCTTGTTTCCTATATTCATACGAGTAACGCAGTCTAACGTCGTTCCGGTAAGGGCAGTAACGGCGACCCAAAATATGAGCCGTAATGTGGATCACGTGCAGCACGACGTCACGAACAAGGGACTCTACCAACGACCCCTCCGAAGGGGGAACCCGTGGTTATGATGAAATATGTAGTCACAAGGGGTTTTATTATACTTTATTGGAATTTATTTTTGGTGGTGGGGCCTACTTGGGGTGGGGCCTTTATCTATGTTGATGGGGGTGTTCGATATGGGGTCTGACTTGGCCACGTGAAGGGACAATTATCCATCACGTGATATTTCATTTCCCTCCATGGAAGCATGTGGAGAACCCCATAAAAAGGAGTTCTTTGTCAATGTCAAAAAGAAAGAAGGAATATATGGTGATATGTGGTTTAGCAGTAAGTTTTGCTGGATGAAACTCACGAGACGGAGGTTCAAATCTCATTGAGTATATGGCCTGTTATGATTCGGCTTAAGGAGTAGGCTCCTCCTTGATGAAGTTTCGCTGGGTGAAACCCATGAGACAGAGATTCAAATCTCATTGAGTATATGGCCTGTTATGATCTGGCTTAAGGAGTAGGCTCCCCCTTGATGCGGAGTCTCGGCTCTTGCTAAATCATAAGATTCCGGTATGTATGTCTGCTTAAGGAGTAGGCTCCCCCTTGATGCAGAGTCTCGACTCTTGCTAAATCATATGATTCTGGTATGTATGTCTGACACTCTTGGTGTTATAAGGCAGCCACAAAGATTGACCCTGGAACCTCCCTTAAATTAATCTAAAATGTTACCGATTCACCATGGTTTAAAAAAAAAAAAAAGAAGAAGAAAAAGAAAATTATTCCTATGAGTTTATTGTTACATATATTTGGAAATAAAATGAGAAATATTTCGTGTGTTCTCAGTGCAATATACTAGAATTTTTTTTAATATTATATAAATTATATATAATGATATTGTAATTTTGTATAAGATTGAATTTTATATTTTATTATTATTATTATTATTTAATTTTAAGATTAAAGTTAATCTAGATACCAAAATTAGTCTATAATTTTATTTTATTTTTAGATAAAAGATTTAACTCTACTCTACACAAGTATTTAATTATTAAGTCTATAAAAACACACATACTTCATCACTCTTTTAACTATCTCTACTAAATCTATAAAAGCAAGTTTGTTAAATAATCTTAACTTTAATAAAAAATAGAACATAGAGAATCTAGCACAAGAATAATTCTATGCATTTCAATTCTCACGATGTATTTATGAAATTTTTTGATTTGATAGTTTGGAAGAAATTTAGGAAATCTTGCCTCAATATAATTCTATGCATTTCTATTCTCACGATGTATGATGTATTATATTGTAAGCTTGAATTTTATAACTTTTACTTTTAAGTTATGGTAATTTAATAGTTCTGTTTTGTTTTTTTTGTTTTTTTAAATTTAATTTTATTTTAAGAATGTAAATAAATGTTTTTATTAACATCTTTCCCTTTGAAAAATAAGTTGAGAATTTTTTATTTAATCTTTCAAACTATATTTTTTATTTTGTAAGTTTTTCAAACTATATTTTTAATTATATTTAAATAAAAACCTTAATCAATAATTAATTAATTTTAAAATAGAAGATACTTAATAAATTTCAATAATATTTACTTCTCAATTAACACTAATATTTATAATTTTAAATTACTATAACCAAAATTTAACATAAATATAATAAACTTATCTTAAACCTATTTTAATTTGATAAAATATAATATAAACTTAAATCTACTCTAAATTAATAAAATATTTATTTTAACATCATAGTGTAAACATTTCATTTAAGTGAATTAGAATGTATATTAAAATATAAATTATATATATATATATATATATATATATATTTTTAATTTTAATGATAACATTAAAAAAAAGTTATATCCAATGATCCGTATAAGCTAAGTTTGAGAGTTATTTTTAAATAGCAAGCACATGTGTGGAACTTTTCTATTTTAATAGAATATTAATAATAATTGTTATATTCTTATATAAAAGGAATTTATTATATTAATAAATTTTAATGTAAAATAAGGTTATGATGTAGGTTTATATATATTTTTAATTTAAATTGTATTATTCAAATTTTATTGAAAAAGATGGAGAATGAAAAATATATCTAAAAGTTAAAACGGTTTTCTAAAACTGTTATGATATTCCGACACATAGGAAATAGTTAAGTATAACTTGGTCTAGTGTAAAGTTAGGTGAAGTGTGTTTCTTTACTATAAAAACATGGCAGTCAATGCTCACCACCATTAGTCTATGATTTCTATTTAAAGAGCATGGGTGGTCATTTGTCTGGTCACAATTTATGAGAAAAATTTATGTAATTTTTCTTTCTTTATATTAATAAATTGTCTGAAGTGGTCGCGTTGGCTCAGGCCGTGGAATGTTTCCCTCTTTGAGGGTTTTAACCACATCAAATACTGGCGGACTGATATGTGATTTGTTTGTGAGCGGTGACCTTTGGTTTTTGATCTAAGGAACTTACCCTGTAAATTCATACATGGCATCAGAGTTTTTTTTAGGGCCACATCCGTTGTTGATCCAAATCCGAAGCCAGTTTGATTGCATGCGACTATCATTTTCTAGATCTATTATTTCTGACTACATTCGGGTCGGAAGAACTACCCTGTTGTGTTTGGAGCCTCTGTTACAGTGAGGAACCCCTTTTGTTTCATACGAAAAGGTTTCAGGTTGCCCAAACAATGTCATTTTAGATATGTAGGTATAAATTTTTTTTGCAATTATATTTAACTATCCCTCTGTTTATTTTAGTTTATAGTCATTTTTTTAATTACCGGATCTATACCCTTTTCTTCGCGTATGCTCTTTGCTTTGCGATGTGTGCGATCTGTCAAACCAGAAACATAAAGACATGATTTTTCTCCTAAGTATGTTCTTTCCCCGCGACTTTGTGCGATCTCAGGAAATGACAAATAGCGAGAAAAATATATAGTTGTCGGACGGACTAACCGAAAATATAACAACAAGCTGGAAGAGTTGTATTTTTTTTTGTTTGTTGTTTATGTGGTTGTTTTTTGCACGAAAAAAAATCATGCATCCCAAAGAGACAAAAGAAACCCCTTCCTCCTTTCCAACAATTGCATAATACTTTTACTAGCTTGCTTAGTGTAAAGTTACTTTACGAGAATAGAGGTCTTGGGTTCAAGTCTCTTTGTTAAGTTAATTTTTGTAAAAAAAAAATTGTCAAGTTAATTTTTCTAAAAAAAAAATTGTCAAAGTTTTTTCCAAAATGCACGTGTAACTTATGTTTTAAAGTTACTTTATGTGATAACATATTCTAGATAAAACGCTGCTGCAGACCTAGCGCCGCCACAACTGATCGGATTCTGCGTGCTTGCAGCCATGGCCACGGGTGGGGGTGTTGAGGCCACTCCCCCCCTGCCAGACCTTGTAGCTTTCAGGAAATTAGTCGCAGGTGCAACCAAGAGATCTCTGATCGAGATGCAACAGAAATTTGTGAAAAAGCTCGATTGTATTCCTTCAGTCGCGCTGCCGATCGAAGAAACTTGCAGATCGTCTCTCAATCTTGCTGATAGAGGGCTTATTGGGCAGTTCACCGGCATCTGGACCTCCCCCAAAGTAGTAGAGGATTGGGTGCAGGGGAACTGGTCTCCGCTAATCTCTGAAGGGATCAAAAGCCATTTCGTCGGGAAAGGCTTCTTCATCTTCATCTTTGAAAGTGATGAAGAGAAAAACCTAATCTTCAGAAATGGTCCATATTTTATGGGGCCTCAAGGGTTATATCTGAATAAATGGACCCCTGACTTCTACCCTGCTCAAGATGTGCCGTCTGCTGTCCCAGTATGGGTCTGCCTTCCACATCTGTCTTTGCATTGCTAGAATAAAAAATATCTGCAAACCATAGGTAATACGCTGGGAAAGTACATAGATCAAGTAGTGAGGAAAGAACAGTACTCCTGTGATCGGATCTGTGTGGAGGTAGATTTGGAAGTAGGGATTCCTGAAGCAATAAAACTAACCATCACAGACTGGATGCACATCCAGGAACTAGACTATGAGCAGCTAACTTTCAAATGTCGGTACTACCATGGTGTTGTAGCCTCTACAACACCCTCCAAAAATTCACCATCTAAGATTTTTTGAGCCCCTGAGCATTGAAAATGCTAAGTCAAAATCTAAGGTTCAAGTTTATTTCAGGAAAATCCTTAAGTCGTTGAGTCGCAGTTAGGTATTTTTCTTCAAATTTGCCACCTAGCGACCTTGCGACCTGTCAGGTCGCCAGGTCGCCAGGTCGCAACTCTCACTCAATTCTAAAAATCGCGACCTAGAGACCTTGCGACCTTGTGACCCTCTTAGGTCGCAAGGTCGCATATCTCACAAGCGCGGTATATTTGTGACCCTGCGACCTCATTTATTGATCGCACGTGCGACCCCTTTATAAATAGAAGGGTCGCTCAGTCGCATTTCACCCACATGACGGAGAGAAAAAAACGCTTCTGACAGGCCAACTGGAGCACAATTTTCTCGGGTAAGTTTCCTAATCCTCTTGATGTTTCCATTTTTTTTCTTTGTTGCCCTTGTCCTCTAATCAAAGTCCTTTAAAGACACCTAGCATCTCCCATTTTTGAGATCCTTTTGGAAGCCTAAGTCTTTTCAAATGATCCAAACCCTACCATTCCTAACACAGACTTGTAGATGGAGCCAACCAGCCACACATGTGTTTGTCTTTTTCCCTCATGACTTCTTCATCTTCATTTTTGGTTTTCCTCACTTAGTCCTGGTGTTGTTTATGTTAAAATGGAACAAAAGGGCCGTGCCGCTGACGAATCCCCACTCAGCCCTAGCGTGACTTTCGACCCTGCGAACTTGCGACCTTGTGATTCAGTGACCCAACGACCCGGTCGCAAGTTGCTAGGTTGCAAGGTCGCACCCTTCGAGAAGTTTGAGCCTCTGCGACTCAGTGACCCAGCCACCTAGTCGCAAGTCGCTAGTTCACCCTTTCTTGGGTCTCAATTGAGCAAAGCTAAAAAAGAAGTACCTAGGCTTTTATTATTATGGCATCTGTCTTATGTTGGGACTGTTTTATGAACATGCTAGGTGATTTCAAAGCAGAGTTAGAGTGTGTCTCCATCTCTTCAGGCTTAAGCGACATGGGACCTCCAGCAGTTTGCAAGAAAAATAAGAGCCCATGTAGAAATTTGAATAACTGATATATTATTCATCGAGATTCTCCTGATCACACACTATTTTACTTCATGCACAATACAGAATCTCTTCTACCATTGATCATTAATTGCGGAAATAAAAATCAATTGCATGCACACATTAAAACCATAAAAAAATTCACACATATGAACACAGTATGTAATGGGAAAGCTTAAAGCTGAAAACCCAAAATATCTGTATATTATATATGTCATAGAGATCATGTAACAATCCTCATACAAAGCTCCTCACAAGCTCTCAGTACAATCTCAAATTTCTACACACTAATCAAGCTAGATCTAGCAAAACACATGCTCTAGTCTCTGCCACTTGATAGCCTGCCTCTATTGCGCAATCCCTGCTGAAGAATAGCTCTTGATGAGTTCGAATTACCCCAGCCTTGCTCACGCAGTATTTAAAGGCATCTATACTGAGTGTTGGATGCAAACCATGCATCACTATAGTCACAACTGATAGTCACACTGCTCTTTCACCTATCTCTCCACTGGTCTCCACTGAAACTGTCCATGCACTGTAGTTAACTAATGTATTCTTTAGTTGATTAATGAGTTTATAATTAGTGAATTAATTAATAATTAATTCACACCACTCTCACTAATTGTATCAATCAGTTAAACTAGACACAAATAGCTCAACTATGTTTAGATTAGTTAAACTGAACACAACTCCATTAACTTCCTCGATCAACTCCACCAAACTCTGTCACATGAGTTCTAACTGAAGTATCCATGCAATAGCTCCACTTAACCCTCAGGAATAGCGTAATTCCTTCTGTCAGCTCCTGTGCCACATCTGTGCACTTAAGTGAAGTGCTCCAAGAGAATAAGATAATGTTTATAGTCCAAATATTATTAAGAGCTAATAATATTCGACATATCTATTTTTAGACTGGCAATCTAAAAATAGATTCCGCCCAATATGTCTAAAAATAGAAATCCATCTATTTTTTCAACTTGACCAACCATCCACAAATAGCATCCCGCAACTTATAGAATATGCTCCATATGTCTAAAAATAGACATAGTCTAAAAATAGACTTTGCGACAAAAATCACCTATGTGGCCCCCACCTAGTTTTGGTGATCACTTTCCAACTAGGATCAGGAATGATGTTTCAGGATGCCTCCTTCACTATTTCTTGTTGCAATCTTCAACAGCCCAGAGATAGAAGACACAAAAATGGAAATACCAATGTCTCCTCCCCCGATCTATGGGGACACCACATGTACATTTGCCAAAGGAGACAGCATGAATTGGTATCAAGTATACCGAGAATTCGCACAACCAAAATTTCCAGAGGACCTCCCCGAATGGAAAATATATGTACAAGTTAAAAGGTCGAAGCTTCACTATGCAAGTGCCCACCCTGCTATATTCCCATGTGCAGAAGTCATTGAATGGATCATACAGAATATCGAACCCAAGAAGTGGGTAATTCAAGACTACGAGGGAAAAACTTTTGCAACTCTAAATGGCTCGGATGTTGAGTTTTATTACGTGCTGCCGGAACGGGAACAGACTTTCACAGAAGAATGGGCCACCACCCATGCTGTCGCCACAGTAGACACCCTGAGAGGATGGTGGGAGGAACCCGAGAAGTTCAAGATCAAGAAGGATCAGGAGTATCCAATGGCGGGCCTTAGAAAGGTATACAAGCTGGTGGCAGATATGCTTTGTAGGATATATGGTTGTCCCGATGCCACCACTTTCAGTGGCACTTGGGTATCCCTGATGAACTATGTAACTGTATATGGCACTCGTTTCAATTGGGCCAACATGCTAGTGGCGTCTCTCAAAACAAACATATCCATGGCACTGGCACCAGAGGAAGAATACTCGTCCGAATTTTACATGGCCTCCTACCTATTGGATGTAGTTTGTTCCAGGTGCCATTTTGAGGGATGGGCGCACAACTGGGACCCGGAGAGGGCACGCCCAGTTCACATAGAAGTGCAGGTATTATGGGACTCTAAGTACAAGCAGGATATAGAGTCAATCTCACAACTTTTCATCCCTATGCTCTACATGAAATTGTTCGGTCAGGATACCCATCCATGTCCTGGAAAGCCATGGAAACGTTAGTAAAGGTGGCACATTGGTTTCCATTCACAGAATATACCTTTATTCGAGTCTTTGGTTCATTCAAGAGTCCTCATGCTCTGCCCCGATTCGTTACGGACAAGATGCTTCTTTAGGAAGTATGTTATCAGATGACTTCCAGTTTCTTAAAGGTCCTGACTAAAGGTAAGAAAAAGCCGTGGCCTACACTGCCACTCACCATTGGTGCCTACACGGTCAAGGATTTCAGGGAGGTAGAGGCGAAAGTGGAACAAATCAAAGGTTTCTACCTGGTGCCTTTGGATCACCGGACATACGATCCTGATTGGATAGTCCTTGACCACTGCAAACAGGCCAAGTTCAAATGGAGCTACTAGCATACTGAACGCCCATATGAGGATGAGAAAAGAAACTAGTATAACATGGATAGGGAACTTGCCCTGGGAGCATGGTCCGATCAGGAAGATCCAGATAATCATACTTTGGAGGAAAGAATCCGCGAGTTGGGAGGCACCTCTTCTTCCCAGGCCAAGAAGCCTCGAACCAGCATGGGCCACAACTCTACCACCCAACGAAAGAAAAATAAGCGGAAGCTCAGCTAGAATGAAAAGAAGGCAAAAGAAGATGAAGATAAGCGTAGAAAAAACCTGAAGGCAGAATAGAGAAAGAAGCAGGTGGAGGATGCCCGAAAGAGGAAGGAAGAGCAGGAAGCGCAATCAGAAGCGAAACGACAGCTCAAGAAATAATTGGATTAGGTGGAGGCCGAACGTAGGAGGAAGGAAGAGCAGGAAGCGAAAGCAGAAGCGGAACGGCAACTCAAGAAAGAATTGGATCAGGTGGAGGCCGAACGCAGGACGAAAGAAGAGTAGGAAGAAAAAGCGGAAGCAGAGCACAAGTGGAAAGCAGAACAAGACAAGGCAGAGGTAGAGCGGCTTCGGAAAGAGAAAGAAGAACAAAAGAGAAAAGAAGAGGAGGATCAAAGATCAAAAGACAGTGAGACACCTCCTCTAGTAACAGGAGTACAAACTGAGTTTCACCCATCGAAGTACCTATAATTAACACACGTTTTGCACTTTCCAAGCCAGGCTCCTCTGAAGGATAGGAAGAGGAGGTGTTCAACCTAACAACACTCACTTATGATCAGTTCACCTTCAAAATCCGACAAGAAAAGAGGAGATGTCTAGCACGAAACCCTTCCACCCATTCACAGCCATGGCGGAGAAAGATATATTCCTAGACACTAGGACCAACCCAGTGATGATAGCATCGGCCGACACTGATTTTGCTGAAACCACAGAAGAAAATGTGAGCCAGATGTGTAGAGAAATCCTTTTCCTACAAAATAGATTACAGGACTTTGAACAAAGGGAAGCAAGGGCAGAGCAAGAAAAGAGAGAATTAAGGGAAGAAATCCAACAACTCCAGGACAAAAATACTCTTATTAACGAAGTACTGCTCACCATCTAGAGAGATTTGGCAACACTGGAGGTCACCATGAGGCAGGTTTACAGGGAGATGTTCACTATAAAACGAACAATCACACCTCTACTAGGAGCCCAAGTAGAGACAAAACAGAGAAACAAGCAACTGAAAGAGGCCTCCGCCGCTTTGGAAAAAATGATAGAATGGATAGGCAGATACCCACAGGCTCCGGAAAAATTTCCCAAGAAATATTGGATTCACACCTAGGATGACAAGGTCCAAATCCGTATCAAGATGCAATCCAAGGAGAAGTTATTTAAAGATCTAGAAAAGGTAATGACCACATACGAGCATTTGATCAGTGGCATCGACTCAATGCATGAACTACACCACATTCCATCTTTGGGTATACTGAGCGAGGAGAAGACATGGGGACAGATAGATCAGGAGATTCAAGAATTTCTACAACCTATCAAACAAGCCGCCACTACACCTGATCTTGCTGCATCACAAGAGAACTTGGTTAAGTTCGTCATAACACCAGTTTGGATCTACACTAAACTGGCTTCTTTAGCCAACCATGTCACACTCAAGAGAGAAAATATGATTCCGAATGCCTTAGAATGCCTACACCGGTTAAGGGAAGAGGCTCCTCTAATCTCCCTTGTCGGTGCAGATTATCGTGCATGGAAGAGTTTCCTCAAGGAGCAACAAGTTGATGTCCCCGACCTCGCAATCACGCGCACACTACCATGATCAGATTGCAAGGCACAAACCCACAGAAGAGGTCGTAGGTCGCACTATCCATCCAAGTCACAGGTCGTGCTCTCCAACTAGGTCGCAGGTCGCACTGTCCAACTAGGTCGCAGGTCGCATCCTCCATTCAGGTCTCAAGGCAGCCCAACGGTTAGGAAGGCATAAAGTCGTGAAGCCCAAAGGGCAAGTTTTGTTCTATAAAAACTTCCTTCGGGAAAATTGTAAGGATCTTTTTGTTTGGGACTCAAAAGAGATATAGAGCATTGTATAGAAGGACTACAGATTTTTGAGTATGAATGCAAGCATTTGTTAAAATCCATTTTTGGATCTGATGTTGGTAAATGCGTGAACATTATGAGTATTCTGTTTTCAGTTTCTAACATCTTATGATTAATGAAACTGTGTCTCCAATTACATCATTTATGCATTATAGTTTTCTAAACATGTGTTAATGGTGCCAAGTTTATTTCTCTTTCTCCATGAATGTTAATAACTTTGTTTACTAAAATTTATATTATCACCAAAATTTTTTAAGGAAGTGAAGAGTGCTCTGCCATAAACAATTGTTTCTTCCGTGGTTAGAACAACGTAAAATCATGACCCTAATGATATGCTGTTGACAACATTTCCTTTGGCCCCATGCTTTTTAATTCAGCTTGCTATGCATAGTGTTGTATGTTCATTTAATTCATCAATCATGTGTCTTGTATCATCCGAATAAGCGTGTGTTCGCAGTTTTATAGATTCCTACTTAGACCCAAGGAAAGGAGGATTAAGCGGTAGCCGGACCCACACCCCGGACGGGATCCCTATTCCAAACGATTTAGAGTCTAGTTGGGACTTTTTTACCGGGGAGATCCCCTGCTGTTGGCCGGTTAGATTTTCCCATCAATAGAATTGGTGCTAGAAGGAGGCCCTGATGGCAGGCTCCCAACACACAAATAATATTCCGTTACAAACTTCCCAAAGGGAGGCCATACATGATGACACCGGTCCTCCCCCTTTAGAAGATGCCCAGGGGGAGGAAGCTCCTTATTATGAGGTTACCAGGGATTAGTTAAGAGTTCTGCGCCCGATTGCCCGCAACCTCATCAGAGATTTGAAAATCACTCTAGTCATGATTTTTCTAGCCCATACCAGGACCCCTTCAGCTAACCTCACTGGAAATGGTGCCCTCGTAAATTCCCTACCCCAGTTGATAAATATGATGGTTGAAGACCTCGCAACGGTAGTTGAGAATAATGAACCTATTACTGGGCCCCAAGGATCAGAACAGGAAGGTGTCGACATGAATGGACCCCATGATGGCCCTCAGCCTGACCAGGCCCAAAATGACAACACCCAAGTCCACATTCCACCAGGGGGGAGAGGGAAATAGAGGCCAAGGGAATAGAGGTTGGGGAAACAGAGGTCGTGGCCAAGGTCACAATACCACCCACTGCCATCAAAACCAAAATAGAGGCCCCATATACAATTGGAGAAACATTAGAAATATGAAAAATCGCAGGGGACGTCAAGACGAGCACTCCCACCATGAAGGAGAAGCATCCACGTCAGGGGCGAGAAGTGAATCTGAGTCAGAAATAGGGCACGAGCATGCCAGGAAGGTATAACTACTTGCTTGGATGGACCAATCTCCATTAGATCTCCAGGGCCATCTTCATGACATGCCTAGACACCCTGAAAAACACCTTCCCAAGTTTGACCCTGAGAAAGGCACGCTGGCCGAAGACCACATAAGCAACTTCTACCTTTCACTGCAAATGATGAGAGTCCAAGAAAATGATGTCACCTGTCGTATTTTTCCCCATATCCTTGAAAATAAAGTAGCCAATTGGTATCGGTCTCTCTCAAGTGCTTCCATAACTTCGTGGGATCAATTCCGTCGTACTTTTCTTCATAAGTTTTCGGAGGACAAGACCCCCTCCATGCTCCTCACGGAGTTGAGTATGCTCAAATGCCAAAAGAAAGAGAAGGTCAGATATTTTAATCAACGTTTTTCTACCATATTGAACAAATTCCCCCCCAACTTGGCATTGGATGACTCCATCACTGTAGACTACTACACAAAGGCTCTTCTGAGAGAGATCGCTGTATTCGTAAAGTGCGAGGCTAGGGCTACCCTTGCATCAAATTACGCCACTGCCCTTGCCATAGAAAAGGACATGCTTTCCATAGGAGTCATCAACCATGAAGGTCGAGATGATCATAAACCTGCCCCGAAAAGGAACTAGTCTTCCACATTCAAAACCGGGTATAAAGATAAAGATACTTTTGACTTAAAAGGCATAGCAAAGTCCCTTAAACTGTTAACCAATGAAGTCTCTGATCTAAAGAGAAAAGGCATTGAACACGCTACTGGCACCAAGACACAAAATCCTTTTTTTAGAAAGAATACCCCCACAACCAACCGCTCCCCATCAAACACAAGTGCTGTACTTAATGTGGAAGAAATCAGAAAAGATAATTTTTGTTCTTTCCACTAGGCCGCCCACTCCGAGAAGACATGACCCCAATGGATTGGCAGCATGACCACGGTAGTAAATAAGCTCTTAGATGATCAAACCCCAGGGGACGCAGGCGAAGACAATGTCTCTGACAATGAAGAAGACCTACCCCCATATGAAGAACTAGGATCTATCGTTCTTGAGTTTGATGTGATCCGCGGGGAAGGCACCCATACCATCACCAAAATTAACGTGGCCGATGATCCTAAAGCCAAACCTATGCGAAAATATGGCCTAAGAAGTAAAGGAATGGTTCTTGAATAGTCCTTCAAAGAGAAGAGGAGGGCCTTCTTGAGGAAAATCTTACCCCCAGGGAATGAGCACCAAGCTGCTATTCCCGAGAAGTCCGCTCCTAGCAACACCCTAATAAACCAAAAGAGAAAACTGCCAGTAGGGTCACCCAAAACCCCCGCCAAGACTATTCCACACTCTGATTCTAGTTACAACATTGTTGAGGACATGAAGAAAACTAGAGCCAACATATCTCTTTAGGAACTTGCCCGCATGACCAACCAACGAGAGCTTATTCTCAAAGCCTTCACCAACGCCTCGACGACCAAACCCATGAGCAACACATCTTCCCAAGCTAGTGCAAGCCTCCAATCTATTGTGAACGTCGTGAATGAAAAATATAGGGGATCTACTCCCCCCTTCCTCCTGTCTTTTGAAATATTTAAATTTAACGTTCATAACTGCCTAGTCGACTTCGGCGCATCCAAAAATTTCATGCCCCTATCTGTCTGCAAGAAGCTAAACATTTTCCCGGAGAAAACTGATGCTAGGATTATTCAACTCGACAGATCGCAAGTACCTACTGTAGGTGAACTAAATAATGTAATCATCCACCTATCTTCCGACTCTAGAGTCCACCAGTGCATAGACATAGTAGTCGTAGACATCTCGGAAGCCTACGGTCTCTTGTTGAGCAGGGACTGGTCCAGTAAGCTACAAGGGTACTTCGCTACCAATTGGTCTCACCTATGGCTTCCCTACAAGGGTCGAAACAACCAAATTAGAGTTGAGAGTGAACCTTATATGAAACATACTATGACTGATTTGGACGCTACCAATGAACCTGTCAGCTTTGCCCAAGAAGAGCTTGACATGTGTTTCTTAGATGCCATCTTTGGATGTTACCATCCCCCTCAGTCCCTGGTAAACCCAAACATCCAATCAGAGCTAATGCTCATCACTGAAGACCAAGTTGTACCCATCATAAACCAAACTGAAATCTCTCCCCAGCCCACGATTCTAGAGAAACCAAAAGATGATGTATGGACCTTGTATTATGACGGCTCCAAGACGCATAACGGAGTAGGTGCAGGCAACATCCTATTATACCCCCAAAAGAACAAGTTTTTGATATCATGCCAGCTAGAATTTTAGTGCACCAACAATACCGCCGAATATGAGGCCTTAGTCCTCGGACTCAAAAGGGCATTGGACCTAAAGGTGAAATTCTTAAAGGTTATCAGAGATTCCGAAATCATCAGTCGCCAGGTACGCAATACCATCCATTGCTTATCTCTGCACTTGAAAGCTTACCAACAAGAGGTATGGCATCTAATTTATGCTTTTGATGTGTTTGGTATTAAATCTATGCTTAGGATGCATAATGCGGTAGCTAATACTTTGGCTAACGCCACTGCTATGTTCACCCCTCTAAGGGATGGTTTTTATATTGAAATAGTGTATAAACCCTCTGTGCTAGATAACATCACTAATTTATGCGTCTTTTATGATGACCAACTGGTACTTGAATTCATGCTCAACACCAAGGTGTTCAAAGATGCAGTGATAGAAGAAGCGGACCATGATCAAGCCTTGCAGGAAGATTGAAAGAGATGCAAGGAAAATCCCATGCCCAAGGGAATAGTGTTGCTTGAATTTTTTTTTGATCTGTAGAACCGTTTCCGCGGACCCCCCAACACTAAATTACAGAGCTCCACTCTGGCACATCAACAGGTAAACTTGGGGACAGATAAGGACCCGAAGTTCTTCAACCTCAGGAAATATTGTTCCGATCAGGAGAGGCAAGCTTTCACCGAACTGTTCTGGAAGTACTGAGACGTGTTTGCCTGGACGTATGATGAACTGCGTACTTATGACACTCATATTATTCAACATGTGATCCCTATGAAGGAAGGAGTGAAGCGTTTCCAGCAAAAGCTAAGAAAAGTGCACCCTACGCTGGAATCAATGATTCAGAAAGAACTTAAGAAGCTTTTTGATGCACGCATAATCTTCAAAGTTTGACACTCCACTTGGGTTTCGAATCTGGTTCCGGTACAAAAAAAATCCGGTGAGATCTGTTTTTGCATGGATTTCCAAAATCTAAATAGAGCCTTAGACAAAGATAACTACCCGGTTCCCCCTATGGAACAGATATTGCAAGCCTTATCCAGATTGGAGATGTTCTCATTGTTGGATAGTTTTTCCGTGTATAACCAAGTACTGGTAGCTAAACCCAATAGAATAAAAACAATGTTCCGAACCAAATGGGGAACTTTCGCTTTTAGGCGCATGCCTTTCGGATTGATAAATGCTGGGGAGACATTTCAATGGGCCATGGACACAGCTTTCCAAGGTCTAATAGGACAAATCGTGGTAGTATACTTGGACGACGTCACCATGTTCTCAAAGCAGAGAGGCGATCACTTACGTCACCTTAGGCAGATTTTCGAAAGATGCAGAAAATATGGGATCTCACTCAACCTAAAGAAAAGTGTCTTTGCTGTGTCCGAGGGGAACTTGCTGGGTCATATCATAACTAGGAACGGTATAGTTGTAGATCCCGAGCGAGTGAAGGTCATCGCCCAGATTCCACCTCCCAGTAGAAAAAATGCCATGCAATCCTTTCTTGGGAAAATCAACTTTGTACGGAAATTCATATCAGATTTTTCCCAAATAGTCAGGCCTTTGCAAAGGATGATTAAAAATAATGCAAGTTTCAAATGGAATCCACCCGAGATGGAAGCATTCGATAAGATCAAGCAGGCCATTACAAAGGCACCATCCCTCCAAAGCCCAGACTTCAACAAAGGTTTCATCTTATATACCTTTGCCTCGGATTCATCACTCACGGCTATCCTCATGCAGAAAGACGCTAACAATGATGAACGAACGATATCATTCATGAGTACTGGTTTGCAAGGTGTTGAACTAAATTACCCCGAAATTGACAAGCAGGCTTATGCAGTATACAAAGCGGTCAAGAATTTCCGACCATACATCTTGAAGAACCATGTCACGGTAATCTTCCCCCACCCAGCTATTTGCTCACTTTTCATGCAGCAAGAGCTGGGCGAAAGACAAGGAAACTGGATGACATGTCTCCAAGAGTATGACTTGGAGTTCAAACTGGCACATACTATCAAAGGTCAAGGACTCTGCCAAATGGCCGCGAAGGCTGAAAATTCACGTGGGTGCGAAGAAGAATGTTGGGAGCAAGAAATCAACATGTATCAGATTGAAAACGTGCCTTAGCAGGGAGACCTTTCTTGGTACTTCGACATTTTGAAATGTTTGGCCCACGGTGTTATGGATCCTATTTTAACCGCTCGGCAGAAATGGGCAATAAGGCTGAAAACTGCATCCTACTTTTTAGTACAAGGAAATTTTTTTAAGAAACATTACAATGGAGTCCTACTATGCTCTTGGAACATGATGAAGCACAAAGCGTCCTGACCAAACTACACGATGGACCAGCCGGAGGGCATTATGCAGGTGATACCACTACCCACAAAATCATGCGCACTGGATACTATTGGCCAACTCTCTTCAAGGATGCTCACACATATGTTCGGAAGTGTGTTCAATGTCAAAAATTCGCCAACCGAGAAGCACGACCGGCCGCTCCATTATAGTCGGTAGCAGTAGAGGAACCTTTTCAATAGTGGGGGTTGGACGTGATTGGAGAAATCTTACCGCACTCCTCCAAGAAACACCGATATATCCTCACCGCTACCTACTATTTCACCAAGTGGGTTGAAGCGATACCACTATGCCAAATCAACGATCAAGAGGTAATAGAGTTTGTCACTCATTGCATCATGACCAGGTTTGGCATTCCAACCTCCCTTGTTTTTGACAATGCAACTTATTTTTCGTCTTTCAAGTTGTATGATTTTACGTTGGAAAATGGTATTGTACTTAAAAAATCTGCAAAATGTTACCCCCAAGGGAATGGTTTAGCCGAGTCGACTAATAAGAACCTTATCCGCATCATCAAGAAGACCCTGTTGTCCCACCAACGAAACTAGAATAACGCCCTCCATAACGCCCTTTGGGCTGATCGGGTTACACCCAAATTGTTGATCGACACCTCCCCATTTTTTCTTGTATATGGGAAAGAGGTCATCCTTCCTCCCCACCTATCTCTCCCAGCCCTTCAGTTGTCCCAAGAGACCCATGGCACCCCATGCCCCAACTTGCAAGCCCGAATTGATACATTGTTGAAACTGGAGGAGGAAAGGCAAAAAACCCAGGAAAAATTTTCCATCCACCAAAGTCGGATTAAGAGATGGTTTGATAAAAGGTCTGCCAAGAATAAAATTTTTGAAGTAGGAGACCTTGTTCTTAAATGGGATAGAGCTCACTAGGAGAAAGGGAAACATTCCAAATTCCAAGCCCTTTGGACAGGTCCATTCCAGATTAAAGAGAATCTAGGTTCCCACACTTTCAAACTTCAAACTCTGGAGGGAAGAATCGAGGTCCTCTTGGTAAACGGGCATGACCTCAAGCACTACTTCACATAGCGGCCCTAGGAGGGCTACCACCACCCCTGTACCATATTTTGTTGTTTTCTTTTCTTTTAGTTTTTGGTTTTTCATTTCCCGCAATAAAAGCGCTCATTCAATCAGCACCTTAATAAAAGTGTCCTTCTAAAAAATTCAAAAGGCGGAAGGCATTGTAGAATTCACACAATTGGCATGCTGCGCCATGATCTATGCTGATGAAAAGTTTTTCTTGAAGATCACAAAAGGTGGCAGGAGCTTGTCTGTGATTGACACCCAAATGTAAAACATGACCTAGTCCGAGCTACTAAGCGCAGATAGCTCACCTAGCAAGCTTGAAGGGTGTCTGTGAAAAGAAAGTTGGTTAAAGCGGAAAGCTAGACTAAAAGGGAATATAGCTAACTTCGGGTGATGCAAGGATATCCGGGAAAAACTAAGGTCTTCATACAGATCAGGAGCAACCTCTCTTGCAAGTAAAATAAGCTGGAATCCCTCATCCACCCAGCAAAATTGCCTCTATCAAATAAGTTCCTCGAGCACATCTAAATAAGTGCCTTGAGAACATTTAAAATAAGTGCAGTAGCACACCAATAAAGGGTAAAGGATTGAGAAAGGCTTCCTGCACAGAGAGGCGATGCGACCACTCCGCCGGGGTACTGACCAGGCTCGCTGGCAGCGGAGCAACGTACGTGACTCCTAGGCAGTGACTCCGTTGGGACCGCGAGGTTTGCAGGCAGCGGAGAAACACAATGAGGATGAAATAACTATACAGGATCCTGGAAGTGCTCCAACCCTTTCAGTCTGGAATCCAGAAGAAAAGCTCGGTCAACCAGCATCTCAACAGGCAGCAGGTGAAGCAACCTCGCAAGGTATAAAAGGAAAAAATCATGGAAACCTAAGGGTGAAAGGAACAGCTTGCTAAGGCCCCCTCCCCCCCCCCCCACAATGATAAATCATTAGTAGAGATTCTGGATCCTACCATTGAATCGCCATTTGTTGTAGCCCCTATAACACCCTCCAAAAATTCACCATCTAAGATTTTTTGAGCATCGAAAATGCTAAGTCAAAATATAAGGTTCAAGTCTATTTAAGGAAAATCCTTAAGTCGCTGGGTCGCAGTTAGGTATTTTTCTTCAAATTTGTGACCTAGTGACCTTGCGACCTGTTAGGTCGCCAGGTCGCAAATCTCACTCAATTCTCAAAATTGCAACCTCGCGACCTTGCGACCTTGCGACCCTCCCAGGTCGGAAGGTCGCAAGGTCACAAGGTCACATATCTCACAAGCGCGGGATATCTGCGACCCTGCGACCTCATTTATTGCTCGCATGTGCGACCCCTTTATAAATAGAAGGGTCGCTAGGTCGCATTTCACCCACACGACGGAGAGAAAAAAATGCTTTTGAAAGGCCAACTGGAGCGCGATTTTCTCGGGTAAGTTGCCTAATCCTCCTGATGTTTCCATTTTTTTCTTTGTTGCCCTTGTCCTCTAATCAAAGTCCTTTAAAGCCACCTAGCATCTCCCATTTTTGAGATCCTTTTGCAAGCCTGAGTCTTTTAAAATGATCCAAACCCTACCATTCCTAACAGAGACTTGTAGATGGAGCCAACCAGCCACACATGTGTTTGTATTTTTCCCTCATGACTTCTTCATCTTCATTTTTGGTTTTCCTCACTTAGTCTTGGTGTTGTTTATGTTAAAATGGAACAAAAGGGCTACGCCACCGACGAATCTCCCGCTCAGCCTTAGTGCGACTTTCGACCCTGCGACCTTGCGACCCCTGGTCGCCGAGTCGCTTAGTTGCATCTCATTCAAAACTTGACATTTGCGACCTTGCGACTCAAAGACCTAGCGAACCAGTCGCAAGTCGCTAGGTCGCAACCTTCGAGAAGTTTGAGCCTCTGCGACTCAGCGACCCAGCGACCCGATCGCAAGTCGCTAGTTCGCCCTTTCCTGAGTCTCAGTTGGGCAAAGTTAAAAAATAAGTACCTAGGATTTTATTATTATGGCATCTGTCTTATCCTGGGATTGTTTTATGAACATGTCAGGTGATTTCGAAGCAGATTTAGAGTGCGTCTCCATATCTTCAGGCTCAAGCGACATGGGATCTCCAACAGTTTGCAAGAAAAACAAGAGCCCAGAGATAGAAGACATAGAAATGGAAATACCAATGTCTCCTCCCCTGATCTATGGGTACACCGCATGTACATTTTCCAAAGGAGACAACATGAGTTGGTATCAAGTATACCAAGAATTCGCACGACCAAAATTTCCAGAGGACCTCCTCGACCAGAAAATATATGTGCAAGTTAAAAGGTCGAAGCTTCACTATGCAGCTGCCCACCCTGCTATATTCCCATGTGCAGAAGTCATGGAATGGATCATACAGAGTATCAAACCCAAGAAGTGGGTAATTTGAGACTACGAGGGAAAAGCTTTTGCAACTCTAAAGGGCTCGGATGCTGAGTTCATTTATGTGCTGCTGGAACGGGAACAAAATTTCACAAAATAATGGGCCACCACCCATGTCGTCGCCATAGCAAACACCCTAAGAGGATGGTGGAAGGAACCCAAGAAGTTCAAGATCAAGAAGGATCAGGAGTATCCAATGGCGGGCCTTAGAAAGGTATACAAGCTGGTGGTAGCTATGCTTTGTAGGATATATGGTCATCCCGATGCCACCACTTTCAGTGGCACTTGGGTATCCCTGATGAACTATGTTACTGTATATGGCACTCATTTCAATTGGGCCAACATGCTAGTGGCGTCTCTCAAAAAAAACATATCCGTGGCACTGGCACCAAAGGAGGTATACTCGTCCGAATTTTACATGGCCTCCTACCTATTGGATGTAGTTTGTTCCAGGTGCCACTTTGAGGGATGGGCGCACAACTGGGACCTGGAGCAGGCATGCCCAGTTCAAAAAGAAGTGCAGGTATTCTGGGACTCCAAGTACAAGCAGGATATAGAGTCAATCTCACAACTTTTCATCCCTGCGCTCTATAGGAAATTGTTCGGTCAGGATACCCCATGCATGTCCTGGCGAGCCATGGAAACGTTGGTCAAGGTGGCACATTGTTTTCCACTCACAGAATATACCTTTATTCAAGTCTTTGGTTCATTCAAGACTCCTAATTCTCTTCCTCGATTCATTACGGACAAGATGCTTCTTCAGGAATTATGTTATCAGATGATTTCCGGTTTCTCAAAGGTCCTGACTAAAGGTAACAAAAATCCGTGGCCTACACTGTCGCTCACCATTGGTGCCTACACAATCAAGGATTTTATGGAGGTAGAGGTGGAAGCGGAACAAATCAAAGGTTTCTACCTAGGGCCTTTGGATCACCGGACATACGATCCTCAGAGGATAGTCCCTGACCACTGCAAACGAGCCAAGTTCAAATGGAGCTACCAACATACTAAACACCCATATGAGGATGAGAAAAGAAACTAGTATAACACGGATGGGGAACTTGCCCAGGGAGCATGGTCTGATCAGGAAGATCCAAATAATCATACTTTGGAGGAAAGAATCCACGAGTTGGGAGGCGCCTCTTCTTCCCAGGCCAAGAATCCTCGAACTAGCACGGGCCACAACTCTACTGCCCAATAGAAAGAACAAGAAGTAGAAGCTTAGCTAGAAGCTAAAAAGAAGGAAAAAGAAGATGAATATAAGCACAGAAAAAACCTGAAGGCAGAATAGAGAAAGAAGCAGGTGGAGGATGCCCGAAAGAGGAAGGAAGAGCAAGAAGCGAAAGCAGAAGCGGAACGACAGCTCAAGAAAGAACTGGATCAGGTGGAGTTTGAATGCAGGAGGAAGGAAGAGCAGGAAGCGAAAGCAGAAGTGGAACGACAGCTCAAGAAAGAATTGGATCAGGTGGAGGCCAAACGCAGGAGGAAGGAAGAGCAAGAAGCAAAAGCGGAAGCAGAGCACAAGCAGAAAGTACAACAGGACAAGGCAGAGGTGAAGCGACTTCGGAAAGAGAAAGAAGAACAAAAGAGAAAAGAAGGGGAGGATCAAATATCAAAAGACATCGAGACATCCTCCAGTAACATGAGTACAAACCGAGATGCAACCCATCTAAGTACCTGTAATTAACACACGTTTTGCACTCTCCGAGCCAGGCTCCTTTGAAGGACAGGAAGAGGAGGTGTTCAACCTAACAAGACTCACTTATGATTAGTTCACCTACAAAATTCGACAGGAAAAGAGGAGATGTCTAGCATGGAACCCTTCTACCCCATTCACAGCCACGACGGAGAAAGATATAGTCCTAGACAATAGGACCAACCCAGTGATGATAGCATCGGCTGACACTACTTTTGCCACAGCCATAGAAGAAAATGTGAGCCGGATGAGTAGAGAAATCCTTTCCCTACAAAATAGACTACAGGACTCTAAACAAAGGGAAGCAAGGATAGAGCAAGAAAAGAGAGCATTAAGGGAAGAAATCCAACAACTCCAGGAAAAAAATACTCTTATTAACGAAGTAGCGCTCACCGTCCAGAGAGAGTTGGCAATCACTGAAGTCACCATGAGGCAGGTTACGGGATGTCTGTGCCCAAACAACAATGTGCACTCGCCAAGTGCCTGCAAGAGAAAATAGAAACATAACCCAAAAGAGGCCTTGCTACTTTGGATGTAATGATAGAATGCATTGTAGATACCCATGTGCTCAAAATTTGCTCAAGAAGCCACTGATTCACACCTATGGATGACAACCAACCGTATCAAGATGAAATCCAAGGAGAAGTTATTTAAAGATCTAGAAAAGGTAATGACCGCATACGAGCATTTGATCAGTGGCATCGACTCAATGCATGAACTACAAAACAGTCCATCTCTGCGTACATTGAGCGAGGAGAAGACGTGCGGACCGATAGATCAGGAGATTCAAGGATTTCGACAACCTATCAGACAAGCCGCCACTACACCTGATCTTGCCACATCACAAGAGAACTTGGTTAAGTTTGTCATAACACAAGCTTGGATCTACACTAAATTGGATTCTTTAGCCAACTAGGTCACACTCAAGAGAGAAACTCTGATTTCGAATGCCTTAGAATGCCTGCACCGGTTAAGGGAAGAGGCTCCTCTAATCTCCCCAGTCGCTGCAGATTATCGCGCATGGTAAAATTTCCTCAAGGAGCAACAAGTTGATGTCCCCAACCTCGCAATCACGTGCACACTCCCATGATCAGATTGCAAGGCGTAAACCCACAGAAGAGGTCGTAGGTCGCACTACCCAGCCAAGTCATAGGTTGCGCTCTCCAACTAGGTCGTAGGTCGCACTGTTCAACTAGGTCGCAGGTCACATCCTCCATTCAGGTCGCAAGGCAGCCCAACGGTTAGGAAGGCGGAAAGTTGGGAAGCCCAAAGGGAAAGTTTTGTTCTATAAAAAATTCCTTTGGGAAAATTGTAAGGACCTTTTTGTTTGGGACTCAAAAGAGATATAGAGCATTGTATAGAAGAACTACATATTTTTGAGTATGAATACAGGAATTTGTTAAACTCCATTTTTGGATCTGATGTTGGTAAATGCGTGAACATTATGAGTATTCTGTTTTCAGTTTCTAACATCTTATGATTAATGAAACTATGTCTCCAATTACATCATTTATGCATTATAGTTTTCTAAGCATGTGTTAATGGTGGTAAGTTTATTTCGCTTTCTCCATGAATTTTAATAACTTTGTTTACTGACATTTATGTTATCACCAAAACCATTTAAGGAAGTGAAGGGTGCTCTGCCATAAAGAATTGTTTCTTCTATGGTTAGAACAACGTACAAGCATGACCCTAATGATATGCTGTTGACATGATTTCCTTTGGCCCCATGCTTTTTAATTCAACTTGCTACGCATAGTGTTGTATGTTCATTTAATTCATTAATCATGTGTCTTGTATCATCCGAATAAGCGTGTGTTCACAGGTTTATAGATTCCTACTAAGACCCAAGGAAAGGAGGATTAAGCGGTAGCCGGACCCACACCCCAGACGAGATCCCTATTCCAAATGGTTTAGAGTCTAGTTGGGACTTTTTTACCGGGGAGATCCCCTACTATTGGCTGGTTAGATTTTCCCGCCAACACATGGCTATGGCCATTTTGCAAGACACTGCAAGAAAAAGACCAGCGAGGAACAAGAAAATGCAAAAGTTGATCAATGGACCACAATGCAGAAAGCAGGACCAGCAAAACCACGAGGCAAATTTTCTGCAAAAGAAAACAAAGCACCGACAGTCGGCCAGGATCCAGGACCTGGGAACTCTAACCCCTCAGCAACAGCAGGCATTCAAGCCACAAAACCCAACAAATAAGTAGAAGTAGAAGGATCAAATAAAGATAGCAGTGAACAAGAGAAGCTATCCCCTAGTGGAAAAGGCAATGAGGTAGAAGGGAAGCTGACAGCAACTACAGAAATCACACCTTCTCCTTCATATGCAGATATAGCCAGGAAGAAAACAATAGACTAACCCATCTCCTCAGAGGATGAGATCCTGTAAAGGCCTGCTAAAAGAGCAAGAAGAAAGTCACGCAGAGTAGCGAGGGAGGATGAGGCAAAAAGGCAAAAAACTCAAGGAAGCCAAACCACAATAGAAATCACAATCGTAAGAAGTACAAGAACAAGGCCTCAAAAAGGAGGAGGATCCACCACCCCCAATAGTAAGTAATGCGAATCGTCTCTTGGAACTACAGAGGATTGGGGAATATGTCAAAAGTCAAAGGAGCTAAAGATCTAACGAAAATGGAACCAACAGACATCCTATTGCTCCAAGAGACAAAAATTGAAGGGGACACCCTTCTAGAAATCAGCAAAACGAAATGGCAAAAGAATGCAGGGAAAACAATAAGCACAAGGGGCTCATCAGGAGGAATTGCCACCCTATGGAAGGAGGATCAATTCAAGATTGTTAACACATTCAACAATCAGCACTGGATCTTCACCGAGCTGAAGCACATAGCAAGTAAGTTAACTTTCATTCTATTCAACTTATATGTACCGGTAATCTATGTAGAAAAGAAAAATTGTTGGCAATCCCTAAATGAATTTATGGAACTCCACTCTCCAAAAAATATAATCATAGCTGGAGATCTCAACATAGTGATGAAAGAAAAAGAAAAAGAAGGCAGTAGAAGTAGCAAGGACCAAATTATCCATGTGGTAGAAGACATAATACTACAATGGGATTTGTTGGACTTCAAACCAAAGAAAGGGTTATATACTTGGACCAATAATAGGACAGGGGTAGATCAAATCTCAGAAAGATTGGACAAATTCCTAGTACAAAGCACCATGTTGATGGAAAGAAGGCTCATCTCATTAGATATTCTCCCAAAACTCACCTCAGATCATAAACCCATCCTCCTCTCGATGGATGGGGAAGAAAAGTTGGGCCCAATTCCATTCAGATTCAGCCCGCTCTGGAGTGGAAGAAGTGGATTCCTTGAGACAGTTTGAATGGCTTGGTCTTCCCTGGTCAGTGGCTCTCCTAGCTACATTTGGGAACAAAGGCTAAAAATAACCAAGAATGCCCTTAAAGAATGGAGCAAAACCCCCAATAGCACCCCCAACAGTCAAAGAAAGGAAGTAGTGCAACATCTTGGAAATATTCAAAGAGAAATGGACATTATAGATATAACAACAGCTGAATTGGATAAAGAGAAATCTGCCCAAAGAAACTCCTTCTGCTCCTTTAGGATTGAAGAAGATTACTGGAGACTAAATTCCCACAGCCTATGGTTGGAATCTGGGATAGAAACCATATCTCTGAGATCTCAACCTCTGATGGGATGCTCTACAAAGGCATAGAACAAATTAAAGCTGTTGCTGTTTCTCATTTCCAGAACCTATATAGCAAAGGGAATGAAGTCAGTAAAGAATAGAATGAAGATTTCCTTAACAACATACCTTCCTTGGTAACTAAGGAGGACAATACAACTCTCTTGAAGTAGGTCACCGAGGAAGATATCAACAATTTAATTTGGGCCATGGAACCTGACAAAGCGCTCGGACTAGATGGGTTCTCAATAAAAATTTATAGGGTATGCTGGGATATTATAAAAACATATTTGGTCAGAATGATCAGAGCTTTTCTGCAAAAAGCAAAGATGGGAGGCAGCACCAACTCAACCTTTCTAGCATTAATTCTGAAAGAAACAAACCCTGGAACTTTTGAAAGGTTTAGGCCTATCTCTTTATGCAATGCCTCATAGAAGATAATATCAAAACTTCTCGCCAACAGAATGAAGCCCCTTCTCGACAATCTCATCTCTACCTCACAAGAGGGTTTCTCAGCCAAAGGTGAACATATTGATACTGTTATCCAAAGTTCAGAAATATGTTCTAGAAATTGCAGTGAGAAGGAATATTGCATTGTTGCCAGGTCACTGTGATTGTAGAGCACCATTTCATTATATCCATTTTCTTTTGACTTTCACAAGGTTCACAAGAGTTTGTAAAATTGATAAAAGCATGCACCAACAGGCCTTGGATTGCACCTATAGTAAATGGGAGGCCATCCAGTTTCTTTCAAGCTCTGAGAGGTTTAAGGCAAGGATGCCCCCTCTCTCCCTTTCTGTATATTCTCCTGGAATATACATTAAGAAAAAAACTTGAGATGGAAAAATCAAATGGGAACGCTCCTGGATTGCGAATAACGAAAGAGCTGGAACCTATTAATCATGCTCTATTCACTGATGATTCACTCATGCTGGGCAGGGCTTCTTGCAGAATAGCCTTTGCATACAAGTGCACTCTTCAAGCATATTGCAAAGTTTTAGGAGCCTTGATTACTGAAAGAAAAAATGTGGTTTACAGTAAGAATGTGGAAGAGACAGATATCCAGAGAGTGGCTCACATTCTGGGTTTCAAAGGATACTCCAAGTGGGATAGAATAAACTTTCTCGGGCTGCCATTAACCTTGGGCATTAACAAGAGCTCGTTGTGGGAGGGAGTGCTGACTAAAATCAAATCAAAAATTGAGTTTTGGGGTGGGCAGTTGCTCACTCATGGAGGAAAGCTCACACTAATTAAAGCGGTGCTTTCCTCGCTCCCAATCTACCAAGCATCCTTCTTGCTGGCCCCGAAATCGATCTCAGGACAGATAAATAAACTTCTGCGAGATTTCCTGTGGCATGGAGGCAAAGGAAATCAACGCAAGTTACATTTGGTAAAATGGGATATTGTTAAAAGACCGCTTTGTGATGGGGGGTTTCAAATAAGAGATACTGCGCATGATAATACAGCTCTCGGCTATAAGATCCTCTGGAAAATGTTCAATGATCCCAATCACCCAGCTTTCCAAACACTCAGATTCAAATATCTCTAGGGATCAGTGTTAAGGCAGGTTAAGAACGAAAATAGCAAAAGAGGCACACAGCTGTGGAGTTTATGTCAAAGAGGCATTCCATTCTTCTTGCAACACCTATATCGAATTCCAAGGAGCAAAAAATGCGTTAAGCTTTGGTTTGATAGGATCATGGGGAATGCGCAAATGGAAAATAAAACAGAGCTCACAGAAATCCGCAATCTACTGAAGGAGAGAGGCATAAAAATACTTGCTGACATCTCGGAATGGGATGATCAAGGAAACTGGAAGGCATGGAAATTTAACGACATCCCGATGGGCCTAAAACAACAGATAGCCATTCTCAGAACAGAACTCAAAGACGCAGCCCCTGTTCAAGAGTTTTCCAAAGACTCGTGGGGTTGGGGAACCTCCGGTTTTTACACCTCCGCCAAAGGATATGCTGCTCTTCAACCCCAGCACGAAAGTATGCAGTCTGCCAGATTCTGGATGCAGGTGTGGGACTTCATGGCAATTCCAAAAATTAGTTTTTTCTTTTGGACAGTCATGCATAAAAAAATCCTGACAGGAGAAAATATAATGAAAAGAAACTTTGCAGGCCCGCACAAATGTTCTCTTTGTAAATCGAATTCTGAAACAATCGATCATCTATTTTTAGATTGCCCCTTTGCATCCAATGTCTGGACCCTCATTCTTCAAGGACTAAAAACAAGGTTCCTTAAAAAATGACTGTAGTTGATCTCTTCTCAACATGGAAAGACCGCTACCCATCGACCATCAATAATAAGTCCCTCTCGGCCAGGGTATGGATCACCATCCCAAAGTTTGTTTGCTGGAAATTGTGGCTAGCTAGGAATGAACAGATATTTAACAACATATCTTGGACTCTGTCCATAGTTGCTGCTAAAGCTAAAGGTCTCCTATTCGACACTCTGAGCAATCAACCCCTCAAATATGAATCTACGTTAATACTAGAGGAAAATAAATGGTTCGGGACTTTTTTCTTTCGAAATAGGAATCAAAGTGTGGTTAGACCTCTTCACAATCTCGAATGGAGGCTAAGAGACAAGAACGAAATCTTCCAGAGTTGGTGGAGAAAGCAAGGAATAACGATGGTCTTCTTTGACGGTGCCTCCAAAGGAAAACCTGGGACTGCAGGAGCTGGAGATCTCATTTACTCCCAGGATGGACACTCTAGAGAGACCTACAGCTGGGGATTAGGACAACGAACCAACAATCAAGCTGAAATTCTAAGTTTTTTAAAAGCCTGTCAATTCGCCGAAGAGAGAGAAATCAAAGAGATACAAGTTTTCGGAGATTCTGAAATCTTGATAAAAAAAATCCATATGAAAGATCAGTTCAATGATGCTGTCCTTAACAAGAGTCTTCAAAGGTTTCAGAATATAATTCAAGAATTCACTACCTTCAAATGCTTCCATATCCTCAGAGATTCGAACAAGGAAGCCGAAAATTATGCCAATCAAGGCTGCCTCTAGCTCAAGGAGAACTCAGCATAAACAATGAAGCTCCAATACAAACTTGCATCCCATGAAAAGCACTACAATATGTAATAGGGACATGCAAGAAGCCATGTACTAAAGGTTGCTTTGGCTCCGGCCCAACCTGATTTCTTCAATAAATAAAAGTCTAACCGTTTTAGTTAAAAAAAAAAATTACTTTATGTGATATTGTTTCTCACCCATTATAAAAATTGAGTCACTTACAGTCTAAAGTCACTTTATCTTTTATTTAAGTTATAGCCTACCTAGTCATTAGTTCATAAAGTAACATTGTAAAAGTGAGTGACATAAAGTAGTTTTAAAAAAAAAGACAAAGAGAGCTTATAATATTAAGTTTGGAAATGGGGGGATTTTTTTTTTTTTTTTTTAAGTACAATTTCATCATCAACTTTCAACGTATCACGTGACTACTTGGAATCTACTTCAATATTTCTTAAAAAATTCATAACTTCTTCATCCGAAAGCTGTTTTTAGAGCCATTTTTTTTAACTAGCTTAGTTTTTCGATGTCTTTCCATTGGAGTAGTTAGTTTCAACCTTTACATGTTCAATTTTTAAAAATAGAAAGTGCATGCTTGGTTATTCTTAACAACACCGATTATTTCCTATGGTTATCCTATTTGGTAGACTTACTTAGAAGTAAAAGGATTTATATAATAGCTTCATGACTAGAATTTAAACCCACTGATGAAGATAAAAAGGCTAAACAGGAGAATAAACAAGATCAATCACGAGGGTTCATATGAATGTCCATTGCTCAAGATCCTAGATTTCATATCCAAGAAGTTAACTCCCCTTATAAAGCTATGAAAAAGCTAAATACTTTTTTGGCATTCAAAATGAAATTAGAGCCCACTAGCTTGAAAATGAGTTGCTTACCTTGGACCCCAATAGTTTCTACTCTATTGAAGATTTTTTGTCCAAATTCAATACCCTTAGACTTATTTTAGTTCTTTTAGAAGGTTTTAAGGTCAAAAGGGAAGATGGTAGTCTTATCTATTCCATTCTTGTTAAGTTGGGCCCTGCATACCCTGTATTTGTTTCCACCTTCCATTCCATTAGAGAAGCCCTCATTTCTCAAGGAACATCCCACAAGTCCCACTCTTTTGACGCCTTTTGTGATTCTTTAATAAGAGAACAATTAAATCTCTTACACCTTGGTCTTATTAATACTGGAAACTCTTCTAAGAAAGCCTAAAAAGCTCAACAACAACCATATCCAAAGAATCCTAAGAAGCAACATCCTAAAGGGAATGGTCCCAAACCAAACAAGCGTCTTAAGAAATCTTAGCCACAAACTGAAAAATCAACTCGACAAACTAATAAAGAAAATAAAAACAAAGGGAAGAAGATAGATAGACATTGCAACTTTTGTAATCATCATGGCCACGTAGAGTCAAAATGTTTTAAGAAGATGGAAGCCTTGGAAGCAGTAATGAAGAAGCACAACATCCATTTGGAGAACCCTTCAACTTCATCTTCGGGAATGACACTTTTTGCATGTGGTTTTTAAGCATCAAGATTTGGTTATGCATTGAATGTATCTTCTTCTTCTCATTCTCATGAGTGGCTTATTGATTCTGGAGACTCTTACCACATGGCCAAAAATAAATCCATGTTTTATTCTTTAAATGATTGTAACACCAAAAATATTTATGTTGGTGATGATAGATATCTTAGTGTTGTAGGGTCTGGAATCATTCATTTAAATAATGGTCAGTTTAATGATGTATCATGTGTTCCTACCTTGTCCTGCAACCTTCTATCTGTTTATTAGATAACTCATTTAGGTGAAGGGAAAATTGTAGAATTCTCACCTCATGATGTTGTAATTAAGTACCTAAGAGATCCTAGACATATTTTAGCTACTAGAATTGTTGATGTTTCCACAAGGTTGTATGAGTTTGACAGCTTTGGGTCATCATGTATTCCCTTCATTTTTTTTGCTCATAATGATGAAGTGAGCAAAATTTGGCATGAGCGATTTGGTCACTTAAATTATCGCTCTCTTCAAACTCTATGTAAAGAAAATATGGTGACAGGTCTTCCTATGGTATCTTGCTGAGATGGTCTTTGTTTCGGTTGTGTACTCGAAAAACATCATCAAGATAGTTTTCACAAATGTGCCTCTTGGGATGCTTCAACCCGTTTGCAACTGTGCAGAGTGATTTACGTGGTCCACTTCCAGATGTTTCTTTCTCTGGCTACAAGTACATATTAACTTTCATTGATGATTTTTCCAGACACACTTGGGAATACTTCGTAAAACTCAAGAGTGAAGTTTTTAAAATGTTTTTGGCCTTTAAGGCCTTTGTTGAGAAACAATATAGACATCGAATTCTTAAGTTAAGATCTGAAAATGGAGGATAATATGTTAGCAACAAATTTATCAACTTTTGCACTGAGCATGGCATTAAATTGCAACATATTGTTTCGTATACTCCACAACAAAATGGTGTAGCTGAAAGGAAGAATCACACTCTAAAAGAAATGGCTAATTGTATGCTTCAATCTAAAGGACTTAGTCTTAATTTTTGGGTAGAAGCAATAAATTGCACAAATTACATAGTAAATCACACTCATACTAAGGTTTTAAGGAATATCACTCCAAAAGAAGCTTGGAGCTCAATCAAACGAGATGTAAGTCAC
This sequence comes from Pinus albicaulis, assembly GCA_034641835.2. NCBI lineage: Eukaryota > Viridiplantae > Streptophyta > Pinopsida > Pinales > Pinaceae > Pinus > Pinus albicaulis. The sequence goes on from CM076580.1 coordinate 1,493,542,095, forward strand.
TTTCGTGTTTTTGGAAGTGAAGCTTGGGCCCATATTCCAGATGAGAAACATAAAGCCTTAGAACCTAAGAGTGAAAAATGCATTTTTGTTGGATATTCTGAAGATGTAAAAGGATATAGAATTCTTCAACCCAAATCCAAAAATGTAATCCTTAGAAGAGATGTAAAATTTGATGAAAATATATCGGCCTACGAGCCTAGTTTGGTGGGTGTGCCACCTTTAGCCTACGAGCCGGATTCGGCATATGTGCCACCTATCTCTATCTCTTCTACTTATGTCAACATTCCTTCTACTTCGGATGATGAAAACGAGGATAAAAATCCTCCTCCACCTCCTCAGGATATTCCTTCAGCTCCACAACTTCCAAAATGGATCCACTCTACTCGGGATGTAGCGGGTTCTCTTGCAGGTGACCCTGCAAATCAACATCGTACATGTTCTCAGTTCGATAGAGCCTCTTCCTTATTGGCTCAAGTTCCATAAAATCATGATTTGGATACCTTTGAATAAGCTTCGGGTCATCCCGATTGGGATGCAACTATGAATGAAGAATATCATTCCTTATTGGCAAACGATACTTGGGATCTTGTTCCTCTTCCAAAGGGAAGAGAACTTGTTAGATGCAAATGGGTTTATAGAACAAAGTTTGGACCATATGGAAAAGTGGATAAACATAAAGCTCGTCTTGTTGCTAAAGGAATTTCATAAGTTGAAGGTATTGAATATACTGGAACCTTCTCCCCTATTGACAAAATGAATTTTATCTGCCTTGTTTTTTCCCTTGCTGCCTCCTTTAAATGGGGAGTCCATCAAATGGATGTTAAATCTGCCTTCTTACATGGGGATTTGCATGAAGAAATCTATATGGAAAAAACCCCTGGCTTTATCCAAAATGACCCTTGCCTTGTTTGTTGCCTTAAGAAGTATCTCTATGGTCTCAAACAAGCCCCTCAGGATTAGTATGCCAAAATGGATAGCTTTATCTTAGATAATGTCTTTTATAGATGTCATTCTGACAACACTATATACACCAAGAAAGTGGGTAAGTCCTTAATAATCCAAGTTATTTATGTTGATGATTTTATCCTTACTGGTAGTGATCCCAACCATATAAATCATGTGAAGTGTAGCCTCAAAAAAAATTCCAAAAAAAAACTTAGGACACTTGCATTATTTCCTTGTTCTTCAAGTATTGTAATCCAAAGAAGGTATTACCTTTTATCAGTCCAAGTATGCCTGTGATTTTCTACGCCACTTTCACATGGAAGACTGTAAGCCAGCCCCTTCTCCCTTTCAGTCTAGAGTCAAGCTTTCAGTCACTTGTACTTCCCCTGAAGTTGATGCTATCTTATACCGTCAAATTGTTAGCAAACTTCGGTATCTAACCCATACCCGTCCCGGTATTTCCTTTTTTATTAGTCTTGTTGCTTGGTTTATGCACAAACCTCATGAAAGTCACTGGAAAGCAGCTAAAATAAAATATTAACAATAAATTTTATATCAATAAATGATACAAATAGGAAGGAGTTTTATTATATTAATGTATTCATTTAAATTATTTAAAGCATAAAAGAAATTTGTGTTTAACATTTCTCGATGAGAATATTGAAGCAAATTGTTGATGACTCTTTACATATCTATTTATGTCCTTTGGTTGAGGTTTTTATATCTTTGCTTTTATTTTAATATACTTCTTTTCGGAAGGGTTTTAAAATTAATGTAATGATGTTTAAACATTAATTTTAAATTAATTAAAAAAAAATTAGAGAGGAAAAAATAGATATTCTATTAATAAGGATTGTTCATATACATTTGAACAAAAAAAAAAGGAAAAAAAATTGTTCATATACATATTTTCTCATAAAACCTTAAACTGTTGTATATTCAAGTGGTATAAATTGTAACAAATAAAAGAACACAGTAGCCTAGAGGTCATTAAGACAGAGACATTTACAACATGTGTCAAGGTGATAAAAGATTGGAAAATGTAACATGTTCATTAGGAGTATGAGAAAAAAAAAAACACAAGCCTGATACTTTGTACAGAGTTGCAATATGTGGTGAAAAAAACCTTCAACCAAAATATCTGTCAAAAAACCGAGGCAAAAAAGGAGCTTAATAAAAAAAAGAGTCATAAAAACATGTGAGAAAGTTGCCCATAGCCTGTAAAAAGAACATTGAGTAGCCCATGGAATGGACTAATGAGGGGAGTTGTGTTGATGACCGGTCAGAAGAGAAAGTTGCCCTTTTTTGTAATATGAGAGTCCCTTATCTCTTCAAACAAGATGAAATATTATTCGGCCTCAAAGCTCTTTTAGATAGGGAGTCCACCCTTTCATTCCACAATATGTGAATATGCTGAAAACCAAGGGCATGAAAATTTGATTTCAAAGTTGTGATCACATCCATCCAATGAATTAGATACATAACATGTAAAAGATATTTTATATAGATCTAGTCAATTACACATTTTGAGTCTCCATTAACCTTCAAGGAGGATAGATGAAAGTGGGAGGTGAAGTAAAGGACGATCTAAGAAACAAAAATTTAAGCTTTTGTGTTTGTACCAATCCCAAAATTGGCCCATAAATAGTAGGACGAGGATCCAATGATGTGGTGAAGAGCTCCAACTACACACTAAGATTTTTGGGAAACCCCATCAAAGAACCCAATGTGTACATTACAAGAGGGAGAAAAACTAAAGGGTCTTATGTGTTTAGGTGATCCGAATGGAAAATGGCATCAACCCATGGTATTCATATACCCATCCACCCATGGAATTTACCCATGGTATTGTAAATGGCATCGACCCATGGTATTCATCCACCCATGATATTTATTCGCCCATGGTATTGTAAGTGACCCATGGTATTCATCCACACATGGGATTTACCCATGGTATTATAAGTGGTATCTACCCATGGTATTGGCCCATGATATCCACCTATGGTATTCTATCTCAAAAAAAGGCTATAAATAACAAGCTTCACTTTGTAAAAGGACAGATTGTCCACCACAATGTAGTCCTTACAGAAATTTTATTAAAAAATAAAATAATTGTAAGGACTACATTGTGGTGGACAATCTGTCCTTTTACAAAGTGAAGCTTGTTATTTATAGCCTTTTTTTGAGATAGAATACCATAGGTGGATATCATGGGCCAATACCATGGGTAGATACCACTTACAATACCATGGGTAAATCCCATGTGTGGATGAATACCATGGGTAGATACATACCATGGGTCACTTACAATTCCATGGGCGAATAAATATCATGGGTGGATGAATACCATGGGTCGATGCCATTTACAATATCATGGGTAAATTCCATGGGTGGATGGGTAGATGAATACCATGGGTTGATGCCATTTTCCATTCGGATCATTAGAGGTTGGTGGCTTCCAATAATCCATGAAAAAACCAACAATGTGAGGTAGAAAATAAGAGTAGGAGATGGGGCAGTTTTCAAAAATAATTTTGTTTCAAACTTTCCAAATACCCCAAGCCACAAATAGAAGAAGGGATTTGAAATGACCCATTATATGGTCCCACCAAAGCAGGGAGTCAGACAAGGAGGAGAAATGAGGAGGCTCCAACAGGTGGAAAAAGGACATCACTTTAGACCATAACAAATTGGAGAATGAACACTGGAAAGAACTATGGTTTACAGACTCTAATTAGTTTAAGCATAGACAACACAAGATGAGTCCACAAAATCCTCTACGAAGAAGATAATCCTAGGTGAGGACACCATTTTCCAGCAAAACCTAAACAAAACACTTAAGCTTTAGTGGATTTTTCCAATTCAAAAGCTTTTTGTTTCATCAATTAGGTTGGGCATAGGTTGTATTGAAGAAAATTCATCTGTATGCCAATTTTGTTATTATATGCCCAATTTATTATTCCAATACCACATAGTGGAATCATCAGAATCTGAAAGAAAACCACATTTGATAAAAGAACATTGATGAAGGAATCCCATTCCAGAGCTTTGGAGCCCTAAAGATCTAAATCAAAATCAATTTTCCCTTTGCTAGACAGAAGTGTTTCGTTCCTTCCATCTGAAGCCTGCCTAAGATGATAATATCTTTGGAATGAAGAGTAGTAATGAGCTCAAGAGAGAGATGATGGGCCAAATTTCCCCCCAATAAAATGATTTTTCCAAGGATGATATCATTACCATTTCTGACATTCTAAATTAGACCATCGACAACCCATGGAAGTTCCATTAATAGACCTTTCTAGGCGAAAGATCTTGTAGAAGTTTTGAGAGTAGACCCTAACTAGAACCATTCCTTGAAGGGCCTATTTTGAAGGTATTTGGAACACATTAATTTGCTCCAGAGGCCAAAATCATTAATGGCCCTCCAAATGATTTTCATAGCAAGTGCGTAGCCAAAGTAGCTGAGGTTTTTAAAGCCCCAAACTTCTATATTCTTTGGAATGGATAGAATCTCCCATTTGGCCAGCTAAATGTTTGCATTTGATTTTTTTCCTATCCATAGAAATTTGAAACTAACCTAAGAATTTTGTCGATAATAGATTTAGGATTTTTTGTAATATTTAGTTAGTAGATAGGTAAAACTTTAAGGGCAGACTTTAGTAGGAATTTTCTGCCACCCAGAGATAGCCAATGGTAGCACCAATGATTGGTTCTTTTTTCCACATGTTTGAAAGCCAATTCCAATCACGAACTTTGTAACAATTGGGCTTTAGGGGGAATCCAAATTTGTGAAACCATCAACTGAAGAGCTCACTTTGAAAGGCATGGATTTAACCGCATCTGTGATGACCTATTTCTAAGTGTGGTAGTGGTAAAAATAATACTTTTATATGCTTATTTCCATACTTGTATCGGAATAGAAAGAGAGGAATATGTGAGAGAAGGCTTCTCCTTCCTTAAAAATTAGAACGTCATCAACAAAAAGGAGGTGGGAGACAATAAAATATTTTGCAATCTTGATCCCTATGAATTTTCCTTCTCTCTTTTCCTGATTGATCATCAAATGAGGCTTTCAACAATGAGCAAGAACAACAGATGGGATAATGGACATCCTTGTCTCAGGCCCATGTAACTTGAGAAGAAACCAGAAGGGGAACCATTAACGAGCACAACAAAATTTGAAAAAGTTACACATACCTTGATCCACTTTGCCATCTGTTATCACTCATTAGTTTTAACACTTTCATTGATAGGGTCCTACATGTCATTCACCTAAGTTCATGCTGTCTCATAAGTCATTTTCATGAAATTTTTGAAAAAAATGCATTTGGTGATGTCTACCTTAAGTCTAAAACCCACCTCTAACCATGTCATGTCAGTCAAATCAACCTCATCTCATCTAGTTCTCATCCCCATGATTTTTAATCACAAAATATTCCACCTATTAGTTTTACACAGTTTCATAGCGAATTATATGGAAAATCGGAAGATTTCGCTACAAAACTATCTAATAATTCTGTAGCGAATCTGTCAACAGTTAAATGGTTTTCACTACGAAAATGGGTTTTTCCTACAGAGTGTCAGAGTGGTGTGATGTGTCAATTTTCAATAAGAAAAAGAAAGGGGTGAGGTCATTTGAGTTTTTTATTATGATTCCCAAACATGAAAAGCCATATTTGCTATTATCATTAAACTCCGAGTTGTCAAAATTACCTTTAAAAATTTATTCCTAAGCTTCTCTTTGTCATTCAACGTCCAATTATTGCATATGAAGTATCTCTCTGTCATTGTTTGAGAGCTGCTTCACCACGCAAAGCAGGTTGCTTTTTGAATTTGATTATGTAGGTGTCATCAACAAGCGAGGAAGCAAGAAGTATAAAGCATCATGGCATCAAAGAAGAAAACAAATAAGGGTGGTTTGATCCGGATTTATGCAGGAACACAACAGAATAAACACATAACCATAAATACAGATATGCAGCGGAAATAACACTTCATTTCATTAATATCAAATAACAAAAAGATGCTTACAGACATAATGGAAATAAAATAGCTAGGGTGCTGGTAGCGAATCTCTGAGAAGAGATGTGGTGGCTACAGACCTCTGAACTGCGTTACAATGAGGCTCGAGGGCCTATTTATTATTGAGAAAAAATGGAGAGCCCTCAACATCCCAAAAACCTAACCCTAGGAGATGAAGCGCCAAAACTATGGGCCCCGTTTGGGTAAATTGGTGTTTCAACTTCCCAGGGACGTAACTTTGGCATACTATCTCCGTTTGACGCATATGATACATCATTAGAAAGCTCTATCCGAGGACTACAGCTGTCGGGACAAATTTTATCAAAAAATTTGCTGGCGATTTCATACCCAAAAAACGTCATTTAGGGCCTCAAAACGGCTCCGGAAGTTCAGGACCCGAAAAACTGCTAAAAATAGTAAGTTATGCCAAAACGGAAAAACTGAAAGAGACAATGGTGGGGGCCCAAGTGGAATAGGCGGGTGGCCACCAATATCCACCTGGATCATTCCTCCCCCTTAGGAAGCAATGGTCCCCATTGCGTTAAGTTCCTCCATGAGATGAGGAAATTTCTGCTGAACTTGGTCCCTGGTGAACCACTTTCCTTGGTGCAGGAGTTGGCCAGCTTTGACAACCCGATACAGTTGGATCTGTTGTTGACGAGTGTTCTTGATTTACATGTCCATGATACAATCTGTGGTGGCCTGTTCCATGCAGTCTGGGTTTAACTCTGTTGGTGTGAGTTGTTCTGCAATGTCCGAGGTGTCCAGTAGAGGTGGAAAGTAAGGACGAAGGCGATCCACATTGAAAACTGGGTGCAGACCAAGGAATGGTGGAATACTAAGCTCGAAGGCATTGTTACCTATAGCCTTGGTGATGGTGTACGGCCCGTATCGGAGCGGGCGAAGCTTGCGGTGAGGTCCAGTGAGGCGCTCCTTCTGCAAATGTAGCCATACTTTGTCGCCCACCTGGAAGTGGTGTGGCACTCGGTGTTGATCATGGCGCTGTTTGTACTTCGCATTGGCTCTGTCCAATATCTCATGAACCTGTTGGCGGATGTGTTGAATGCGCTCGATGAAGCTACTTGCTTTGTCAACTTCAGACTAGACATGAGCTGAATCGGCCTGAGCAGCTGCAAACGGCATGGCTATGTCAATGGGACATAGTGGTTGGAATCCCAAGCCCACCTGAAAGGGGCTATGGCCAATTGAACTGTGGAGAGCCCGGTTATAACTGTGTTGTACATAGGGGAGGCTCTCGTCCCATGTGCGTGGATGCTTTGAGTTGTACATGCGCGGAATGTGTACAATCATTCTGTTGACGACCTCTGTCTGGCCATCTGTTTGGGGATGGAAAGCTGTGGACTTGGTGAGCTTTGTGTCCAACATTGACCAGAGGCTGGACCAAAATGTGCTGAGGAACCTGCTATCTCGATCTGATATGATGGACTGTGGGATCCCAAAGTGCACCCACACTCGTTCAAAGAAGAGTTTAGCAGTGGCTTCTGCTGTGATATTCTTCTTACAGGCCGCCATGATGGCCATCTTCGAGAATCTGTCAACGACCACGAAAACACGGTCATTTCCATTCTTAGTAGAAGGCAGGCCCGACATGTAATCCATGGAGATGGATTCCCACGGTCGACTAGGGGTAGGTAGTGGAGTATATAGGCCTTGCTTCTTGATGGTCGGTTTGGCAATGGCATAAGCAGTGCAGGATCTGATGTGCTTCTCGACATTCTTTCGAAGGTTCGGCCAATAGAAATACTTCTGTAGTATTGCTACTGTTTTCTCGACCCCGAAATGCCCAGCGACTCGACTATAGTGTGCTTCCCATATCATCTTGGCACGCTCGCTTGAAGGAACACAAAGGTGTCACAGGTGACATAAAAGTGCATCTTGGAGGTGAAAATTTGGAACTTGCGTGCCCCCCAAGAGTGCCTTGTAAGTGTGGCCGAATTCTGGGTCACTCTCATAGAGAAACGGCCAATCAGAAGTCTCGTGCCCACAAGAGTTGAGCACGGTGGTGAGCGCCACGATCGGTGGTCGGTTGAGGCAGTCTGCAACATTATTGGTGCTACCCTTCTTGTACTTGATGTTCAAATGAAACTGTTGCAGATATGTGGACCACTTCTGATGGCGATCATTCTGCAACTTCCCTTGTGTCTGTATGAACTGCAGGGGCCGGTAATCTATGTGGATGATTATTTCCTTCCCCAAAATTTAATGCTTCCATTGTCGACAAGCTTGCACAATGGAATACATTTCTTTGTCATAAGTGGGATACTTGCGGGGAAAACATCTCGGACAATGTCTCAACGTGATATACACTTGGATGTCACATTTTGTTGAGTAGGCGCTTATTAGCATAGTCGAGAGGCACTCACAATCTCGATCAAATACTTCTTGCAAGTCTGGTAAGAGTGAGCAGAGGCGCGAGAGGCGATTTTTCAATTCTTTGAACGCCTTCTGTTGAGGTTCCGACCAAAATAATTTTTCTCTCGCTCCTCCTTTGGTGACTTGACTCAAGGGCCAAGTGATATGAGAGAATCCCAAAACGAATCTACGGTAGAAATTAGCAAGACCCAGAAAGCTGCGAAGCTCTGTTATAGTAGTCGGGGCTGGCCAATCCCGAATGACTTGGATCTTGGCTGGATCCACATGCACCCCCTTTTCATCGATAATGTATCCCAGATATTGAACCTGGGTCATGCCAAACGTGCACTTCTCCAAATTGGCACACAACTTGTGTTGCCGCAGTGTTTGGAGGACTTGTCGGATGTGATGAAGGTGCTCTTCCCAAGTCTTGCTGAAGATTAGAATGTCATCCAAGTACACCACTACGAATGAGTTGGTGAATGGCCGCAAGATGTCGTCCATCATCCTCATGAAGGTTGCGGGAGCATTCGTCAACCCGAAAGGCATGACCAGCCATTCACAAAGGCCTTCCTTGGCTTTGAAGGCAGTCTTCCACACATCAGAGGGTTCAATTGGTACCTGGTGATACCCAGACTTCAAGTCGATCTTACTGAAATATTTTGCACCTTGGAGTTGGTCCAGAAGGTCATCAATCCGTGGGATTGGGTACCTATTTCGGACAGTGATCTTGTTCAGCGCCCGATAGTCAATACAGAGTCTCCACGTCCCATCCTTCTTCTGTACCAACACGATCGGGCTCCCACGGGGCGATGAACTTGGTCTGATGTGACCTTTCTGCAACAGCTCCTGAATCTGCCTCTTGATTTCATCATTTTCCAGAATAGAGCGTTGATAGATCGGTCCATTGGGTAGTCGCGCACCTGGGGTCAGATCAATCGGGTGCTTGACCTGGCAGTGCAGAGGAACCCCTGTGGGTGAGGTGAAGATGTCCTCGTACTCCTCCACGACCTTATCCATTTGTTGTTGTCGTGCAGAGGGGCCCTGTCTGGAGGTCGTGGCCACAGTCTTCTTCTTGCCCTGGGGCGGATCATCAGGAAAACGAATTTCCTGGTTTGGGAAATGAGCTTACTGCATTGTTTTGCAGTAACCAAAGAGATAGTCGTAGGAGGTGGTACCTCTGGTATCCTGTACAACTTATTTCCCAAAGTAATAATAACGGCACGAGGTCGAGACTCATACACAGCATGACGCTTCCACAAGTATGGTTGTCCTAATAATACATCAGAAACATCAATAGGAGCAACATCACATAATACCTCATCCGTGAAGGGCTTGATGCTATAGGGAAGGCGACACTGCTGGCTGACGCGGAGATCTCGTCCTTGGTGAAGCCACCCGATGGTGTATGGATGTCGGTGAGCTGTGGTCGGCAAGCCCAACCGCTTCACGGCGTCTGCTGAAATGAGGTTCTTTTGGCTCCCATTGTCGACAATGAACTGTACAGGGGAGCCCTTTACCCACATCTGGGAGTGGAAGAGACGTTCCTCCTCCTCTGGATCTTCCGGTTCCTCCTTCTGGACCTTTGTAGTGGCAACGGTGGCGTTGGGCTCCGCATCAATAATCTGTTTCCCTTTTTCATTCCCCTTTTCAGGTTCTGATTCGGAGTCAGAGCATGCATCTGACTCAGAAGCCCTCATCTCGGCCACTGGCGACTGCTTGGCCCGACACTCACTTGTGTTGTGAGTGGAGCTCTTATGGAACTCACACCACTTTCCCGTGTCCTTCTTTGGCTTTACGGTGTTGTTCTTGTCTTGTGGCTTTGATGGGTTGTCTTTAGCCGCCATGCTCTGTCCTTTGTTTTGCGGTTTGGAAGCACCTTTTCCTTTCTTTTGATTCGCAGATCCAAAGTCTCGCTTCTTCTGTTTGAATTTCTGCTCAATCTTGGTAGCATACCGGTATGTCGTACCAAGCGAGGAGATGTCGAGGAACTCCATTTCCTCCTGAATGTATCTGTGTAGATAGTTGCAATACTTTAGCACCAAATGTTTCTCTGAATCTTTGATACCCAACTTTGTGCGCAGGGTATGGAACAGATTCGTCAGCTCATGCACATCTTGATCCCTTTGTTGTCGCGGCGTGGTCCATTGTATGTACTTGTCCTCATAGCTCCCCACGGGATAGTACTGTTCCTTGATGGCGTCTCGGAAAGAATTCCAAGTTGGTACGGCCGAGAACAGAGAGGGTTCTGTCTGGTCCTTGTTCTCACAGTAGGTTTCCCACCAGTCCTTAACATGGGGGTAGCTTTGAGGAGTGCAAAAATAATCTTCTCCCGGTCTGAAAAGTCATGAACAGAGAAATATCCTTCTAATAGATTCAACCATCTATCTATGGCATCTGCGTCTATTTGACCCTCAAATATGGGAATGTCAAAATTTACTTGTACCTTAAAGGGAGTCGCAACTCCGGAGTGGCTACTGGATGCAGATGCGCCGCCGGTGGGCAGCCGTTGAAGGATCTGAGCAAAGTTATCCATCATCGCGTTCCTTTGTTTTTCGAGGGCCTCCTCGAGCAATATTTTGATAGGATCTCCTGCTCCCTCATCTTTCTTTTCGTCCCCATGGGCGTCCGTCGAGGTTTGCGAGGCTGATCTTGCAAAGGTTCCACCAGATCAAGCCCTAGCTCCTTATACCCCGACCTCGTTGGGGACATGCAAAGAAGGATCGAGAAAAAGCAGACCGCTCTGATACCACTGATCCGGATTTATGCGGGAACGCAACAGAATAAACACATAACCATAAATACAGAGATGCAGCGGAAATAACACTTCATTTCATTAATATCAAATAACAGAAAGATGCTTACAGACATAATGGAAATAAAATAGCTAGGGTGCTGGTAGCGAATCTCTGAGAAGAGATTTGGTGGCTACAGACCTCTGAACTGAGTTACAATGAGGCTCGAGGGCCTATTTATTATTGAGAAACAATGGAGAGCCCTCAACATCCAAAAAACCTAACCCTAGGAGATGAAGCGCCAAAACTATGGGCCCCGTTTGGGTAAATTGGTGTTTCAACTTCCCAGGGACGTAACTTTGGCATACTATCTCCGTTTGACGCACATGATACATCATTAGAAAGCTCTATCCGAGGACTACAACTTTTGTGACGATTTTGATGATCAAAATCGCAACAAATTAATTTCATACCCAAAAAACGTCATTTAGGGCCTCAAAACGGCTCCGGAAGTTCAGGACCCGAAAAACTGCTAAAAATAGTAAGTTATGCCAAAACTGAAAAACTGAAAGAGACAATGGTGGGGGCCCAAGTGGAATAGGCGGGTGGCCACAAATATCCACCTGGATCATGGTTATTGTGTAATGTATGAGCCTATGGATTTTAAGTTGCTGAATGAAGATCCCACTCTTATGGAGGCTTTAAGGAAGACAGGCTACCTACAATTCTGCCAGAAATTGCATGGTTCCCATGCACAGGTATCCAAAGACTTTGCAACAAATTTTACAGGGACAACATCAAAATTTGGGATTTTGAATTTCATAGTGTCACCAGATATCATCTCCCAAGCTACAGAAATTCCTAGAAGTGGTGAAGAATGGTTCAAAGGCACAAAGTTCAGAATGCAAGGCTGTGAAGAGTTTCTCAAGCAGGAGCATAAAGGAGTCGATATGACGAATGGCATCCCCAGGGGTTATATGAAAGAGAATTATGCAAAGTTGCTAATGGTGATCCAAAAATACTTCACTTGTGAAGGGAGATTCCACATGGTTTATTATTATCATATTAGGCTCCTTCTACATTTTGTTGGTAAGCAACCACTTGACCTACCCTTATTTTTATAGAGAAGTTTAGGAAAGATGTCAGGTAAAATTCAGGTCAAGACAGAACGTAATAAAAAATCAGTATTTCACCATTGTTTGATAAAACTGTTAGTGTTGGAAGAGTTGAAAAAATTAAATAGAGATTGGACCCTTTTCTTTTTATGAGTGGGTATGAAGTAGATGCAGTAAATCCAAAGAAAGTTTCAAAACCTAAAACTACTACATCTCCAGTTGTAATAGAAGAGATTGATGAAGAAGGAAGATAGTTTTCTATAGAACCAATGGACATTGAAGTAGAACCTCTGCAAGAAACTGATATCCCTCAGCCAACACCTGCAAAATAGAAACAAAAAATTAGCAAACAAGGTAGTAAGAGGATAAAAAGGAGTCAGACATTTTCCAAAGCAAATCTGGAAGACATCCTCCATGCAATAGATATTCAGGAGTCCCCAATAGTGCATGTAGAAGATACTGAATGTGATGGAAGAAAATTGAAGAAAGGTGAATCTATCAAGAAATTGGATTTTTCAGGAGAGGATGCTAGCATCATTTTCCAACCAAGGAATCTAATGACCAGGTCATGGATTTCAAATAAGTTCATGGAAATCAAAAAATCAGAAAAAATCAGTGAAGGTAAGTAGCCAAAAAACATCATAGATTTATCCCCAGTAGTGGAAGAATTTGTTACTATGTAGAGAAAGGGAAAGGAGAAGATGGTTGGAAAATCAGAAACAGAACTCCTCACAGAAAAACTAAGACAAGCAAGAGAAGAAATAATTGAGTTAAAGTTGGAAATAGAGAAGCAAAGGTTTGTAAAGGCCAAGTTTGATCAGATGATGAAAAAATGGGACAATCAAGTCTCAAGTGTTTCAGAATCTAGGAGTAATGCTAAAAGACTGCTGAAAAGAACCCAACATCTAAGACTTGTGGCCAAACATATTAGGAAGATGAATTTGCACTTGCACGCTAAAAACATATAATTACAAAATCAAGTGGAAGACCTTCAGGAACAAATGGACATGATTCAATATGAACTGGAGAAGAGAGGACTGAAAATGAAAGTGATTGAAGAACCTGAAGGTCAACCTATTGTTAATGAAGATGAAATACCCAAGGAATGAACAGTTGAGCTAATAAAGTTTGGTTAAGGTTTATAGCTTGCAAGTGACATAAATTTTTTCTTAGAAGATGAATTTTTTAAGAAAGTTACAAAATCTGCAATTTCTACCTTATTAGGCAGTTTCGTAGTGAGCTCTAAGCTTGAAGGCCAAAAAACACTACGAAATTTCTAAAGATTTCTTTTGCTCTTTAAAGTCAGTTTTATAAAGAAATAAGGAGGGAGTTTGATAGTATTTATATATTTTGACATGAAAAATACTTTTTGACCAGCAGAGGTGGCAGATGGAAAGGTTAAAAGACAGAAACAAGCTTGCTACTAAACTACGCTACGAAACTGCCTAAAGATGCTCTGTTTTGCAGCAAGGTGTTTTTGAAGGGTTTTTGAAGGTTCAAAAGGCATATGGAAGACCAAAAAGCCATGTGGAGGCATCCAAATAGATAAGGAGACATCTCAGAAAATTTTCATCACTTGGCATGTGTGCCATTCATACAAAACAACATGAAGACAAAATTATAGTTAATGTTGTTCCTTTCCTAGAAAACAGGTCAATTGTTGCTAAATTCTTGGAAAGTACATTTATGTCTTGTGTCATGGAGAATGCCATTCGAGAATCTAATATTTATATATGTAATGGTCCCACTATTAGAGAAGTGGAGGAAATAAATGTTATTAGAGTCCCATTAGGAGAGAAACTCTTAAATGAATAGATGTCTTTTGATGTTCCAGAAATAGAGTTGTCAGTTATGGTTAGCTACTAGAGTGAAGGTTCGATGATCCAGCATCCAATGTAATGTAAAAAGAGTCTATTTATAGACAGAAGATAGAATATCAAAGGGTTGGAGAATGCTAATTGACACTACCACTATTGTAAATTTCTATCTTCGGTAATATAGATAGACTGTGTTTCTGCTTCACCTGAGATTATTGTAATGTTTCAATGAGATTATGTTTTATGTCTCTTTATCTTACTTACAGTATCTTGAGGTTGAATTACTTAGAATTTATGTCACACATTCTCTAAATTCCTTTTAACATTGAGCTACTGAATATTTTTGTGTGCTAGTATTCTCCTTCCATTGAAATAGTAAAAGCCTCAGCTTCCACAAGTAGATTCATTTTTCAATGAATTCCTTCTTATTGACTCCATGAGCCCAATGGTAGTGAAATCTATCCCATTTTTCACCTACAATCAAATACACTAATATACTCACAGAGTTAGCCATTTGATTTAAGACCTAATTGAGCAAATGATTAGATAAATTGAGAGAGCCCTCTCAGGTTGAAGAGGCTAATCCTCAGTCAAAAGTTGGTTTGAAAGAGTTACACTAATTTTTCTGGTGGAGCAGCCTATCAGTACCAATTTTAGAGATAACATCATCAAAGAGTTTAGATCGATTTTTGATAACATTGATCTAGGAAAATTTCAATTGATTTTGTCATAGGATTTAACCAAGTCCACCTTGAGAACCAATGAGTTAAACTTATTTTTCTTAATATAATGAATTGTTTCTTGAGAAATTCTAATGGAATCATGTATCAACCTTTCAGGAAGAAATCAAAATTTCTCATAGGAAATTAGTTTAGATAGCTTAGGCTTGACTCTATTGAAAATTACATTGGAGATAATTTTATAGATCATATTACACAAGGAGATAGGACATAAATCCTGAAATGTGGTTGTCTAGGAGAGTTTGGGAATAAGGGAAATGAAAGTAGCATTAATTTTTCTAGAGACCATTCCCCTAGTTCTGGATTCTTATACAACATGAAAAATTCCTCCTCCCATAAGGTCAAAAAAGGCGAGAAAAATTTCCACATTCCAGCCATCTGGACTGAGACTTTATCCTTTGCAAAAGATTCAAGAACAAATTTGAGCTCTTCCATAGTGACTGTTGGGATGTTAATATAGATTATAGATTCAGTCCCTTTTAAATTTACTTGTTAATCTGAGGGTCTTCTGGTTATTTCAAGGATATCATGCAAGGTCTATGCAGGCCACATGTTCACTACCCTAGTATTGAGAAATTAATAAATACAAGGCCCAAAGAAAGCTACAATTTTAGTAACAAAAATCAAATAATGCTGACTTCTAAGTAACAACAATCCAAAGGAACAAAAATTCTCTGATAACAACAAAATGATAGAAGAACAAGAAAAGAAACAACAATCATAAAGTGTAAATGATACAACTGTAAAACATACCTATACCATACAATTGTGTCCAACATCACCTGATCGAAAGGGTGGGCCCAACTCTTTGATCAGGGTCGTGGTTAATAATAACATATTATGCCAAGTTACAACGTGTTGGTACTTTCAATAATTCAAAAAGGAATTACAACAAAGTTCTGATGTTACACAGGAAAGGATGAACAACCAGTTCTCTCGGTTGTGCCATAATTATACACAAACACCAATACATGAATAAAACTTCCTTAACAAAATCC
Organism: Pinus albicaulis; assembly: GCA_034641835.2. Taxonomy (NCBI): domain Eukaryota; kingdom Viridiplantae; phylum Streptophyta; class Pinopsida; order Pinales; family Pinaceae; genus Pinus; species Pinus albicaulis. The sequence continues at coordinate 1,493,557,840 of CM076580.1, forward strand.
ATAGGTCGTGGAGACTGAATTTTCAAAAATATACAATGATTACTCAAATATAAAACATAATGGAAAGATATAAACAACGTTGGATCTGCTAGCTATTCGGTGATTGGAGGAAGTTGGTCAGTTTCTAGTATAGTCCTCGATATAGCGCTGCCAATCCATAGTCAACAACACCATGATAGGCCCTATTTCACCAAATGGTATCTAGTATGAGTTTTTGGGTAATCCGTAGGGAATATTTTTTCGTAAATCGTCTAAGTAGCATTCCCCTATGACTACCACTTCATTAATTAACAATTAAGGAAGACATGATAGTATAAGATACTTTCTCATTAGTTGGGACACAAATTGACCTCAAAAGAGCTATAAAGTGGATTGAAAGGGGTAGGTGTAAAAAGGAAAAAGTGGGTAATTTCAGTAACCAACATCTCCCCCCAACTAGCTTGGTTGCATGTCCTCGTGCAATCTGTTTTCGGTGTAGATCAGGGTTAGACTTGCTGTCACTGTCATGGAGTTGAGTGAGATCATATTATTTTTCCATGTCAATCCCTGGTAGATGATACCCATGTGTCCAAACGATATCCTGCCACTAGTATTCATCCACCATGTAATTTGGATCATACTATTCATATGGTAACCAAATAATAGGAAACCAAAACCTGAACCCTAGCTAATTAACTCTGCAGTGTTGCATGCAGGCAATGTATCGTGGCACTCTTTCCAAGTATCTATTAAAGTTGGGTGCCCTAAAGGGCTCTTGTGCCCATACTATTGATTATGAAAGCATCCAATGCCTTTGGCAAGCGTCCTTGGCTTATTCTATGAAATTATAAACTTTCTTGGTGCACAGTTTGGTACACCACCATTGGGTCATGAGCACCCGTTCCTTCCAACCTGCTAACTTAAGAAACTGATGATGTTTAGTATATATATCCCCAGATTGGAAATTTTTATAGGTATTTGGGCATCATCCCTAAGACCAATATGAATAGGGTCTATCATCCCCTAATTCAATACAAGCAGGGTCTATCATCCCCTAATGCAATTGCTACATGCCCTAGAGAAGTCATTCCACTGATGGCTTTAATTCATGAGAGTTTCAATGTTTGAAGTATAGTTAAAATGGCCCATTGAATCATTAACGCTCCTCTGAATGGGCCTATGTGTGCTACAAATCACTTACACCCATGCAAGGGTGATTTTTAAAGAACTTCCCGACACTTAAGGGTGCATTGGTCCTCTAGGAGCGAAATCATCATTGTTCTGGGAATCTCCACATGTCCAGTGCCTTCTAGAAGAGCTCATAGGTGCCATAATTCAAATAAATGTGTTCATCCATCACCATTGAATCTGGAAACATGTCTCATCTATTATTATAAATACATTGAATAACCATATACTGAGAAACTACCTACAATTTCCCTATAAATTGAGCACTCATATAAGTGCAAGGGAGTAAGAAATTTATGTAGTGTTATGTTGTTGGATACTGAGATGATGCTTGGTGTGATGAGGATGGAATGAAGTTGGAGTAGGTTGATGACGAACTGATCCACTGGTTGTAATATACTCCTCCTATTATTTCAATAAAGATATTTCAATAAAGGTTGATTACTTCAATTCTTGAGAGCTGAAGTAATGTTATGATACTGAGATGATGCTTGGTGTGATGAGGATGGAATGAAGTTGGAGCAGGTTGATGACGAACTGATCCACTGGTTGTAATATACTCCTCCTATTATTTCAATAAAGATATTTGTTCTTTATCTCATATATGCCCTTACATCTTGTGAATGTATTCTCAAATTTAATTGGTTCAATTTGGTTAAGGTAGATAGAATGTATATTTGTATGTAATTTCTTGTCTTCTGTATTTAATTGCAAGTATTGATCAAGAAGGTTTTAGCTAAATCAAGAGTGACGAGAACATAAATATAAGAGGAATGAGAGCAAAGGATCACAAGTAGGTATTTATCCCTTCTATATTTCTGTCCATTTTACAAAAAATAACATTTACCTTTCTTCTGTTGTTCTGAGTGAAGGAACACCACACTCAGGGAAGATTAGTTTATCTGTAGATTAGAATTCCTCATAACAAATTGGCAACTCCATTGGGGAGAAATCCATCATTCCTAGTGTTTCTGTCTTTTTTTACCATCATCAGTAGAATTTACTTAATCTATTGAGTAATTTGAATGTACTTTTTTCCTTAGAAGTGTGTTTAGCCTGCTTTATCTTCAAGCTTCACTGTGCCCAACGCACTGTTGGTCAGGGTACAGTGCTCTACAAAGCAGTGTCTCCCATTCATTGGTGCTCTGTAATGCAATGTATGCCCTTAAGGGGTGTGTCGCCCCTCAACCAACCAAATTCTATCTTAATTTGTCTTTTTCATTCAGTTTCAGCCTATTGCTTGCTTTATTCTCAGATGCTTGTTTGACCTTAGATACTAGTAAACATTGCTAGTTATTCCTCCTTTGGACAGTTGTTTGTTCAATGTTTATTAGATGTTTTCTTTATCATTGTCAAACTAAACAAAGTTGTAAATTTTGCGTTAGATCAATCATCTGTTTTAAAAAGGAAAATTTTTGTTTCAGTCTTCATTTCCCAAGAGAAAATTGTTGTTTCAGTCCTCATTTCTCAAAAAGAAAACATTGCTTGATTGATTTGTGCATTTAGTTTCTTTTTAATCATTCACAATAAAGAAAACTAAAAAGAAAAACATACATATGCATTTAGATATTGTGAGTGTTGCATAGGAATAGATTAGGGAAATCTGCATTTAGTTTGTGCTCTTTGATCTATGCTCAAAAATATGATTGCTCTATCCCTTTAGTAGCTAAGGCTTTCATTGAAAAACTGACTTGAAAATATTGCTTCTCATTTAGTTTGCATTTTAGGTATTTCCCATTACATCTCGCGGTGAACTTGAAAGATATAATTTTAATCGGGATCAACATAAAATTCACCTCAATCAACCTAAGAAAGGATTGTAACATTAATGATAACATTTATAAGGTCTAGGCTAGAGATGTGTTTCGATGTCATTAAACATAGCAAGTGTCGCTAACTTGTCTGTGATACATTCCGAGTGTGATACCTCACTCCACGTACATTAGTCTATCTGAGATTGTCCATTTACCTTCAGGTATATCAGGCAGTGTTCTATTACGAAAAGTATAAGGGGGTGCTCTCACTTTGCAGTTTCACATTAGACAGTGCTAACATGGATTTGGGCCTCTACGTACCTTTGGGTATATTTGGGAGGACAAATTTAGGTTTCTTACTATCCATAGGTAACTGATTCGGCCGCCTTGTAACTTGTGATACACTGAACACAACATTCGGGAAGATTTCATGCCTATACTTCTTGGTTCACTAGGAGGTATTCTGGAGTTCACAATTACTTGGTAATCCTTTTGCCTAGTATCACCCTTTTATTTGTTTATTTTTCTTTATAATAAAATCAATCAATCATCATATAAGAAGAACAACACTTTCCCCATCGTTTGTGTAGAATAGTGCTTAAACCACCATAACCACCGAAAGCCATTTCTGGTCAGTGAAGGTGACCCCATTCTACCAAATCCAGTACCATCAGTACCTCTGGTGCATCATCTTCATCATATCTACTAGAGTTGTCTCAAGTCATTTCTACAGATCCTGGTTTATCTACTTTCGTCGAAACAGATTCGTCATCGCTACCTGTGGACATTGAAGTTCCAATTAGTGAGACCATAAATCTAGAACCCAACATTGTTCAACTGGAAGTTGATCCGGATCCCATCGTTCTTTTACCAGAACATCTAGATTCTGAAGTCGAACGATAAGAAATTTTTCCTGTATCGATCGCTCCTCAGTCATCCGTAGCCATTGAGTCTTCCCTTTTATTGCACAGTCAAACACTTTAAATATATCTCACACTTGACGATGAAATTATTCCACCTGGTTTGATTTTGATTGAGGAAGAACCTCAACAAGAAGAAATACCCTCAACTCCAACTTATTTTGGGTCGGGGCTTTATCTTTATGATTATTTTCCTCGATTAACTTACACTTATTTAGTTGATCTTGTTTTAATCCAAGTTCCCGTAGATCCTATAGGGTATTCAATGGGTCATTTGACCATGGCTGCGTCAACATCTCTGGCTATACCATATTTTACAGTTGCTAAAAAATATATTGTTGCTACTCCATCGATGTTTACCACGTCACCTGAGTCACATATTTATGGTGGTTTGTCCGTCCCACCGGGTTACCAATCATTATCTGGAACCTACTCTGGTGCCTCCTCAAATCCATGGACTTCACCCATGTCATCTTCTAGTATCTTATCTGGTACATCTCTAATGAGTACTGAATGGATTTATCCATTATACACATCTTTAGTTCAGCATCAAGCTAGTCCATCTGGGTACATTCCATCCAGTTCAATCTTGACTGGACTCCCACCATTCAGAGTTCAATATATTCCATCTTATTATAATCCTCATGCTGGGGGGAACCTATGGTCACCCATTCTTACAGTACTTCATCATTTTATGGTCGCCCAAATGTTGGAATGACTATTTGTCAGTGGCATCTTATCTTTCCCATTCAACCACAAATGGTTGTGCATTCATACCGACTGGTTCAACCTGTTGCGCCTACATCTACCCCACCTGTTAATAATTCATTACCCCATTTATAGGCTCATATGGCTGTACCTCAACCATCTCAGGCGGGTCCTTCAACCCATTACCCTCAAGTCTTGGGCTTCCAGACTCCACCTCCTTTGGCTGTTTACAAAAACCACATGTATCTGGAATCTTACAACCATAGGTTGGATGACCCTTTTATGGGATGTCACAGGCTCTTACCAGTCTTACCTATTCAGAACCAGGTCCAATCTATTCTGGTTTGGGTTACAATATTGGCGGGCAATCACCTTGGTAGCCATAGCCTCAAATGCCACAACAATAATTCCAACAAAAACGAGCTTATCCATGTATTGGTAAACATATCCCTCAAGCGTTTGGTCATCAAAATAACCCCTATCTAGGTTACCAACATCAAATGCCTTATGATGGTGCACAAAAAACTGTTTCCCAAGAAATTCCATCCTATCCTGGTTATGCTCAATCCGACTTAAATCGACAGTTGCCCTTTATCGCAACATTAGAATTACCTGATTTAAACCGACTTACCAATGATGCCATTAGCTATTCTCCTTGGTGGCTAATGATTCCACATAAATTACCCTACGACATTCCTAAATTCAAAGGAAACCCTGGAGAAGGCTTGTCAATGCATGTTATGACTTATCATTTGTGGTGCTCATCAAACTCCTTAAATGATGACTCTGTTAGACTACTTCTTTTCCAGCGTACGCTTACTGGTCCGGTTGTGAAGTGGTTTATTGAATTAACATGAGCTTCATTTGATAACTTCAATACCTTAGCCACTGCCACTTTAACCCACTTATAGTTACCCATATGATATGAAACTAGAACATAACTTTTGACCAAATTTAAACAGACAACTGATACTCACATTTCTGATCACATTCACGAATGGCGTCGTCGTCGTCAAATGGTCAAAGAATTTGTTCTTGATTAGCTGTTGGTTGAGTGGTTTATTAAGTCCTTGCTACCATCTATCACTGAGGATGTAGGTAAAGGCAGCATCATCACTGAAGAGCAAGTCATTTCTCGTTCCCAGTACTTAGATTTGATTTATACTTAGTCTGGCACGTTCTATGAGAAAATTCCAAATGCGTTGCGATCAAATTTTACTGTTCCTCCTCCATCTCGTAAGGAATCTCATGCCAGCGACGGTATGATTGGTTCTACAAACACTCACACCTCTACTACATCTGATCCTACACCTTCTTCCGAAATACATGTTGTGTCATTTGACAAAGGGAAAAGTGACAAGCAACTTGGAAGGAAGAAAAAGGGGAAAGTAAAGAAAAAGAAAAATTCACCCCAGCAAGAACGATCATCTAATCAAAAGTATGGAAATTCTCGGAAACCTTGTTACCCTTGCTTGATATGTAATGAGGAGCACTTTACGCGAGATTTTTCTCATCGCTCCGAAGTCTCAAAGCTTCTTAAGACTTCACATGCATCTTCTATGTTGACAGATCCTTTTCTGAATCCAGACACAAACATGATTGCTATAGATCCTGCTTCTAGTTCCCAAGTGCTTATGCTATCTGTCACAAAGCCAAAAACTGATGTTTTGGTGTCTACGCGAAATAAATATTACGATACTCAGGCTACTGATCAACCTACTACCTTGACTATGAATCCATCAACTGAATCAATTCCGTCACCTGTTATTCCAGAGTTAAAAATAAAACCACCGAAGGGAGTCGTCCACAAATTGACGTTCAATCCTTGAGCTTGCGTTGCTCAAAATTACAACATAGTTGAAGATCTGGCTTAGTCACCTTCAGTTATGTCGACTTTTGAGGTACTTCAAAATTTTCCCGCTTTGTTGCCGAAAATTGGTGGAATCGACCCGACAGATTCTAATCTTATATTCTTTAATCACACAGGCTATTCTTTAATCCAATTAAATGTTCTAAATCACCTCGTTCATAGCTCTATTATTTCTTAGGGAGAATCCACTTGTATTATGTTTATCAATTGTTGGAATTCACTTGGTTCACATCGCTTATCTCAATCACCTATGACGTTGAAAGCTTTTGACAGTCGTACATATAAGCCTTGTGGTATTATCAATAACCTGCATGTCGAATTAGGGGGAAAAACTGTAACTGTTGAAGTTGAGGTCATTGACGGAACCCTTGACTACATTTTACTTGGAACGCCATGGGTTTATGCTATGAATGCGATCTTTTCTACTTACTTTCGAATGATTTCCTTCCCTCATAAAGGCGCCATCATAGTCATTAATCAAATCTCCTTCTTTGCCTCTAGTTCCCAAGTATCTGGAAGCATTCCGTTAGTTCAAGCACCCCAACTAGCACTTCAAAACATTGGTGTTGGTATCTTTAAGGATTCTTCCCTAATGAGCACCTTTTCATTACCGTCACTCGTGACGTCGATGGAAATTTCAAATATAGAGACCTGTTGCATGATATATTCCACTTCATCTAACTTAAGGAAGATTACCAATAATTCTGAAGTAGATATGCTGGGTGAATTTTTGCCGCCAAGCCCAATTAAGCTCGCATAGAAATCAGTTTTCTTGGCTTGGGCGACGCACCTTGATCCATCTTCGCTGATCATTTGGGTCGATCATTCATTAGATTTTGGTACTCCTTCTGATATTTTTTCATCCACTTTCTTGATTGGTGAGAGCATTGTAGAAACCATGATGCCAGAAGGAGAACCAACATGACGATTATCATCATCGCTCCCATATTCCAGATTACAACGAAGATAATATTATTGAACTATATTTACCTACAATATATGATTTCTTTTCGAATTCTATTCCAATTAATTCCATCGAATCTGAGTGAAACCTGTCAAATATTGAAGAAACGATTTCTATCAATATTTCGACTAAACCTGGCATTGTAGGAAAAATTCATTTCGGCGTACCTTTTTCTACATACGACCTTGACACTTATTGCTCTGTTTTTCGTGAATTCTGAGATGTATTTTCTTGGTCTTATGAGGAAATTCCAGGCATATATTATAGTATTGTTGAACACACAATTAAAATGTACCCTGATGTCAAACCGGTACGTCAACACCTTCATCTTGTTCATCCGAAGAAGTTTGTTGCCATTAAATAATAAGTTGAAATTTTTTTGCGTACTGGTTTCATTTACCTTGTTCTGCTTACTGATTGGGTTTCCAACATTGTTCCTGTTATGAACAAACAAGGGACAATCAGAGTGTGCATTTATTATTGGGATGCCAATCTTACTTTTCCAAAAGGAAATTATCCTACTCCCTTTATTGACCAAATTATTGACGAATGTGTCGACTATGAAATATTTTCGTTCATGGATGGATTCTCAAGTTACAATCAAATCAATTTTCTCCCAGAGGACCAATATAAGACAAAATTTATCTGTCCCTGGGGCACATTCTCTTATGGTAAACTTCCAGTTGGTTTAGAGAACACTGGGGAAACATTTAAGAGAGCAATGGATTATGCTTTCCATGAAATTAATCACATTGTTCAACCTTATCTAGACGATTTACCCACACATTCACAAAAATAGACTGATCATCCGACACATCTGAGAGCTATATTTTTACGATGTCGACACTACAAGGTTCACCTAAATCCACACAAATGTGTGTTTTGTGTTGGTTCCAGTCATTTTCTTGGATTTGTCGTCTCAAAATATGGAATTTCAATCGACCCACTAAAGGTCCAGGCCATTCTCGATTTTCCTGTACTATCAAAATTACTTCAGTTATAGAGACCTCAAGGAAAGGCTAACTTTCTAAGGAGGTTCAAACCCAACTATGTCAAAATGGCTAAAAGGATTTACTTTTCTCTTGAAAAAGGAGCTTCCCTTCGATTGGGATAAGGTTGCGTAAGATTATTTTGATGCTCTTAAAAATACCCTTATCCGAGCATCATTAATATATCCCCCTAATTATCAGAGTGATTATTTCCTGTATCTCGCCACTGCAGATACAACCATTGCTATGGTTTTAGTCCAAGAGGAATATGGGATAGAACATCTAATATATTATTTGAGTCGTAATCTCAATGATATGGAAGTTAAGTACTCATACGTCGAAAATCTTGCCTTGATGGTCGTTCAAGCTGTTCAAATATTTCGCCATTATATCCTGCTGCGGAATACCATTCTTATTTCAGATTGCAACCCTATGACATACATTATGTCACGTCAACTATTGGGGGGGGGGGGGGGGGATATTCAAAATGGATCGTCATTTTGCAAGAATTTGATTTCGAATTCATCAAATCCAAGTCAAAGAAGTCTTTGGTTTTCACTGAGCTTCTCTGTGACCTTCCCTCTTATAGTAATGAAACTACATCGGAACCATAAATTCTAGATGAGTATCTATTTCTGATTGGGTCATTTGAATTTTGGTATGGGTATTTTATCATTTATCTCCAAACCCAAAATTTCTGGCTTGATACCTCTCACTCGCAACAATGATGTATTCGATACCAAACCAAATATTATCTGATCGTTGGTGATACACTTTATCGTCGTAGTGTCGATACGATTTTAAGGAGGTGCCTCACTCATGAGGAGGCCGAAAAAGTTATAAATGATTGTCATGCTGGTGCTTGTGGTGAAAATTTGTCTGGTTACACTACCGTGCAGAAGTTTCTCCACGCTGGTTACTTCTGGCCAACCATATTCCACGACTGCATTCTCGCAATCAGAATTTTTCATGTGTGCCAGATATTTGATCGTAAAATCCACATTCCACCAACACCAATGCATCATGTCATCGCCATGGGACCATTTGCAAAATGGGGCATTGAATTCATGACCTGCAACCCTCATTCGGCTTGGGGGCATGGTTATTGTTGGGCCTCAAAATAGTCCCTATTTTCACTTCATTATTCACCAATACCTTCACATTACTTCCATATTACCTTTGTGTCACCTTCATTCCACCTCCACATCATTACATTTACCTCATTGGGTTATAACTATGCTTTTCCAAAGTTTATTAATTCTTAACATTTTAAAGTGGATTTGTGGTTAAACTTTAGAAATTAATATGCTTATACTTATACCTAACAATTAGAATGAGTTTGTTGACATTTGTAGGTACAAAAGAAGCTTCCTAGGCACCCTTATGTGGCACTCTATGTTCGAATTCGAATTTGAGGAGATCATGGACCTCATGGAGGAGATCATGGAGGATAGGGTTATGTGTCACCAGTGGTTGAGAAATATATGGGTCAAAGGAGGGAATAGTGGATTTACATTTATGAGTTTGTTATCATAGCTTTTGTATAAATAGGAGTGTTATCTCCTTCATTTGTAATCTTGATTTGTAATCTTAATCTTAATCTTGATTTGTAATCTTAATCTTAATCTTCTTCTTCATTTTGTAATCTTAGTATCTTATAGGTTGGTAGTGAGAAGTTAGATTGGAGAATCAATGTAATGGTTGCAATTGAAATTTGCAATTGATGATAAATAAGACGAAGCTTCTTTGATCCTCTACATTTGACTTTTCTTTTGGTGTGCTTGTGAATCCTTGGAAGGATCCCCATTGCCTAGCAAGTATACTTTTACTTTATGTTTGCTTGTGAATTTCATTAGATTAAATTATTAGGTTCATATGTTTGGAATATTAACTAATGACCTTTCGTAAGAAAGCAATAATGTTTCCTTCAATGAATCTGATTTGTTATTTAATGTTCAATTTCATTAGTTTAAGTTTCTGATTTATATGATTGAGATATAAATGAATAGTCTCTTGTAAGAGAGATTTAACATTTCATGCAATCAATCAAAATGAGGTTTAAGTGCTTTAATTTCATTAGTTTAAATAGTTTGTTGATTAAGATGATTAGAAATATTAATGAATGATCTCTTGTAAGGGAACCTTAATATTTCTTACATTTGTCACAATGTCTTTAGATTTCATTTTGATTAAATAACTAAATAGGTGTTGGAGATCCTAATGAACAACCTCCTGTAAGGGAGCTTTGGAATTTCTTCACCTAGCTTAGTTTAGTTTGTCTCTAAGTCCATATATATTGGATGATCCTTGAAGTTTACTTACTCGGATTGATAGTAAATAAAACTCTAATTTGCATCCGCATTTTAGACCAAACAATTATATTATTGTTGCCGTCGACTACTTTACCAAGTGGGCCGAAGTGATGCCTACATTGAATAACATAGGCGAAACAACTGCATTTTTATTTTTCAATCACGTCGTTTCTCGGTTTGGTGTACCACAAGCTATAGTTATAGATCATGGTAAGCATTTTCGCAATAACATGATGAATGAATTGACTGCCAAATTAGGACTGTCGCATGATAATTCTACCCCTTATTATCGATAATATAATGGAAAATTTGAATCCATTAACATGATCCTTAAGCGAATTCTTCAATGAATGTTAGAGGTTCAGAAATGAAATTGGCATTTAATCTTGTACTCGGCTTTATGGGCATATCGAACCTCGGTGAGAAATGCGACCGGATTTACTCCCTTTCAGTTGGTGTATGGTTTGGAAGCTATCTTACCAATCCAATGTGAAATTGTATCATTAAACTCTCTATTGACTTGTTACCTGACACCTATAATGAAGAAGCACATCTTTTAAGCCTCATCCATCTAGATGAAAGGCATCGTGAAGCCGCATAGGCCAATGAAGTGCATAAGAGACGAATCAAGGTGTAATATGACCACAATGTAAAGCCTCACATCTTCTCAGAGGGAGACCTGGTCTTGCTTTATGATCAGGAAGGTGATTTAATAGGAATAGGAAAATTTGAGCCACTATGGCATGGCCCCTAGTCAAAAGAGTTTTGGATAAGGGTGCCTATGAGTTAGTTAATTATGAGGGAATTACATTGGCACAGCCTCGAAATGGGTTGTATCTTAAACGTTACTATGATTAATTGAGGGTAGTGAACTTTTGTATCATATTGTGTATATGATTTGATTTCATTAATTGTCTTAGTTTGTTTTTTAGAGTTTTCTTGAAGTTAGTAATCGACGTTACATTTCATTGCCGATGACTGAATCTTTGGAACCATTTGTTGGGTATGCCGATGGTGCTATTTGTAGTACGCAAAACCTATCCTCTGCAGCATGGGCCATTTTCAAGGGATTTGTATCGGTCGATCAACAAACAATATTGCTGAGTATAACAAGTTTATCGAACTTCTCTCTCATTCCATTTCACTTGGAATTAAAAACATCATCAGTAGGTTAGACTCGTAGCTTGTTGTACTACAACTTACTAGCATCTATACCGTCCGAAATATAACAATTCATCGTATGTTCCTTAGAGTTAGACTTCTGGAAATACATTTTGATTACATTTAATATCAACACATTTCTAGAAATTTGAACACATTAACTGATTCTTTAGCAAATTATGTTTTAAACATACATTTGAAACACATGTAAAGATAATTTTTCAATTCACATCATACAATTGAATAGGATTACACATTAAACGTAGGAAAAATTTAAAAGAAAATAGATAAATAGCTTATGTTTTTACAAAATTTGTGCCCAAGACAAATTGGTAATTTGACCTCAAAATGTATACAAAAATGTCAAAATTAAAACTAGTGATGCTCATGATAACAAGAAACTGCTCTAGCTATCCTGCACAATAGCCTCATCCAATGGATAGTAACACCAATAGTATGGCGTTGTAGCCTCGTAGGTAACTTCTCAATCAGGACATCCGGTATCCCAAGAGTCAATCCCTCAACATGCTGCTGCAACTCAGCAAGAGTCTAGGTCAAATCTAAATCTCGAAGGACTTCTCTCCCGATAGACTTCTCTGTTGGTTCATCTGTTGCTTGCTTTGGTCGATCGTGACCCACATTTGTGTACATAAAAAAATTTAGTTTAGTCTTGGAAAACATAAAAAATACAAAAACATTTAGAAACCTTAAAATCAAAAACACGGTCAAAACATTTTCACCCATTGCACCCCATTGAGTGCCATCTAGTAAAATCAAATCTCGATCTCCACGGAAATATATGCTTCCATACGGATACTCGTCTATGGCGATAATCTGTCATCAGAGCCAGGAAAATAATGTAGTATAAAATATGATAATCGATTGACTAGCATGCCTATCCATCAATTCGACCCATCTCTGCATCTGAGGATCTCTAGGACTAGAAATGCTCAGTTTCACATGCTGTGGCTACATCAATGGAACTTGCTCTAAAATAAAGGAAATCAGGATCGATACATCAATAAAATGATTTTTTTTTCTTAGTCAGTTGTTCTTTCATCTGAAAGAGTACTGCTTCAGCCCAATTGAACACTGTTAGTTCGAGACACTCAAGAGCATACTACATGTATGAACAAGTTTCAACATGTAGTGTTAGAGAACCAATAAGTTTTGCAATAGTGAAAAGGATAGTTCTCAGAGGAAAATAATGCACATCACGAATGCTTATCTTTCTATATTTTCTAGGTTTAGTACTTGGCTGGCAATGCTGACATATGTAGTCCTTCACTATCTCGCCTCCAAGAGTAGATCCTGGGAGGGAAATAAGAGACCCACGTCTTGATAATCTAGTAAGAAAGTAAATATCCTCAACTAGTATTGGAAGCACTTTATCCCCAATGTGAAATGCCTGAGATGTCGGATCCCATGAAGAAACTAGGAACTCAAATAGTTCAAGATGTTGTCTCATCCCTGATAATCTAAAATACTTAAGCAACCCACAATCCTTGAGGAATTTTAAAGTGCCAAGATCATTTAGGGAAATCATATCTTGTTCTTCATGTTCTCTTTCTTGCCATGCAATGGTAATTTTGATCTGATCAATACCTGAAAGCCAACCATAAGCTTCATTAGGATATATTTCATGCAAAAAAATAAGGAATTTTTTAGCACACAACAAGAAACAAATTTGTAAAATGCGCCCAATGCACCCCTGGTCCATAGAAAGAGTGTGGCTGCATAGAATATAAGCTTCAATTCCAGTGCTCTGCAATGCACTTTTCGACATGAAAGGGTGTGTTTCCCTCATAACGCAATAGATTTACCTTAGGGGGCTCAAAAACCTAAAAATTCAGCATGAAATGAAACAAAAATGACGCTAAAAGGAAGAGAAGGTTTAGATCTCCAATCTGGATCAAATGGCATGAGAAATCGTCCACTGAAACTATCACAATCGACCGCTGAATTTTGATGGAAAAACAGGTTCAAAGCTCCTAAATTTCAAATGGTAAAATGAAATTGTAAAAAAAAAATTTTATTAGTAATTTTTATTATTTTAATCATATTTAATGACGTGACTATAGTTGTTGTTCATTTTTACTATAAAACGGTATTTTTAATCCATTTGATTGTTCTCTAGACAAGTTTATAGTTGATACAGTGAGTTTGAAGTGCACAATTGTCCAAAAATGATTTGACCATAGAGCATAATTTTATCTCTTTTTCGAGCTCTGTTAAACATGAAAAAGGAACCCCCTTTGGAGTCTTCTTTTAGCTCTTTTCAGACTCCGTTAATGTGAAAATATTGTTGAGCACTTTTCTTTTCGAGCTCGTAAAAGGAAATGAAATGACATCTACTCAGTACAAGTTTAACCCTTTTTCAGACTGAGATAGATTATCTACGAAAAAGGAACACCTTAGTAAAACATGGCTAAGAGGTTTTCTTAGGTATCATTTTACACTTTTTCAGACTTGAGCGACAAATTTAAGAAAAAGGATCATGGAGTTTTATTTTCTTCCCTTTTTCAAACTCTCTAAACATGAAAAAGGACCGAGTTTTCACTATCGTTAGACCTGTTAAAAAATAAAATAGAAATGTACTTGTCTGATCATGACAATATCGAGTTTCAATATTGCTATACTTGTTAAATCATCAAATATTGATGTATTCACTTGAAGGGTCGAATTATAGATCAAGCATATGTTAGCCTCCTCAATCTTGTTAAAAAATAAAGAGGTATTGGTCAGCAATGACTGGGGGAAATTTTGGAAAAAGAACAAAACACTTTATGGTAGTAGGTCACTCTTAAACACGACACTTTCACTTCATCTCTGTGGCTTTGGGTTGGGTAATCTTCTTGACGGTCTATCATACAATCCATCACTTTAGTTTTGGGTCAATGCTACCAACTCATCTCAGTGTCACCGATATGTTCAAGAGAAGTCATCTAGTAATTCCTCATCTTCTGCAATACTCATAAACCTTCATTTTCATGACCACCATCCCTGACCATCGCGTCATCAGGTCACATTTTGTCTCCAAAATCATTACTCCCATTTCATGTCATATCTGTGACGATTCAATTCCTGTCAACATGAGCTCATCATCCAGGAAGTCGACTTAGAAACATATTTCTAGTACCTTGGAGCTTGCTTACATCAACAACACGTTTCTCGCTTCTAGCGATAGGTTGACATGACCAAACTTCAACCTAAAGAATTTTTTTTTGCATTCGATATCAAATCATTTATTCATGCCTTGAAAATTGTACTGAAGTACCTTGAGAACCATTAACATCAACGATGGTTTCTCTCACATCTATTAATGAATTACATCATTGGCTGGTAATCAAATGATGTCTTCCCATGTTCGACTTTAGATCACATATTTGCATGGTTATACTTGTACTTGAACGATCGAGTAAACATGATAGAAGACCCCAAATCTAGTTTCATCCATCCGGGCTATGATTTCAAGAATTGTACCACACCATCCATACGATGGCTTTACATACAGATGGACATCCTATCATGGGCCTATATCTGTAAGCATGTCTATATCTCTATACAAATTTATTATTTATGTACGTGTTATGATAGTTTATGTGCTGAGAATGGGTATGCCTCCCTCAACAATTCATTTCCTATATGTACAATATATCATTATTTAATGTATTTCAAATTGATGCAGGTCGCCGTCCTCTTCAGATCCTACTCATCACACCGTAAAGCATCTCATCCAAATATTCATTATTTTGACTTCATTATTTAGGGGGAAGTTGTTACAGGTCAATTTGGGCATCATCCCTAAGAACAATATGAACAGGTCTATCATCCCCTAATTCAGTTGCTACATGCCCTAGAAAGTTCATTCCACTGAAGGCTTTAATTCATGAGAGTTTCAATGTTTGAAGTATAATTAAAATGACCCATTAACTCATAAATTCTCCTCTGAATGGGCCTAAGTGCATTGCAAATCACTTAACCCCATGCAATGGTGCTCTGAAAATCACTTCCTGAAACTTAAGGGTGCGTTGGTCTCCTGGAAGTGAAATCATCATTGTTCCGGGAATCTCCACTTGTCCAGTGCTTTCTAAAAGAGCTCATAGGTGTCATACTTAAAATACATGTGTTCATCCATCACCATTGAACCTGGAAACGTGTCTCATCTATTATTATAAAGCCATTAAATAACTATTTATTGAGAAACTACCTACAATTTCCCTATAAATTGAACACTCTTGTAAGTGCAAGGGAGGAAGAAATTTATGTAGTGTTATGTTGCTGGATTATCAATTATTGAGAGCTGAAGTATTGTTATGCTACTGAGATGATGCTTGGTGTGATGAGGACATAATGAAGTTGGAGCAGGTTGACGACGAACTGATCCACTGGTTGTAATATACTCCTATTACTTCAATAAAGATATTTGTTCTTTCTCTCATATATTCCCTTATATCTTGTGAATGTATTCATAAAATATGTATTTTTCTCAAATTTAATTGGTTCAATTTGGTTAAGGTAGATATAATGTATATCTGTATGTTGTTTGTTGTCTTATGTCTTTGATTCCAGGTATTTATTAAGTAGGTTTCAACTAGATAAAAAGTGATGGGAATGAAAATAGAAGAGGAACGAGACCGAAGGATCACAAGTAGGTATTTATCCCTTATATCTTTCTGTCTATTTTAGAGAAAATAAAATTTACCTTTCTTCTATTATTATGAGTGAAGGAACACCACATTAAGGGAATACTAGTTTATTTGTAGATTAGAATTCCTCATAATAGAAATTTTCCATCCTGACCATGAACGGACGATTTTCCTGGTTGACCTCAAATGCATCAAGAGCCCTTTTCCATTTGATTTGGTTAATTACAAAATATGTGAAATACCTTAACTGGATATCCCCTATGAAAGGCACTCGGTTAAACTTCTGATCAGTGTCTAGGATGTAATCATGGATGTATAGCTCACACAAAAAAGGTTGATTAATATAATTGTTAGATCTCAAAATTATTAGCAATTGCATGGGATCTACTATATTGTGGCCTAGTTCTTAGTGGATGCTTTCTAAACAGAAAATAAACTACTGCTCATGAAGGAAAATTGAATAACAATTTGTAGGGGGTTTGCACACTAGTAATTGTTGTGTTAGAGTAAACATGTCACCTTTGTCGGTCTTCAGTAACTGAAATTGTCTCGGTAACAATTCAATCCTTTTCTGCAATTTCTCTTGTTTCCGTTGAGATTTATTAATCTGGGTCATATAATTGGCAAATACTCTTGCTGCATTCCTTCAAATTTCTTTTATTTTTTTTCTGGTGAACCTCTACAGGGATTTCCCCATGTTGGAAACTAAGGATAGTGTCCTTCCACTTATAGATCTTTGCTGAGAGAGTAAATTATCGTACCTCATCAAGATAGGAGAACACCTTAGTCTATGTTGATGTTGAGGTTACCTCCCTCTCTTCTATTTGCATAGATTTCGAAACTGCCTCTTTATCATCTATCTGTATAGCCATTGAAACTTTGTCGTTGGTCCTGGGAGCTGTAGATGCTTGACCATGTTTAGCTTTTTGTTGTTCATTCTTTTGTGTCCACAATCATGCCACATGTTTCCTCAAATTTACAATCTCGCTTTTTAACTAAACATTTTCTTTCAACAATTGTTAGTTTTCATACCGAGTGGAAATTTTCTTTACCACCAACTCTTCAACAGGTTCCCACTTTACCAAGGTTTCCCATCTTTGCACTGACGCTGATACCAAGTTCTGTGGAGCATTATCAATAAATCCTTGACAGGTTCCTATTTTATCACAACTTCTTCCACCTGTCTTGACGTCGATACTAGTTCTTGTGGGGAAGACTTATCAAAAAATTCTTTGACAGGCTCTAGAATTACAACATTTTCCTCTATTGGTTCCAAGGATGATATTGGTTCTTTTGGAGAAATATCAGTCACACCTTCTTTTTCCATTTTTCCCAAGGTTGATACTAGTTCTTGTGGAATAGTATCGGTCGGGCCTTATTCCTAAACTTGTTCTGGTATTGACACTGGTTATTTTGGAGCAGTTTCGACCTCAACCTCCTCTACAATTACTCCTATAAACTTCAAATTATGGGGGAAGACTTCTAACAAGTCAACTTATGTTGTTGTGATGGTGGGAGACTGAAAGTTTCCTTGCTCCTCTTAGCAAAGAGGCCATGAGTGGTGAGAACGAAGGAGTGATTTCAGTTTCCATCCCATCAACATCCCCCGTTTCCTTCTCTTTAGTATCTCCCAAATCATCTTGATTCTCCCTCATTTCCTCATCTCATTTCTCTTCTACTTCCTCCTGCATTTGTTCCATTTCCTCCTCAAGAAATTCTATCTTTGGCCTCGTGGGCATCATGGTTGCAACTTACTCCTCTTATAATTCAACTAGCTGTAGACAAGTTACAAGAGTTTGTAACAAGGCATGAATTACCAATAATCTAAATATCCCATTATTTGTAACCAACGCTTGGCGTGAATGGTGCGTAGACCGAGCCATCAATCACAAATTTTTCAAAAGAAAGAATGGGATATTTACAACATGCATCTGCCAAAATTGGAGACAGGCTAAGAGCTTAAAATAGTATTTAAAAGGAACAGATAATTGACCTTCACAGGTAATGTACTAGATTAAGAAGTATGCAATGTCTACACAGGGTTTTGGTAGCATTTCACTATCACATCCTCTTCCTTTCTGCACTGCATTCTCCCCCGCCTGCAAGAATAACTCTGAAAACTCTGGCAAGGCTACTCTTCTAATATACCACCTCTATCCATCCCGTGGTAATCCACTGACCTGTGAAATTTCCTCCTCAGTTACCTAAATTTCCAGTATGTGGACCCTAGAGTTATTTCATTCCAGATTCAGTGTGAATTCGATTGCCACTGATCTGTGTGATATCTTAATGTAAATTTTCTTGAGGGTTTGTAAATTGCAAGTGTTGAAATTGAGTTTTTGTGACATTTTATGTTAATTTTTAAACATATAAAGCATGAAAATAAACTCTGAAATATACATAAAAAAGAAGAATAAAATTACACCATAAGAATAACCACAACACAACAAATGATGAAGGAGTTCACCCCTCCTAGGCTACACCTCCTTTGTCCAACTTCCAATGGCTTGGCCCTCTTTCATTATGCTCACATTTACAGTGCTCAAATGGCTTCAAAACCTGTTCCATCAGCTTCAGAATATCCAAAAATTCTTGTCTAGCCTCTTTCTGATCCGAAATTGGTCAAAAAATGAATAATTTATGAGCCTCCCAAGTTTTTCTGCTAACCGCACCACAATTTCCCCAAAATCCGGACCGGTCCTACAATTTGGCCCTGATTTTGGCTAACTGAGTGAAAATTTCGGGCAATTTCAGGTGAAATTTTCAGAGCATTAAAATGACCAATAACACCTAAAATCCATAATTTGAACCATAATACATTGGTGCCGAATTAATTATTTTAATTAAAAATATCGGACGGTTACCGTAACCGTTGGTGGTCATGGTGGCAGTGGCCACTGTAGAAATTATACAAGCATGCATATCATGGATTCAATCCAATGTAACAATGTACTGAAGTTAAATACTAAATCGATTCTATAAATCAATTGCGGATTCAAAAACACAATCGCCAATCACATGAAGCAAAGAAAAATCAACCAAACCACAACACAGATAATTTCCCAGGGAAAGATTGCTTCTCAAAACCCCACTATCTTCTATTGTATATTCAACATGGATACATGAAAAAATTACATACATCTCTTCTCACAAGAGCCCTCCTGTACTTGGCTAACTGTCTCACACCGTCTCAGATAAAACTGACCAATACTTAGCCAATTTACTACCTCCAGACAGCCTGCCTTTCTTGCGCAATTTGTATGGAGTTAAATCCCTATTCCATAGGAATTTTGGCCTTCCTTGACTGTGCAAGTATCATGGGCAATGCAATGGGTGTTTGGTTGCATGGGTGCAACCCAATAATCCTACAACTGATAGTCAACTTTCCTTTCACCTAGATCTCAACTGGGTCTCCAATGGAACTGACATACATCCAACTAATAATAGTAAATCATCAGTTGCATGTGAGATCACTGATTGTGAATTAATTAACATTTAATTCACTTCATCTCTCACTAGTGTATCTAACAATTACAACAAGCACAACTGAGTTTAACTCACTTAAATGAGTTAAAATTTTTACAACCTGCATTAACTAATGCACCACTGCACTTCGAACTCTATTACAACTATAATTACTCTTCATGCCTAACCAACTACCCTCAACTCGAAATTCATGAGTTAAATGAGTTTATCGCACTCATTTAACTATTAAAAGTTATTTTGAGATTAGATTAAATTTTATTTTCCATCTTAATTAAGGGATAACTAAAATAGACATGCACCAAATTTAGCCCACACCAGTGTAGGTGATACTAAGACCTGTGGTCCCACACTAGTGTAGGTGCTGCTTGGACCTCTTGGTCCCACACTAGTGTGGGTGCTGAAATTTCTTGTTGAACTTCAACACTCCCTGTCAATAAGAAAGGGATTATCCTTCACCCCTATCCTGCCTCTATGGTATTCGAATTTTCTCCTGGTGAGCGCCTTTGCCAGAATATCTGCATGCTGATCTTCCATTGGAATGTACTGAATAAAATTATCCACCTCTGCACACAATCTCTGAGATGGTGGTACTAGATATCTATGTGCTTTGACCTATCATAAAACTCATGAAACACAAGATTAATGGAGAGTTTAATGCAACTCTGATTATCACAATGTATCACTGTCGGATCCATATGAGAACCAAACAAACCAACCAAGATCTTTCTCATCCAGATAGCCTCACATGCAGCTTGACTTGCTGCCATGTACTCTTCTTCTGTTGAACTGATTGCCACAAGTTGCTGCTTCCTGCTATACCAAGAAACTGTTGTCGATCCTATGCTAAAGATCCCTCCTAATGTGCTCTTTCTATCTCATGGAATGCCTGCCCAATCTTCATCCATGAAGCCTTGAAGCTTCACTCCCTCAGTTTGTATGTACCATAGACCATACTTTGATGTGCCCCTCAGGTATCTGAAGACATGCTTCCTCGCCTTCTAAAAGAGGTTGGTAGGCTTAACCATAACTTGACTTAGCTAGTTAATTGTGTAGCAAATTTATAGTTTGGTGTTCACTAGATACATTAGTGAACCAACTAACTGCCTATAGACAGTAGCATCCAATACCTCTCCAGAGGTAGCATCCTCTTTCCTCCAATTTCCTTGAAGAGGAGTATCCATGGGTTTGTAGCTCTCCATGTGAAACTTACCCAGTATCTCTTTGGCAGACTTTCCTTGAGAAACAAAAATTTCACCATCCTACTGCCATATTTCCAAACCAAGGAAATAATGGAGAGCCATGTTCTTCATTTCGAACTCCCTTGTAAGATCCTCCTTGCATGAGTGTATCATCTACTCATCACCAGTCAAAATTAGATCATCAACATAAAGAAAAATAATTAATAGCTTACCCTCAACCACAATTTGGTACATGTTTGCATCATCTTCACTTTTTGTGAAGCCCAGTCCGGTGAAATAGCTGTTTATTCGAGTGTACCAAGCACGAGGTTCTTCCTTCATCCCATACAATTATCTCTTGAGTTGACACACATGCAACTCACTGTCGAAGTTCTCGAAACCTTCTGGCTTCTCTCTGTACACTTCTTCCTCAATCACTCCATTGAGAAACGTAGTTTTCACATCCATCTGATGAATGCGCCAGCCCATCTGCACTGAGAGTGAAATGATGGATCTAATGGAAGAGTACCTTGCAACAGGTGTAAAAGTCTCATCATAATCGATCCCCTCGATCTCTAAGAATCTCTGGGCCACAAATATGGCCTTGTATTTCTCCACACTCCCATCAGCATCTTGCTTTACCTTGTAGATCCATCTAGATCCAACCACTGATTTTCCAACCAGTCTTGGGACAATCTCCCATTCATGGTTCTTGAAAATGGAGTCATACTCCTCCACCATTGCATCAACCCAAATTGGTTGTTGCACTGCCTCCTAAGTGGAAGATGGTTCAGTCACAATACATTTTCTCATAGGAGCCATGTATCCAGTAAACCTGTCTAGAGACTGTCTCTGTTTGCGCTATGAAGTAGGGGCTCCTACATTCTTTGCAACATCAAGTCTCAATCTATCAACTTCCATGGTGCGCCTTCTACGATTTCTAATGGATGGCTCTGCATGAGTGTTTTTCACCACTCCATGATCCTCTGCATCTGGCTACTCCACATCTTGAGGCTCATCCTTGGGAACCAAGAGTTCCTCCTCTGTATGAAAATCCAGCTTCCTCTCAAGGAACGATTGCATGGAATTCTCCTCATCAAATTTTATATCTTGTCACGCAACAATCATTCTGTTGTTTGGAAAATACACCTGATAGTTGTGGGGGGTTTTAGTGTACCCAACAAAAATCCAAATCTCAGCTGTTGGTTCCAACTTCTTCCTGGTGTCTTTGGTCACATGCACATAAATAGATGAGCCAAAAGTCTTAAAATGTGAAACATTAGGTTTCTTACCAGTGAAAGCCTCTTCTGATGTACTCATGCCAAGTATCCTATGAGGACAATGGTTCTGCACAAATACCATAGTGTTGCATTCTTCCGCCCACATATGCATCGGTAGGCCTTGATCATGCAACATTGCTTTTGCTTCACCCACAATCATTCTATTCTTTCTTTCAGCTACCCCATTTTGATGTGGGTTATGAGGTGATATCAATTCTCTTCGAATTCCTTCTTTGCTGCAGAATTTATTGAATTCGTTAGAGATGTAATCACCACCATTATCGCTCCTAAGAGCCTTCACTTGCTTCTCGTGTCTTTCTCCACCAGTGCCTTAAACTCAAGAAACTTTGAGAATGTATGATCTTTCTTTTGCATGAAGTAGATCCAACACTTACGAGAAAAGTCATCAATAAATAACACATAGTTCTTTTGTTTTTTTGTCGAAGCAACAGAGAATGGTCTACACACGTCTGTGTGAACTCTCTCAAGGATCCCCGAGGCTCAATTCTTCTTCTCATGAAAGGTGGCCTTTAAGTATTTTCCCATAGTAAATTCCTTGCATTTATCTGACTACATAAGTGTACCCTTGGGAAGACCTGTAGAAATCTGCTGCATGACTTTCAAGGCTCCATGGTGAAGATGGCCCAATTTCCTATGCCATAATTTACCCTCATCCCAGCTCACCACTTTGTCCGCCTTGCACATCAATGTTGTGCAACAATCTACATCCATATTGTAGAGATTCTTAACTTGAATCCCTATCTTGTTGGCTTGTCTTGTTGTTTTTTGTCACAGGAAAGATTTTCCTTCACTAAAAACAACATCATATCCTCTATCCTCCAACATTGCAACTGAGAATAAATTTTCTTCAAACCTGGTACATGCATTACATATTTTAATTGAAAGGGTTTACCTGACTTTCTCTGGAAGGTAATGGCACCAATCCTGGTATCACTGTACCACCCGTCATCACCCATTTCAATATGCATCTGGAGATCCTTCTCCTCCAAGCTACTGAAAAGTTCCTTGTCTCCCGTCATGTGAAAGTAAGCACCACTATCCAAATACCACACATATTCCAATGCACTTGACACCATTCATGCAATCAATGAGAAGTCAAGCTAAAATTGTGAGGCCAAATCCCCACAAGCTACAGATCCTCCAACCTTCTTTTTCTTCTTCTTTTGTGGAAAATTAATAGCATAATGCCCATGCTCGTGACAGTGAAAACACTTCACCCTGGACATATCCCGATTCTTGCCATCTTTGGAATTGGATTTGTAATGGAATTTCTTACCATTCCCTTTCTTCACCTTGGTAGCCAAAGCACAATCTTATTCATCTTTATTCTTAGATGAAGATCCATCTCTGGTGTTCCATCTAAACTCCTCCTGCACCAAATATGGCCACAGTCATTCCCAATCTGGTAGCTTTTCCCTTCCATTGATAGAGTCTTGATAACTGTGCCAACTCTTGGGAAGTCCTAGGAGAGATAAAATCAAAAAATCATCATCAGAGACAGTTATGCCAACGCTGCCCAGTTCATCCCGACATTGGAATTTTTTTTTTAAATATTTTGGCATGGAGCTGCCTTTCTCTATCTTGATCTTCCTGAGTTTATCTTTCAGTGCCAATTTCCTATGGTCACTACTGCTTTGAAATAGATCCATCAAAGCCTTCCACATTGCATATGGTGTGGATTTCCCATGAAGGCTTGAGACAATGTGGTCTCGTAATCCCTCCAATAGGATCCTCCTCGTCTTTTCCACTTTCTTTTGCGATGCATCAATATTTACAGCATCTATCACAACGGTTTTAGGAACATCATTGTCAATGAATTCCTTCAAGCCATTGTCTTCGAGAACTGCCTCCATCCTGTCTTTCCAAGAAATATATTATGAGTTTCCCTTGCACGCATACTCCAATATAAATCCATTGAAATCCATTTCGGTCCTGAAGCAGCTGTAGCACCAAGAAAGTCTTTATGCAAATTCGAATTCTATCCAGTCACAAACTCAAAACCTCCTTCAATATTGTGATTTCCTGTGCTATGATAACATGTATAAATTATAAAAAAAGCATGTATATCATGGATTCAATCCTATCTAACAATGTACTAAAGTTAAATAATGAATCACTTCTACAAATCAATTGCGGAATTAAAAGCACAATCGTCAATCACATGAAGCAAAGAAGAATCAATCAAAACATAGCATAGATAATTTCACGGGGAAAGCTTGATGCTTAAAACCCCACTATCTTCTATTGTATATTCAAAATGGAGACATGAAACAATTACATACAACTATTCTCACAAAAATAAAACTATTCTCACAAAATCCCTCCTATACTCAACTAATTGTCTCACACTGTCTCAGATAAAACTAGCCAATACTTAGCCCAATTTATTGTCTCCAAACAACCTGCCCATCTTGCATAATTTTTGTGGAATGCAATCCCTATTTCATAGGAATTTTTGCCTTCCTTGACTGCGGAAGTATCATGGGAAATCCAATGGGTGTTTGGTTGCATGGGTGGAACCCAATAATCCTACAATTGATTGTCAACTTCCCTTTCACCTAGATCTCAACTAGGTCTCCATTGGACTTGACATGCATGTAGCTAATAATAGTAAATCCTTAGTTGCATGTGAGATCACTGGTTGTGAACTAATTAATATTTAATTCACTTGATCTCTCACTAATGTATCTAACAATTACAACTAGAAAAACTAAGTTTAACTCACTTAACTGAGTTAAACTGTTTACAACCTTCATTAACTAATGCACCACTACACTTCGAACTCTGTTACAACTAGAATTACTTTGCATGTCTCACCAACTACCCTCAACTCAAAATTCATGAGTTAACCGAGTTTGTCACACTCAGTTAAATATTACAATTTATTTTGAGATTAGATTACATTTTATTGTCCATCTTAATTAAGGGATAACTAAAATAAACATGCACCAAATTTAGCCCACACCAGTGTAGGTGCTACTAAGACATGTGGTCCCACACTAGTGTAGTTGCTACTTGGACCTCCTGGTCCCACACTAGCGTGGGTGCTGAAATTTCTTGTTGAACTTGAATAGTCACCTATTATGGTCTTGTGGCAGTTAGGGTGGTAGTTAGTCCTTTGTGCCCTCGGTCTCTGATTATGGTCACATGCAATGTTATATGGGGGGCCATGTCTAAGCCCTGGCCCCTACCCCGAACCTTCCGCCATACAAACTTTATATAAGGTTTGTGCCCATAGTTTTAGGACGGAATAATGGAGTTCCATTGGTATGCCGGGTTGCTAGTTAGACGGAGGTATGGTGTTCAACCCCTACCTAGTCCAGTCGACCCTTACAGAAAGTTTTGGTGGCCTTCTGTGCTACCACATGGCAGCCTATAGTTGGGCCATGTGGCAGCATGTGGTTGGCAATCAGTCCAACCAATTAAAACACGCCAACGAGAACCAATAGAAACTCAACATGTGGCACGCTTAGATTGGTCCACCATGCACAACCACCCTTTAACCATTCAACCATGCCCAGTTAGCTGTATGGACTATTCACTGGGTGGTCTACACATTTTTTCCAAAATTTTACCTATGTCGGAAAATGAACATAACGTATTTTCGAGAGCATACTATGTCAGTTTTCCACGAAACAAGTTGAACCAGATTCAGAATAATGAGATCTACATGGTCATTCAGGTTCCACACCATTCTGACAACTTTCATTTTTTAGCATAATTTTGAGCACCTGATCACTCCTCCCCACTAGAAGCTTTTGGATCACAAAATATCACTTTCAGTTGTTCAATACATGAGGGTACAATTCCATGACCTTTCCAATCTTGATCCATTCAGCTTTGCTTGGATTGGTTCCTTTGATCCCCACATGAAGGTACTCCACATTCTCTTGTTTTGAAGACCTTGTTCTTCTATCAAGAATGATGTCTTGTTGTAGTTCATCAAGGTATTTAGGAGAAAAATCCTCAATGGAAGGAATCTAAACATTTTGTCCTTGATCTTCAATCAAATGTGGCTCATACAACTTGAAGTTTTCAATATTAACAACAATATAAATTTTCATATATGAAGGCAAATCCAACTTGAAGGCATTATCACAATATTTTCTAAAATTTTGAGTGGACCATATCGAATTGGTTTCAGTTTTTTACCTTCTCCTTGAAGCCTTTCTTTGCTAATGTGAAGCCAAACTTCATCACTGACTTGGAGTTTGTGATCTACAATATACTTATTGTGCCTTTTTTTGTACTTGTCTTGGCTCATTTCCAACTATTCTTGAACTGCTTGATGAACAGATTGGATTTGTTCAGTAAACCTTTTAGCTTTTTCTATGTCACTATGACCATCAACAGCAAAATCCTTTCCAAAAACAAAATGCAAAGGATATTTAGGAAAGTATCCCAAACATGCCTTAAATGACTATGTTTGAATTGAATATTTCTTGGCCCAATTGTAAGAATGTTTAATATACTGCAAGTTTTTATCCCACAACTTAGGATGCTTGTTGCAATAACCATGAAGAAGATGTATCACCATCCTGTTCACCACCTCTGTTTGACCAATTGTTTGTGGATGAAATGTTGTACTCTTTTTCAATTTGGTGTCGATGAATCCCCACAATCTTGACCAAAAATTCCCAACAAAGCGAGAATCTTGATCACTAACAATGGATGTGCGAAATCCAAAATGCACCCATACATTATAAAAGAATAATTGAACATTTTTTTTATTCGTAATTTGATTCTTGCATGGCATCAAAATACACATTTTTCGGAATCTATCCACAACTACAAAAAGATAATCATGATTTCTCTTTGACATAGGAAGACCTCCAACAAAATCCATAGAAGCACTCTCCCATAGAGGAGAAGGTATTGGAAGTGGTGTGTAAAATCCTAACTTTGTATTGCTAGGCTTACTGACAACACATAATGGACAAACTCTAATAAAATGTGACACACTTTCAAGCATGCGAGGCCAATAAAAATAACTCTATAGATGTGCCACATTATTACACCGAAATGACCAGCAATAAGAGAAGTATGTGCCTCTCTTATAATGTTGAATCTTTCTCCCATTGGAATACAAATATGACCAAGATGGCACAACAAGTTATCATGCATGTGATAATCCAATTCCTCTACTTAGTTCCCTTGACTTAAGGTTGCATATACATCTTTAAAATCACTATCTAAAGCACATTGTTCAACATAGATCTCATGCAAAACTGAATTATGCTTAAGAAGAGTAGCAGAACTAATAATAGGCCTCGAAAGCATGTCAAAAAATTTATTGTAGATACCTTTCTTATACCTTATCACCAAGCATAATTCTTGAAGAAAACCCATCCATCGAAAGTTCCTTGACCACTGCAAATTTTTTTGTGGTTGCAAGTATTGCAATGGTTGATTATCAGTGTGAATGATTTTTTCCTTACCCATCAAGTAATGTTTCCAATTTTTCACACTTTTCACCAATGCATACAACTCCTTTTCATATGTAGGATATTTAATCATTGCACCATTAAAAGTTTCCGAATGAAAATAGATCAGCTTACCATGTTGCATAAGGACCGCACCCATGGTGTAATCACTAGAATCAATTTGATTCTAAAATGACTGTCTCAAGTCTGGAAGTGCAAGTACTATAGATGAATTGATATTTTATTTCAATGCATCAAATGCCTTTTGTTGTTTACCTCCCCACTAGAAGACCTGCTTCACATATGTCAATGCATGTAAGGGAGTTGCAATAGAAGAAAAGTTAGTATTAAACTTCCTCCAATATTGGGCTGCTCCCAAAAATATTTTTACCTCCATAACTATTTTTGGATTTGGCCAATTCAAAATGAGATCAACCTTTGAGGGATCTATTTTCAATTCACCTCCTCCAAAAATATGACCCAAATACACTAAAGAAGTTTTTCCAAACTCACACTTTGACATCTTTAAAAACATTTGTTATTTATTCAAGACATCAAGTACCTTTTGACATGCATGACATATTATTCACGATATTTACTAAAAATCAAGATGTCATCTAAGTATACTATCACACACTCATCTAGAAATGGCCTCAATACATCATTAATCACACGCATAAAGGTAGTCAGAGCATTGCAAAGACCAAAAGGCATAACTAGCCATTCAAACAAACCTTTTTTTGTTTTGAATGTTGTCTTCCATATGCACCTTCATAAATTATAATGTGATGATAGCCACTCCTTAAGTCCAACTTAGTAAAATAATTTTCATATTTCAATTGGTCAAGTAAATCATCAATTCTAAGTAGTGGGTAACAATTATTTACCGTAATTTTGTTCAATGCACAAAATTCCACACACATGCGCCATGTTCCATCCTTCTTTGACACCAAAAAATAGGATACCCGCATGGAAAAGTACTTGACCTGATGATCCCTTTTTCCAAAACTCTTGAATTTTCTTTTTAATTTCTGCACTTTCCATCACTATCATCGTGTACATGCCAATGTTAGGAAGAGGACAATCTTGTTGCAATTGCAAAATCTCATCATATTGGTTGGCAACCTCAACCAAATTAGATTTTAATCTTGAATCACAACCTTGAAAAACTTCATTCTCAACATCATTCTTTTGCTTAACCATTAAAAGCACAAAATTCTTGGTAGAGTTAATGAGTATCTTCATTTGTTCGACATTTACAAGCGAAATATTTAGTTTATGTCAATGTGCTCTAACAATGTAACCTTCACCATCTTTGAACAAGTGATACTCGTTTTCATGGTGATGGAAAATAGATTTTCTATCATACAAATATGGGTTTCCAAAAACAATTCCAAAAATATCAAGTGGAACTACATCAAGTTCAACTTCATTAAGAAAGTTTGTTGTAATTGCAAATTTAAGCATCCACCGCCTCTTAACTTGTAAGTTTTAATTCTTTCATATCCAACCTAAGGATAAGGTCTTGGATGAGGAATGGTGTCTAAGTTTAATTTCTTGACTAAGTCTTCAGAAATCAAAATTTCTTGTGAACTACTATCAAAGAGTGTATTAATTTTGGTTTGTTTTGAAATAACCCGAATATGGAAAAGTTCAATTCTAGTTTTCTCATATTGAGTATCATTAGGACAACTTGAAGAGCTAGTGCTTGCTATGTTCTTACCTTTCACTCCCATTATTGTGATATTTGTTTCATCTCCCTAATCAGAGCATAAGTCATGTTGCGTAGTTGCAACTGTGTTTTGATTCCATTTTTTGTTAAACTTATTTGGTTTCATCTTAGAATGAAGCTTCCAACAATGAGCTTCATCATGATGCTCTTTGGAACAATGTTTGCATGTTAAATTTTCTCCTTCCTTCTTGACAGATGCATTATTCTTTCATTTCTCTTTGAGTTTACTCTTACCCTTGTCACCACTTGTGAATGACTTCTTGCTACCCTCTTATGAAATGTTTTTATCCTCTTGCTTCAAGATGTGTTTCCTGAACACAAACCTCATCTAAACTTTTAGGATCAAACATAAGGATAGTATGCCTTAAATAACTGTGTAAACCCCCAATATAGTTCAAAAAAATGTCTTGTGAATTCGAGTCTACACCTAATATCAAGCACCTTCTTCTAAATTCTTGAGTGTAGCTTTGCAAAATTTGACTCTTTAGTTGTCTAAAATTCTGCGAAGCCATAATATCCATTTTCATATAAGCTAATGGATAAAATTTTCTTCTAAGTGCAACAATAAAATCTATCCAAGAGGTTGAGACCTTACCATGCTTTTTCATATCCTCTTGTGTTTTGGCTTCCCACCAAATTAAAGCAACACTTTCCAACTTCAATGAAGCCAACTGAATTTTTGTTTCATCATCTTTAATGTTCTATATCCTGCAATAAAATTCAAGTTGACGAATCCATTTATCAATTCTTTCACCATTCAATTAACCATTATACAAAGGTAGTTCGAATTTGATATCAAGTTTTAATAAGGGAGTTTTACCATGAGCCCTTTACAACTAAAAGTTACTTCTGGTAATACTATATATAAAACAGGAATACTATATATAAGGTCTAAAAGAGCCGAGTAAACAAAAGAAATTCACACATAGAAACAAGAGAGACCACAAAAAGTATATAAAAAAATACGAGAGTATAAACATATTAAGTAAATTGATATAGCCACAAAGTTGAGATACATAAATATCATTCGTATATTGTTAAGGAGAAAAACTACTTTAAAAGCAGAGTAGGTCGAAAATAACCTCAATAAATTTCAACTAACAATAGTTCTAGGTTGAAAAATTCCCTCAAATTACAATATATATTTATGCATAGAAGCCTATAGTTTTTAACCTTCTAGAAAGGAAGTGAGAGCTAACATTATCAACTTATAATTTGAAAACAAATAATAGAAAGCCTAGTATTTGTATCGAACTCAAGAGTCATGTTCAAGCACACACAAATTTGAGGGTACAAGGATATTTGACTTGGTAAAGACAACTAAATATTTTATAATTTGTTGAGGAGCACAAGGCAAAAACATCGAAGGAAAAATATTTAGTCGACTTGTAGAAGAATGACCTCCATATATGCGACAAGAGAAAAACTATGTTAATAATTAATAATAATAATAATATATGATAGGAAGATGAGGAAAATAAAGAGGGAACTTGTATTATATTTACCCTGTGAAAATTTAAAAATTGTGCTCTGTTGAAACCCTCTATAACATGAAAACATTTCTTTAGAAAATGGTATAATTATTGCTTTAGTATCGAAGAAAGAAAAAAATCTTAGAAAAAAATAAAAAATCACCTTACTAATTAGGGAAATTTTGAGGTCTAAAATGGGCCTCTTAAGGAAATTATAAAATAATAGTGGAAATAATAATATAATATTTGATTACATCATCAAATTTTAGAGGGAAAAAAGGAAAAACTAATTTTTCAACTCATATTTTCAACTTATCTCCCTATGGGTTTACTGAAATTTCGAGCGGAAACACTCGTTGGATGCAAAATTTGATTTCTCATCCAAGGAATACCTATGTTACATACTTTCGATGGACTCTGCTACACGAAAAATGAAAAATACATGAAAAGCATGATTGCAAACACATTTTTTCATGTATTTCTCATTTTTTGTGTAGTAGGGTCCATCAAAAGTATGCAACATGGGTACTCTTTGGATGAAGAATTAAATTTTACATCGAATGAGTACTCCTGGTCGAAATTTGAGTAAAATCATAGGGAGATAAGTTGAAAATACGAGTTGAAAAAGTAGTTTTATTATTTTTATTTTTTTACTCCAAAAATGGTGAATCATCCCCCATGGTTGACATCATCATCTTGAATCCTATTGGTTCTTATAAATCTTACTTTTGTTGTAGATTTTTCTTAGGAGGCCCATTTTAGACCTCAAAATTCCCCTAATTTGAACCCTATAGGAATTTATATACGAAAAAACTACTGAAAGAAGAATCAATGCATTCTAAAGAAAAGTTGTTTATTTCTTTCTTATGAAAAAATGAAAATTCTTGAAGGGACTAAAACCCTAAGGACTATAAAAGCCAAAATTGAACATAACATTGTTAATTTGCACATGAAGTCACAACCATGTTTGTAGAATTATTATATGAATTGTTTATTAGGGTTTTACAAATAACCCATCTGTAAATCTGCCAATAGTTCATGTGAAGTTAGGATTTCAGTTAAGAGACCCAACCATGATTTTAAACAATCTTATGATCAACAAATCGACTTATGAAAAGAGGAAATAGGTTATACCGATAACTTGTGACTAATATAAGAAAGAATTCTATTAGGAATTTTTTGATGGGGAAAAGCGTCCCACCAACAGCTAGGGGGTCTCCCCAGTGTGAAATCTCAATTAGACCTCACACCATTTGGGATAGGAGCTCCATCTGGTAAGTGGGCCCAACTGCCACCATGAATGCTTTGCTATTAATGGTCAAAAGTGGATATGTCAGAGTGAGGGAAAGAAATAAATGCCTAAACAATGGGAATAAGGTCATCCCACGATTCATAACCCGTAGAACAAGATACACGAATATGACAACAAAAAAATAAGAAGAAGTATTCCACAAAAAGGATTAGTGAGCTAAAAAAATATCAAACATATATTAATAGGAAGGTGCCAGAGGTTAACTTCAAATCAGTTCACAATAAGTTATTGGAATTGTGTGGAATAAGAAAGCAAAGATTCATAGAGAACATGTAAGCCACAAGCCACAAGCCAAGAATGAGTTCATTAAAATATTACCCACATGAAAGAACACATGCAAACATAATGGAAATACAAGAAAGACAATACAACCACCATAAAGAAGCATGGGAATCCATGTTGAAAGTGAAGAACTTCTCATTATCCATACTGAAAATTCAAGTACATATTTAGAAAGTTGTTGTACGGAAAACACAACACCCCTTATTTTTGAATTATTTACTTCAAATAATGGGGACCATTTCTAATAATCTTTTGCTTAATACCTTTTATGATTTTCATTAAGTTAATCATCCTACAATTTTTTCATTTTTTCATTTTTGTCGGATTTCCATTTTGATCTTTTCATTGAATTTCAATTTTTAGCAAGATTTCTATCGATACTTGTTTCGCCTCATTTGGTCCATTGGTTTGTAAATGACACTCCTTTGAAGTTTGACATTTTCTCGCATGGACTAAAAAATGTAAATAAATATATGATATTTCAATTTTTACAATTAAAATAGTCATTTATTGTGAATATTAACTCTTAGTTAATTTTTACTAATTCTTTCAATTTTCACTAACGATCCTACAAAATGAGTCAGCCAAATTGTACGTCAGTTGAAAAACGTTTCAGGATCTTGGTAATTTACTCTAATTTGTTATTTTAAAATAAATTACCAAACCCAAAACCCCAAAATTGCAAAGTGGTATAGTCCAATTTGTAAGATTGTTAATCCCATGTGGGCCCCACTTCACATCCCTTTTTCTCCTTCCAAAAAATGCGATTTAAAAATTTTTGCAATAAAAATTTGTAATCGCAATATTGCAATATCGCAAATTTATTAAGCACCTCAAGCACCTCAATTTTAAAATGTGATTTGCGATTTCTGATTTATGTGATTTGGGATTTATACAATGGGGTAAAAAGATTTAATACTAACTTTTTTTTGGTTCATTCCTTATCCCTCCCAACACCGTGACCTCATCCTCACCTCACCCTCACCTAATTCCACTCTACCTCACCCTTCATGAGCTCACCTTCCACTCACCTCCCTTAATTCGCTCCTCTCATATCATAAACGTGGTATGTTTTAATTGTTTTTGTTTTGTTTATGATTGATTCAAGTGGTTTGTATTTATATGGATTAATTCCAATGGTTTGTAAATTAAAGTTTTAATTTAATATTATATAATTATATTATAATTATAATATTTATTATAATTTTAATACAATTAGAATTATAATATTAATATAATATTATTATATTTTAAATAATTTATATTAAATCTGAAATTTAGTTTTTAATTAATTGCAAACTATAATCAAATTTAAGATTTGAATTTTAATTAAAAAATTCTGATTTTTAGCCCAAGCAATAGAAATTCGAGAATTCTTACAATTTTAATATACCAACTTTGGAAGCTAATAGATTGAGTTTTACTTGGCCAAATGAGGCCCATGACGTCTCATTGGAAAGATAAAATCATGGAGAACCCATATTTGATCATTTAATAGGTCTACAATTCAGTAGAAGATCAAGCTCCGAATTTTTAAACAAAATCAATTTTTGGGTTTAATTTTTTGCATTTTCATTTTCTCATAGCTTTTTCTGAGTACAGATCCATTCGTCTATGTTCTCCTTGGGGAATTAAATCATCACATACATGAATAGAAAGTTTAGATTTTATTTTCAGTTATTTATTTAATTAAGTTTTGATTGGATTTGTTTTAATTCTATATTTAGCATTTTGATTTCAATTTGCATTTTAATTAAATTATTGATTGATTTTTGCAAAGAAACAATTTGAAGAGATGAGAAGAAGAAGATCTCAATCAATGAGAAGGCTTCAACAATTGAAGAATACGATTTTGAGCCAATGAAAATTGATTGAGTAGAACCACTCTTCAATAACTTTCTATTGAGGAATTTTTTTGTAAATATTATAAATAGTAGACTGTAGAATGTAATAGGGGCTCCTCTTTTCTGCAATTTAGGAATTCTTGAAGGCACTATTGTATAGAGGATTTAGAGTTGTAGGGTAGACGAGAGGAAGCTCAGATCAAGGGATTATTGAGGATTTTTTCTTTGCATGCTGAATTATGTATGGAGAACGATGCTTATACTATTGCATCTCTAGTTTTAAAAGAAGAAGTTCAAGCATTGTAAAGGAATGTCGAAGACCAAAGTTAGAGAAATGGATTCAATAAATTGTTATTTCTAATACTATTGTTTTAAATGCTAGTTTCATTTCATAATGGAAAGAATGTGCCATTTTATTCATATTTGTGCACTATTATCGATATAAGTAATGTGTCTCAATTATATGTTATTATTTATTTATGCTCTTATGGGTTGAATTCTGATTTTTGAGTAACTATTTACTCAGAAATATGTCTTTTAATATTGATTTAAAAAACAATGATATGTTGTGAACTGTTTCTTCATATTATTGTTAAATTATTCGAATTGTGATTTAACAACCAATATCATTTTGTGAACTTCTTCCTAAATGTTGTTGATTGATTATTTCAGTTAAGATGTCTCTAAATAGAATGTGTTTTAGTATACATAATTTCAATTAATTTAACTACTTCATTATCTTGATATTCATTATAAGCCAAACATATTTAAATCCCAATATTTTAAACATCTTGCTCTCGAGTGGGTTAGATTTATATCTTCCTAATTGAGATAGGATTAGGATAAAGTTCCTTTTACTTGCATTTTAGAATAATTTTTCATTTATATTTAATTATACATTACTAGAAATCCTCTTCCCATAGAGGAAAAAATTTAGTTGTGGCTTTGTTGAGCCCCAAATTAGCTTAAGGATCACTTTCTTGCTTGATTAGCAAGAGGGATGATCTGATGTCTCTTCTCCATTGGTACAAAAAAAAATTATTTTAATCCATTAGAGATTGAGAGAAGGTAACTGGACCTAGTTAAACCTGTCGGAACCACCATTCCAAATGGAAAAGGAACTTCCTTAAGGTCTAGACCAGGTGGTCATGCCCACATGTTGTTGCAGCGAATTTTGCTGCATCAACATTTTGGTGCTAGAAGGAGGGTCTGAGACTTGTTTTCCATTGGTGTCTTTGTATTCTAATATTTTATTTTTAATCACAATGGCTCCTATAAAAATTCCAATTTGGAGTTGTATTTCTGGACATGTGTCTTCTAACACTCCACCATAAATAGTCATACTCTTGTCTCAGGTAAAGTTTAACGGTAAGAGCAATACTTCCACATTTAATCATGCTTTATAATTCATTCAAAATTTTACAAATTATGATTTTCAAGAAATTAAGGTATTTTATGTATGGTTTTTACTCTTACATTCTTGGAAAAAGCCAGAAGCTGGTGTCAATCACTTCGAGTTGCCTCAATTCACAGTTGGGATTAATTTATTACAATATTTTTTTGTAAATTTGATGGTTATAGCTACGAATAGGTATGTGAATATTTTGAAGATTTACAAATATTCGAAAATGAATCTTTGAATGTTTTTACCATCAGGTTTCGTTTAAATTGTTTAAAATTTAAAATTGAAGATAAAACTTCAACATATTTTCTCTCTTCCTCCCATTCATAATATATGTGAAATTATTTCAAGCTTTGCTCAATCTCCTTCCAAATTCATTAACATTATTGAAAATTCCAATATGGAGGTGCAAACAAATGATGATGAAGTGGCCTCTATTATCTATGATCAATTATTTCATTTAGTACACACTTCCTACAATATTGATAATGATCAAGGTGCACCTCCACATGTCAAAGAGATATTGTGTAACCAGCTCCAAAAATAGAAGAAAAGAGATATCAAGGCCTTAGAAATAAGCCACTTCGAGGGGGAAACCTCCAATACATTACATAAATGAACAATTCTTGGATGATACAATTTACAAAACCTCCTTTCTATATATAGGAGTCCATGGGGCCATAATGTAATCCTAGTGGGGCCACAATGTAATCCTAGCTGACCCAACAATAATAATTTAAGGGCACAATAATAACAATATGGGGGTAACAAGGGTACAATAATAACAATAAGTGGATTACACTAACAATAATAAGGGACTATACTAGTAATATAGGGACCTAAAATGCCCTCTCCTTCAAAAAAGTGTTTTCCTCAACACTTGAGTAGCTGTGGGTGCTTCTGTATAAAATTCTCATCCTCCCATGTAGAATCTTCACTGGGTAAGTTCTTCCACTTGATGAGATACTCTGAAATTGATCGGTTCTGTAGCTGTCGAGTTCTTGTTTCCGTGACCGCTTTAGGTTCCAATATGATTTTTCCTTCCTCATCAATTTCTAGAAATATTGTTTGAACTGGAAGATTTTCACCTATAACCTTATTTAAGCATGAAACACGGAAAACTGGATGCAC
Organism: Pinus albicaulis; assembly: GCA_034641835.2. Taxonomy (NCBI): domain Eukaryota; kingdom Viridiplantae; phylum Streptophyta; class Pinopsida; order Pinales; family Pinaceae; genus Pinus; species Pinus albicaulis. The sequence goes on from CM076580.1 coordinate 1,493,594,897, forward strand.
TCGTGAAGAAGCAGGAAGCTCCAATTTGTACGCCATAGTACCAATCTTTTGCAACACCTTGTAAGGACCATAGTACTTTGGCGATAATTTATTATCCTTCTTAGCTTGCTTGAGGGACATTTGTTTGTATGGTTGTAGCCATAAAAATACCCAATCTCCTACATCAAAGCTTCTCTCGCTGCGATGTTGATCTGCCTGTTTTTTCATTCTATTTTGTGCCAAATTCAAGTTATCCTTTAAGAGTTGGGGAACTTCTTATTGATGCTCGATGTGATCTTCCACTGCTTGAACCTTAGAATTTTCCCTTAAAGATGATGTGATGGATGGTGGATGATATCCATAAAGTGCCATAAATGGGGTCATTTTTGCTGCATTATGGAAGGAAGTGTTATACCACCATTTATCGAGAGGTAACCACTTGACCCATCGTGTTTGTTTATCAGATACAAAAAAACGAAGATATCCTTCCAAACATTTATTTACTATCTCAGTTTGACCATCAGATTGAGGATGATAAGATGAGCTATGAGCTAATTGAGTACCCAAACAAGAAAATAACTCCGTCCAAAAATTTCCAGTAAAAATGGGATCTCTGTCGCTCACAATAACCCTTGGCTTCCATGTAGCTTTTGAATTCTGTCCATAAATGTAGTAGCAACTGTACTTGCTTTAAATGGATGAGATAATGCACAAAAGTGTGCATACTTGGTAAGTCTATCAACTACCACCATGATGACACTCTTTCCTTCAGACTTAGGTAAACCCGTGATAAAATCCATTGAAATCTCCTCCCAACGTTGACCTGGAATGGATAAAGGTTGTAGAAGTCCTGGGGTCTTAATTGTTTCCACTTTATTCTGTTGGCAAACCAAACATTCCGCCACAAACTTTCGAATATCAGTTTTAAGGCCATCCCAAAAAAATTCTTTCTTCACCCTGTGGTAAGTTTTTAAAAATCCTGAGTGTCCTCCTAAAGGAGAAGTGTGCAATTCAAAAAGAATCTTTTGTTTTAGTTGGGAATTCTTACAAAGATATAAGCGATCTTTGTACCATAAGGAATCATTTTTCCAACTAAATGTATCAGATGTACTAGGATCTTGCTGCAAATTTTGAATGAGTATCCATATATCTTTGTCCTTCTTCCATTCATCTCTTGCTTCAGTTATCCAATCTGGTTGGATAATAGAAATGGCACAAAGCAATGCTTCCACCTCTTCATTCTTTCTTGAGAGTGCATCTGCAACAACATTAAGCTTTCTTTTTTTGTATATTATTTCAAAGTCATAACCCAACATCTTTGTGACCCATTTTTGCTGCTCTTCTGAAGATAGTCTTTTTTCCAAAAAGTGTTTAAGACTATCATGATCAGTTTTTACCTTGAAGTGTCTTCCCATTAGGTAAGTTCTCCATTTCTTTAGTGCATGCAGTATTGCTAACATTTCCTTCTCATAAATAGGTTTCTGTAAATACTTTCCTTTGATTGGAAGACTTTCAAAAGAAATGGATCTTCCTTCATGTATTAAAACAACACCAATTCCATTTCCTGAGGCATCACATTCCACAATAAAGGTTTTTGGGAAGTTTGGCGTAGTTAAGACCGGTGCTAGGCACATTGCCTCTTTAAGATGTTCAAAGGCCTTAGTTGCTTCAGGAGTCCATGAAAATGCATCTTTCTTCAATAATGTTGTTAGAGGTGCTGCTATTCTCCCATAATTCTTAACAAACTTGCGATAATACCCTGTTAACCCGAGAAATCCTCGCAACTGCTTTATGGTTGTGGGGACTTTCCATTCCTTAATGGCTTTAATTTTTTAGGGTCTACTTTAACACCCTCGTGAGATACAATATGACCCAGATATTCCACCTCTTGTACTCCAAAGAAACATTTGGATGTTTTTGCATATAATTGTTTCTCCCGCAATAGTTTGAGCACCCTGTCAACATGTTCAACATGATCCTTCCAAGACCTGCTATAGATTAGTATATCATCAAAAAATACTAGCACAAATTTTCTAAGGAAGGGTTTGAAAATGGAATTCATCAACCCTTGAAATGTAGAAGGTGCATTGGTAAGGCCAAAAGGCATGACCGAAAATTCATAATGACCCTCATGAGTTCGAAATGCTATTTTTGGAATATCTTCAGTCTTCATTCTAATTTGATGATATCCTGAATGAAAATCCAACTTGGTAAAATAAATTGCTCCATGTAATTCATCCAATAATTCATCAATCATAGGAATGGGAAATTTATCTTTAATGGTGAGCTTATTGAGCTCCCTATAATTTGGAAACATGTGCCATGATTCATCCTTCTTGTGTACCAATACTACAGGAGCAGAGAAAGAACTTTGACTAGGTTGAATTATACCCGCCTCTAACATTTTTGCAATCGTACGTTCAATTTCACTCTTTTGGACATAAGGATATCTATAAGGCCTAATGTTTGGAGGAACACTTCCTGGAATCAAATGAATAGCATGATCATGATCACGAATAGGTGGGAGTCCTTTGGGAGTTTCCAACACCTTGGAATGATTTTCCAAGACTTGTTGGCGATCTGCAGAAATAGATGATTTTGATGTTGGAACTTCTAGTGAGCATAATTTTGAAATTACGCCTCGTTTTTATTTCTTTAGAAGCTTTGTCATGACATTAGAGCTTATTATCTTTCCTGGCTTCCCTGCAATACCTCGTAATTCAACTTCCTTTCCTTTTGAAAAAAAATTCAAGAAAATTTCTTGAAAATTAAAAGCTACCGTCCCCAAAGATTGTAACCATTGTACTCCTAGTACAACATCGGCACCTCCCATAGGAATGGAAAGCATTGGACTAGTCAATACATATTCCCCCATGGTTAGCTTAATATTATGGCATTTTCCAGAGCAATTTATAGTTCCTCCATTGCAACCATCACTTGACATTCTGGTGCTGGGTATAGGAAACAATTTAATTCCTTGGCTACCTTACAATGAATAAAATTATGGGTGCTACCTGAATCAATCAACACTATTGCCTTTTTCTTCTTGATTTGTCCTTGTATCTTGAGAGTTTGAGGAGTGGTAATTCCTGCCAGTGCATTACACGATATGGTCGGATTCATTTCTTCCTCTTCTAGGGTTGGTTCCTGGTGTATATCCTCTTCTTGTTCATTTTTTTCTTCCTCTTCACAATCTATGTAAAATAATTTCTTCTCAGCACACTTATGACCTTTAGTGTATTTGCTATCACAACTGTAGCAAAGCCCTTTTGCTCTTTTTTCTTCCAATTTTTGTGGTGTCGACCTTGTAGGTTGTGGAAATCTAGGCGTAGCAACACTTCCTTCTTTATAGAATTGAGTGGTAGGCTTCCTTGTCGCCATAATTTTACATTCAAATTTTCTTGCCAACCTGAATGCCTTCTCCAATGAATCAGGTTCCAAAACGCGAACTTCATGTTGGATGTTGTCCTTTAAAGTGCCTATGAAGAGATCAATCCTGTGTTCCTCTGGAATATCAGTTACCCTTATATTCAATTTTTGGAAGTCCTCAATGTGCTGCCCCACTAAACCCTTTTGTTTAAGATTTATCAATTGGCTAAAGAAGGTGTTGCTCTTTGTATCCTCATAATGTGCTATCATTTCCTCCGTAAAAATTGACCAAGTGACAATTTTTTTACGGGAGCAAAGCCATCGATACCATACAAATGCATTTTGTTCTAAATGTAAAGTTGCAATGCATAACTTTTGTGTGTTTTGCACATTATGGAGATCAAAATATTGCTCCATCTGTAGTATCCATGTTACAGGATCCTTTCCATCAAACTTCCTCATATCCATTTTTGGAATATGGTTGTTCTTCTCGCCAACATTAGAGTTTATGAAATCACGATTAACATTTATTTTGTTCTCATCATGAGTTTCCTCTACTATATTTTCACCATTAGGAAACATTTCTTGTATCCACTTTGTCAAACCTTCCATGTTAGCTTTTAGATCATTCTTCATGTTTTCCATTTTAGCTTTCATGTCATCCATCTTAAATTCCATGCCATCTATCTTAGATTCCACGCCTTTCTTCAAACGATCCATATTATTCTTCAAACCATCCATATTATTCTTCACACCATCCATCTTTGCTTCCACACCTTTCTTCAAAACTTCCATTTCATTTTTTGCTGCTCTTTGCGAGAGCGAAATTTAGTGCACTTGCTCTTGTAATTTTGATAGATCATGTTGCAATTCTTCATCTTCATGAGTCATAGTAGAGCCTTCTGAAGGCTTAATGGGTGTTGAATTATTTTTACGGGGCATTTTTTATAACCCAATACTGATATCTATTCTACAATATGCCCTTGGAATCAATTCAAATTGATTCTTCAAACAAGACTTATGTAATTCAGAAAACAAAATACACACCTTTTTCTTGCTTTTGAGGAGCTCGATATTGAAATTGGATTATCTCTGTGATTTCGGCTCTTCAATATTTTAAATTCAGCACTGAATTAGCCCTCTGAATTCTCTTTTGAATGCCATAGGTCTAACCTGATTTTGATTCTCCAAGACAAAGTTATAGCCAATCTCCCACAATGACCTAATTATGGACTGGTTCAGTAGAGCTAACTTGTACGACTTGCCATGTGTCATTGTTTCATCCTTTGGCTCTGAAATTGATAGCCAAGAAACTAAAGTCCATTTAATTGTGACCAATTTTTACGGCACTCCAATCCGATGCTCAGAGAGAGAGTTATGAAACTTTTGCCACGATCACCTCTTTGCGATAAAATTCGGGAGCCTGAAAAAGCACTACCTTCCACAGATCATATCTCCGAAAATATTGCGAACCAAGCTTTGAAAATTTTTGACGAGTTTCCTCAGGATTTCGGCTTCGCACCCTAAAAATTTTAGATTCTGAAACTTCGTAGAAAAAAATTATAATGAAAATGCCACGATGACCGGTTTAGAGCAGCGAAACCCTAGAATCCAAAGCTTTGATAACAAATGTTGTGTAACCAGCTCCAAAAATAGAATAAAAGAGATATCAATGCCTTAGAAATAAGCCACTTCGAGGGGGAAACCTCCAATACATTACATAAATGAACAATTCTTGGATGATACAATTTACAAAACCTCCTTTCTATATACAGGAGTCCATGGGGCCATAATGTAATCCTAGTGGGGCCACAATGTAATCCTAGCCGACCTAACAATAATAATTTAAGGGCATAATAATAACAATATGGGGGTAACAAGGGTATAATAATAACAATAAAGGGATTACACTAACAATAATAAGGGACTATACTAGTAATATAGGGACCTAACAAATTTTGAAGATTTACAAATATTCGAAAATGAATCTTTGATTGTTTTTACCATCAGGTTTCGTTTAAATTGTTTAAAATTTAAAATTGAAGATAAACCTTCAACATATTTTCTCTCTTCCTCCCATTCATAATACATGTGAAATTATTTCAAGCTTTGCTCAATCTCCTTCCAAATTCATTAACATTATTGAGAATTCCAATATGGAGGTGCAAACAAATGATGATGAAGTGGCCTCTATTATCTATGATCAATTCCTTCATTTAGTACACACTTCCTACAATATTGATAATGATCAAGGTGCACCTTCACATGTCAATGAATCTCAATCACAAAGCTTGGAAACTTTCACTATTCAAATACAAGAAGATATTAGCAAAAATCTTGAAGAAGATACCTCTTTCAAATATAAAAATATGTGTTAGAATCAGAAAATGAGAGCATAATCTGGCAAGTACAAGCAGTGATTAAAATTTCCAATAATATACAATCAGCTGTACAAATTTCTGAATTATTTTACGATGAGAAAATGCCAAATTCAGGACAACAAAGTAAAATTCTTCAAAAAAACACAATTATCCAAGTAAATGATCTTAAATCTGAAATTTGCAATGAAGAAAATGCATAAGAGTTCTCAAATAGAGACATTTTCAATTGCATTGTTTCAGATTCATATTTTGACCTTTATCTTGATAATTTTTCTAATAAAAATTTAGTCTCTCTTCACTTTAAAGATATTTCAAAAAATAGAGAGGCTGATTTAAATGAATTGTCGATTAGTTTTTATCAAGATAGAGAATTAATTATTGATCATTCTTTTGGCATTAATGAACATGAGATCAATATTCCTTCTTGCTTTGATACATTAGGTGAGATAGAAGGGAATTCTAATGAATGTCGTGAGGTCATTTATGATAGTTACTTTGACATTAAGGATATTGATTTGTCTTCTTTAGAATTGAATCCTCATTATCAAAGTCTAATCAAATTTGAAAATGAAGAACAACCTAATTCATACATTGTTTCAAATAATCCTAATCATACTCATGATTTCAACATTCAAGAACCCATTCCAATATATTATTTATATGATGATCAAGCTTACATTCATATTCATAGTCATAACTCTCTCTTGAATTCACAAGTTGGTATGAGAAATCATTCTAATTGCATTATTCTGCCCAATTCTTGTGAAGAGAAAATTGCTTTAAGTCAGTCCCAATTGTGCTGTGACAATAATTGTAACACTAGTGTAAACTATGATTCAATTTTGTTATTATTATGCCATTTATTTTGTTTGACTTCAGATTTATTTTTAGTTTTTAGTTTTCGATTTTTAGATATTTTGTGTTGGCATATTGAGCAGCTCAATATTGAACACTCAATTGATGCATTGCCTCAATGCAAAATTAATATTCAAATTATAATCATAAACATCAAGAGTTATTTATCTTCCAATTCCAATTGATGTTCATCACTTATGTAATATTCCGAAATGGGAAAAGCAGGGATATAGTGCAAAATGATGGAACAATAATGCAGATCATTATATATAAAGCAAGAGGCTAATATGGAGACCTTTCATATGTTATAACAACAGAAAAATATGTATAAGAAATGGCCCATAAGATACACAACAAGAAAGTACAAGCCTCCAATGGACAAAATCCTCAAGCTGAGGTGCTGTAATTATGTAGAAAAGTTGGAAAACCCTTACAATGTTATTTTATTAGCTCTGCTACAGAAAATGACTATACATCATATTTAGGGCTGATATGTGCCTCATATTATAGATCTATATCAGATCTGAGCACTATACAACCTCCTTTGAAGAACCCCTTAAGGGTTTTGAACAAAACACCAAGTACAAGTTGTAGATCTGAGATCTAAGACTGCAGATCTACTGCAAAATATAGATATGGAAAGTGTGGCTGATATGATTTTATCAATACAATAGCCTCCTCCAATAGATCCTCTAAGTGAAAGAAAGATCCCCTTCACTAGAAAATCAGCTCTCCAAATGGTGTGCTAAACCACCCTGCAACTCCTCCAACATAAATAACGCAGATCTGGAAGAAAATTGTGTTGTAGGGATGAATATATGGTTGTCCTGATGCCAAGATATGAAAATATGCTCAATAGCCTTTAATATTGTCCTCCCAATGGAAATGAAGCCTCCTCCACTTAAAATGAGCACTGAAATGGCCTAGATCTAGAGATCTAGTCTCCACTTGCTGCAACCTGCAAAATAACCAAACCCTCAACAAGATATGCGCTATAAATGAAAGATGAAGCTTGGCCTTAAGCCTGATAGTGGACAATGTAGTACAAACTCTTCCAAGATGCCTCTCAAGGAAAGAGGTGGAATTCTCTATCAGTAATACCCTGTGTTAAACAACACTCTATCTCAGCTAAAAAACAAGAGAAAGATATATGTCTAAACAAAATATATATTCAGAAATATAATAAACCCAAACATAATGAATATGACTTCCATCCTCTTCCTTAAATAAGATATGATATTGAAAACCCTAAGCCCCATCCAAAAATATGACTACATTCACACAAAACATCTCCATCTAAAACTTCGTTGTCCCTCATTGATGACCACTCCTCCATGACATCGTTGTTGATTTGGTCAAGGTTGACCCACTCAAAGTGATCCAGCCCCTTTTCACACCAAGGGTGCTTTAATTAAGCTGCCAAGATTTATCTCTTTCACATTTGGCATTATTTATTCATTATTAAGGAGAATTATGGATCTCATTTTGTTAAGCCTCTATATTAATAGTGTAGCCCCTTATTATGTTAGTGTAGCCCCCCTTATTGTTATCATTGTACCCCTGTAACCCCCATATTGTTATTATTGTGCCCTTACATTATTATTGTTAGGTTGGCTAGGATTACATTGTGGCCCACTAGGATTACATTATGTCCCCATGGACTCCTATATATAGAAAGGAGGTTTTGTCATTTGTATCATCCAAGAATTGTTCATTTATGTAATGTACTGGAGGTTTCCCCCTCGAAGTGGCTCATTTCTAAGGCGTTTATATCTCTTTTCTTCTCTTTTTGGAGCTGGTTACACAACATTTGGTATCAGAGCTTTGGATTCTAGGGTTTCGCTGCTCCAAACAGGTCATCGTGGCATTGTCACTATAAATTTTTTCTACGAAATTTCAGAAGCTGAAATTTTTAGGGTGCGAAGCTGAAATCCTGAGGAAGAGTGTCTAACAATTTCAGAGCTTGGTTCACAATATTTTTGGAGATATCCTCTGTGGAAGTTAGGTATTTTTTCAAGCTCCTAAACAGGTCATCGTGGCATTTTCGCTATAACTTGTTTTCTACGAAGTTTCAGAAGCTGAAATTTTTAGGGTGCGAAGCTGAAATCCTGAGGAAGAGTTTCTAAAAATTACAGAGGTTGGTTCACAATATTTTCGGAGATATCATCTGTGGAAGTTAGGTCTTTTTTCAAGCTCCTAAACAGGTCATCGTGGAATTTTCGCTATAAATGTTTTTTTACGAAGGTTCAGAATCTGAAATTCGTATGGTACGAAGCTGAATGCCTGAGGAAATTCGTCAAAAAATTTTAGAGCTTGGTTCGCAATATTTTTGGAGATATGATCTGTGGAAGGTAGTGCTTTTTCAGGCTCCTGAATTTCATCTCAAAGAGGTGATCGTGGGAAAAGTTCAATAACTCTCTCTCTGGGTATTGGATTGGAGTGTCGTAAAAAGTGGTTGCAATTACACGGACTATAGTTTCTTTGCTATTAATTTCAGAGAAAAATAACGAAACAGTGACACGTGGCAAGTCGTACAAGTTCGCTCTACTGAACCAGTCCATAATTAGGTCATTGTGGGAGATTGGACACAACTTTGTTTTGGAGAATCCAAATCAGGTCAGACCTGTGGCATTAAAAAGAGAATTTAGAGGGCTACTTTAGCACTAAATTTAAGATATTGAAGATTTGCAATCGCAGAGATAATCCAATTTCAATATCGAGCTCCTCAAAAGCAATAAAAAGGTGTGTATTTTTCTGAATTGCATAAGTCTTATTTGAAGAATCAATTTGAATTGATTCCAAGGGCATATTTTAGAATTTTTATCAGTATTGGGTTCTATAATGCCTCCAAAAAATAATTCCATACCCATTAATCCCTCAAAAATCTATACTATGACGCATGAAGAGGAAGAGTTGCAGTATGAGATATCTAAATTACGGTACCAAGTGCAACAAGTTTCAATCTTATGAAGAGAAATTGAAGATGAAATAGATGGTTTAAAAGCAGAAATAGAGGCTAAGTTGGATGGTTTGAAGGATCAAATAATAGCAAATATGGATGATAAATTAATGGAAGATCACATCGAGCATCAACAACAAGTTCTCCAACTTTCAAAGGATAACCCAACTTTGGTGCAGAATCTAATGAAACAACAAGAAGATCAACATCACATCGAAAGAAGTTATGAAGAAGTCATAGAAACAAGAACTCGAAAAGTACGATCAATTTTAGAGTATCTCAGCAAGTGGAAGAACTTTCCTGTAAAATATTTCACATGGGAGGATGAGAATTTTATACAGAAGCATCAAGAAATAATCAAGCGTTGAGGACAACACTTGTTTGAAGGAGAGGGGCATGTTAAGTCCCTATATTAATAGTATAGCCCCTTATTATGTTAGTGTAGCCCCCCTTATTGTTATCATTGTACCCCTGTAACCCCCATATTGTTATTATTGTGCCCTTACATTATTATTGTTAGGTCGGATAGGATTACATTGTGGCCCACTAGGATTACATTATGGCCCCATGGACTCCTATATATAGAAAGGGGGTTTTGTCATTTGTATCATCCAAGAATTGTTAATTTATGTAATGTATTTGAGGTTGCCCCCTCGAAGTGGCTCATTTCTAAGGCGTTTATATCTCTTTTCTTCTCTTTTTGGAGCTGGTTACACAACACATTTTCCCTCTTATTCTTTAAACAAAGAAGTAAAACAAAATTGAATATTCCAACTAGCTCATGGCTAATTGGGAATATTACAGTCTTCCCTTCCCAAATTTTTCTTGTCCTCAAGCAACTGACAAGGCGAGTGATGCAACTCTTCTCCTCTTCCATTGGTGACACCAACATGTGATAAGCTTCCCTCATAAGCTAAGTTTTCACCAATCTATCCGCCCATGAATGGCTCCTCCAAAGTTCTCATGAGATGAAAATAATCCATCCCATAAGGAGACAATAGTTCAAATGAAACAAACATGGTTTTCCCAATGTTCTCCCTAAAACATGTAACATAATGGAAATGGAGAATATCTCTCCCATAGGGCACATACATTCCTCCCATCCTCCCTCCAAACATTCCCATAAAAAGTATAAGTACATCATCAATGTATAGGATCAAAATTAAGTACATACAAACATAAATTTGTGCAAGTGGAGGTGGGTCATAGTCCCACATGTGGAACCAGTGAAGTAAATATCCTGACTGCATCAGATAATGATATGGTAAGTGGTTTCCCCACCACTTACTTACTGCCCAAGTTGTCTCACCATGGCTGAAAGTGTGAGATATGTTTGGTGCTTTTGGAATGCACTCACAATGATACAAAATCTCCCTTTGTCCTCCAAGGGAGTGGCCATGTTCAAAAATGTTTGTGGCCCAAAGTTGGCCATGAATGTTATATGGAATAATTATCCTCCTTGGAGATATGGCCTGCATATACATGGTAAAATAATGCATATGTTTATCAAATAAAACATTAGGTACACAAGCATTTTCTTCACCAAAATTTATCTTCATACAAATGGAGTAGTGCATAGATATATCTCCTATCATTCCAAAAGAGGAAAGAGGTGGCCAAAGTAACTCCTTCATAGCGTCACGCCTCTCTTCCAAATCCACATGGTTCATGCATCTTTGAAAATGCTGATATAGTTCCTCTTCAAAGCCATTCCAAGTGTAGCTTTCCATGATAGTGTTGTAGGCCTTCATGGAATAAGTATGGCTGAAAGAGAACTCTTCATAAGCTCTTTTTAGAAACTTCTCCTTAAGCTTGGAGGCTCTAGATAAGAAGATCCTACCATGATAGTAGATGAATTCTTCTTGGACTGAATAGCCCTATTCATGTATTTGGTCATCAGGTATCATGCATGTAAAATGATCCTTGGAATAATCCACCAATAGTTTGGATTTCCATTATGGATCAATATCCCATAGTGATAGCGTTGATGATCTATCACAAATAATATTTGTCATATGGTTATTCTCCTCCTTGACATCTCTCATGCCAAAGGTATATGATGGAAGTTTGCTATCGCCTCCTTGCTGCTCTTCTTGCATATGCATATGCTCAAGTGAAGATTGAAGCTTTTGGAAGTTAGTCTCCCATGGGATGCTATCATCTATCCAATACTTCCTGGGTTTAGCCAAAGCATGCATGTGAGGCAACCATATTCTATCAGGTATGGAATATTTCTCTCCAAGAGATATCATCTTTTGAGTCTCCATAGCCAAGGAATGGTCTCCTTGCCCCATGATGGTGTCATCCTCCAATCCTGCAGCTTTCCTTCTATCAAATCTTTCCACCAGCCTTCTAGTGAACTCTAAATATGCAGTCACATTGGCATGACCCAATATATACAAGCCATGTAACCACCTATCATGTGCTTCACCCTCAAGGTGCAGTGCTTCATTCTTAATGGCCTCCATTTCTGGAACTTTGTTCAACTGAAAGTAGACGTCAAGTTTCTCTACCCATGATTTTGTGGTGCACTTGGATGACCCATCAAAGTTGGGTAAAAATAATCTGCCCATAGTGTGGTGTCCATCATGATTATGAATGAATCCACCACTTCTATGATGATGCCTTGGTCTTCTATTGTCCTTGATTTGACAAAACTCCCGAAAACTCAAGTGGTCCTTGAATCTCTGAGTTTGAAACTCATACTCCATAAAATAGTATTCAAGGGATTCTTGCTCTTTAAACCCTTCATTTCCCACAACCAAAAATGTAGGCATTGTAGAGCGTTGGGAAACTTGTGGTTGATGCACTGGTTGATAATTCCAGTGATGAGACATGCCAATGCCTTCACCATGATGAAATACTTTAGGGGATCCCTTGAATCTATCCCTTCTCATCTCCTTGATCTCTCTAGCAATGTCTTGCATGGCTCTAAGAAGGATCTTAGGGAACTCCTCTTCATCTTCTCCTCCAGATAAAGGGGTTTTACCCTTGTCTTATTTGTCATTTTTATAATCAAATTTCTGATGTCTTCTTCTTTGATACCTCCTCTCTCTATCAGTAAGAGGCTATCCTTCTTCAGATGACATATTGTATTTTCAAGATGCACAGGCTGTGCCAAATTTATGCTTTGATACCACTGTAATATTCCCAAATGGGAAAAGCAAGAATATAGTGCAAAATGCTGGAACAATAATGCAGATCATTATATATAAATCAAGAGGCCAATATGGATACCTTTCATATGTTATAATAGCAACAAAATATGTATAATAAATGGACCATAAGATACACAACAAGAAAGTACAGGCCTCCAATGGACAAAATCCTCAAGATGAGGTGCTGCAATTATGTAGAAAATATGGAAAACCCTCACAACGTTATTTTATTAGCTCTGCTACAGAAAATTGTTATACAACAGATCTAGGGCTGATATGTACCTCAAAATATAGATCTATATTAGATCTGAGCACTATACAGCCTCCTTTGAAGAACCCCTTAAGGGTTTTAAACAAAATACCAAGTACAAGTTCTAGATCTGAGATCTAAGACTGCATATCTACTGCAAAATAAATATTTGGAAAGTGTGGCTAATCTGATTTGATCAATACAATAGCATCCTCTAACATATCCTCTAAGTGAAAGGTAGATCCCCTTGAATAGAAAATCAGCTCTACAAATGGTGTGCTAAACCACCCTGCAACTCCTCCTATAGAAATAACACAGATCTGGAAGAAAACTGCATTGTAGGGATGAATATATGGTTGGCCTGATGCCAATATAGGAAAATATTCTCAATATCCTTTAATACTTTCCTCCCAAAGGAAATGAAGCCTCCTCCATTGAAAATGAGCAATGAAATGGCCTAGATCTAGAGATCTAGTCTCCTCTTGCCGCAACCTGCAAAAAAACCAAACCCTCAACAGGATATGTGCTGTAAATGAAAGATGAAGCTTGGCCTTAAGCCTAATACTGGATAATGTCATACAAACTCTTCCAAGAGACCTCTCAAGGAAAGAGGTAGGATTCCAGATCAGGAACACCTTGTGCTAAATAACACCCCATCTCAGCTGAACAGCAAGAGAAATATATATGTCTAAACAGACCATATATTCAGAAATATAATAAACCCAAACATAATGAATATGGTTTCCATCCTCTTCCTTAAATAAGATATGAGATTGTAAACTCTAAGTCCCATCCAAAAATATCACTACATTCACACAAAGCATCTCCATCTAAAACTGCGCTGTCCCTCATTGATGACCACTCCTCGATGACAGTGATATTGATTTGATCAAGATTGACCCAGTCAAAGTGATCCAACCCCTTTTCACACCAAGGGTGCTTTAATTAAGCTGCCAAGATTTATCTCTTTCACATTTGGTATTGATTTATTCATTACTAATGACAATTATGGACCTCCTTTGCCCTCTTATTCTTTAAACAAAATAGTAAAACAAAATTGAATATTCCAATTAGCTCATGGCTAATTGGGAATATTACATCTTATCAATTACTTCTTTCTTCTCGAAAGCAATACCAATAAGAGAGTGTATTTTTAGAATATGACCAACAATATAATTCATTTAATTATCTTCTGTTGGATCTATCGGACTTCAATAAGTTTTTCTTTGATTCATGAGAAAAATATTTGGAGAATTTTCTTTCACTAAAATTGTTAATAATATAACACTTTAACATAACACTATAAAAAACATACATGCCATTGTTTCTAAAGGATCATTTCCACAATCTGGCCTATCATCTTCTCTTTTGAACCTCTCCCTATCAATAATGAAAATCCATTCGGATTTCTATGATACAATTGAAGTTCAACTGGAAGATACATTTCAAGAGAAGGTAATTGTAAATAAGTTAGTCTATGTATTTAGATTAGCAATTTGTGCACATACTAGATTCAAATTTATTTTTATTCATGTAGTCATATTTTTGTTTCTAACATTTGATATGTACATACATGGAGGAATTAAAATTCTTGCATGGTTACATTGGAAGTATGACCATACCTAGTAATGTTTCCTTCAATTCAGTTAGCAATAGGAATATATTAGTTTCGATTATATTTTTCATGTTTTCATTTATTTTGTTATTGTATATTTTTAAATAAAAAAGTAACGAGTCTGAATTCATCTAGGCATCCCCTTTCATTTTTAGAAAAGTAGCTTAGAACATTTTAGAAGCTCTTGAATTGTCAGATCATACATATTTTCAAACCTTCAATTGTCTTGTTTTTCAAAATTCATCACATTGATCATACATGAAGAAATTCCAAGGATTTTCTATAGCTTGGCAATATTTAACTCTTCAGTATTTCTGAAAAAGAGCTTGCTTTCACCATTATTTCCCTCTGATATAAATTTGAGCTTGATGCAATTTAAAAGAAAATCATTACTTAGCATTTTAGATTAAATAAGTAGGTGATGTTGAACTTATGAAAATTTTGAGAAAATTTGGGAGAACTTGAAGATTCATGAGGTAAACTTATAGCCAAAATTATTCTAGGTATCCGTTTACAGGTTCATCGTCATCTATTGTTAGTTTTACTTTTCAAAGGTTATTTCTTATTTATATTTTATTTATTTTGCAGGTCTTCATCGACTTGATTATGAAGACTTAATATGAGCAAGCAACCAACACTTTTCTCAAATATACAACATGTTTAAGGAAGTATTTATGATTTCGTCTAGATTTGAGGATTATCTATTTTTGCTTCTATTCATTGAAATCCTGGTAAGTATTAGAAAATTATAGGAAGAATCATATTGGATCATTATATTTCATAAAATCTCTTCATAATAAATTTCTCATAAAATTACTGTCCGATCAAATATTCCGACAATTAATTAAATTATTAAAGGGTTATTTATTTGAAGGCAAAGTTAAGTTATTCGCTTTCTTATTGAATTGAATAATTGAATAAATCATCGGCCCCACATCTGATACATCATATATAACAATTCACATATCAGAGGTTCTAAAATGAGCATACTCCAAATATCTCTGATCCCCCAATATTCCCATTCCCTCCAATCTTCGATGAACCTTTCCTTCCTATATCGCATCGTCTATATCGCGAAATCCTCTGTATCACAATATTTGATCGGAGACATATCTTACCATTTACCGATAGGAAACCTCCGATTTAGGTCCTCCATTATTCCTTCTCTCTCATTCTCTAATAAAATGACTTTGCCAAAAATTGTGATGTTCACACAACCCCGGACCCGATACGATGTTTAAACTCAGTTTTGAAAGATATCGCGTCCATTGATAAATCACTATTTTGATAGGGGAATATGTTTAAAGGTTCTGATGTCCCATATATGATATGAAATTAAATCCATAAAATAAAACTATCTGGTCCATTCTTCATAGAAAATTGGCATATCAACAATGTTACATCACGTGCTCAAATATTCTGATTGTCGATATCTTATAAAACCCTAAGCCAGTCCCACCAATGAGCCACATCATCTATCACATTCCTATTATCGTAAGAATAATATCAAAATTTCCTTTTCTTAACAAAATTCAAATATTTTGATATGATTATTCTCCGATATCGCCATCGTTCCATCGCAATTTCCTATTGCATATGCTCATATCACAAATTTTCCATTACAACACTTATATCGCATCGCGAAACTCAAATGAAGCTTTGTCTTAATATCTTACGATGTGATAAACACTAATATAGGCCTCTCTATCATTGTCATTTAACTGTTGTATAACACTCAATCGCATATCGACAAGGGCGAAATTCAAAACTTTTAAGTTATGCATGAAAAGGAAACTCATGACACGAAACATTTGGAAAGGCACTGACCTATACGAAAAACCATGTGAACGCATGATTTCATATTCTTCCTCTTATTGGTCTAGCTGGAATGAAACATGTATGCTCATTATTGCTCTAAATTGCTACAAACAAGGGAAATTTCGCATAAAAACGCTTGCAATGAATGATCTTATCCACGATTTTGTCTATGCCTATTTCCAAATCTTACAATTTTCTATGAAGAGTTGAACCATTCCATCACACTCGCCAAATTGTTTTACCTTTAGTTATATTCATTTCTTTCAAAGGGACTCAGAGCCTCAAATTAATGAAATTTTTAATCCCAATCCTCTTTTTTTTTTGTTTTTCGAGATTTTCCTCAAAATTTCAAAGTTGTTGGCTTATTGAATTTGTGGATTTGTATTATATAGGAAATATTAAAAATGAATTCTAAATATTTACATCTCTGAGATTTACATTTCCTTTTCTAATATTATCTAGTTCATTATATTTAATAAATGAAAGACCCATATTGCACCATCTTCATTGGAATTTTGTGGTCTTAGAGTTTTGTAAAATTGATTTCGGCATCATAAAAGGTTTTTGAGATATTTGACACTTGATTTATTTTTATCCTTATTAAACCTTGAATTCATCTCCTTGAAACAAATTTTATAGGTAGATGTAAATGCACTTGCAATAATTTTTACAAAGCTTCAAATTATCTCATTGTTGGAATGATAGTCATTGTAGCTATTTTATAGGCTCTTACAAAAATTTTACCTCTAATATGTGAATGTTTGATGCATTAGAAAGGTAGTATTTTTAAATATTACATTTATCAAGCATTTATTATCGGACATGATCAATATCATAAGTTTTTTTTGTAAAAGTTACAAAAGAATATTTTGTTCCAAGATCAAATATATTCTAAATACCGAGACTTCTTGTAATGGAGGTGAAATTTCATTAAACTTATAAAAATAGTTGTTGTCGGAAACCTTATAAAGAAATATTTTTATTTATTGAAGTTTTTTCCATTAGGGAATTTCGGAAAACTTGAGCTCTTACCTTTTGCTTTGATATTCTCGTAAACCTTGAACTTCAAAATATCGGGTTAATAATATTTGCAGGTCTGTGATCATTACATTCTGATATTTCACTATGTATACATGAAGTCTTGTTTAATTATCTTTTGAATATATAAGCTACTTTCATGTTATCATGGTGGTCCAAAACTTGGATGTATTTCAATTATAATTTTTCCAAATCCAAGTATTCATTTATAGAGATGAATTTTTGAATAAAGGGATATACATCCTTCATGGTATATGTACATGGACTTCTTTTACTCTTCTCAGAAATCTCCTTCGCTCATAAGGAATTTGGAACAGGTAAAGGTAATAAACCATTGGTTAATTCATATTTTAATTCACTTTTACTTATCACTCCATACTTATCATATAAAAATTCAAGTCCTCTTCATATACATAATTTCTACATTATATGGGATTTTGAATCAACTTCAATACAATGGGGTTGTTATAAATTTATGATGGAAGAAGCAAAGAGAACATTCATCACTGCAATTCATAAAGAAGCATATCTTCATCCTCATTTCTTGTGGAAGCGACTTATTTCTGATTCCTTGAACACGAAACATTGTTTTCTTCTAGTTTACTGCTTTATTTAGTTTAGATTCAATAAAAAATGATTTTGGGTCAATAATATTTCAATTAATTCAACTTCTTAATGTTTCTAATTCTAATTAAAGGAAGAAGTTAACTTGTATTGGATAAAATCATCCCTCTCAAGTAAGATTAAATGCATTTCTCCAATGGTAAGTTTCATGTGCCCACCTTCATTTATTTTCATTATTTCACTTTTGATTTCATTTTTATTTTTTAGCTTTTGCTGATCTTGAACTCTGTTTTTACAAGTCTTCATGAACCTTTCACACCTCTACCAGATTAGTTTTGAAATTCATTCTCATTTTATCAATTAGTTTTGAGATTCTTAAGAGAAGCAATAATGAGCCTCATCGAATCAACTAAATTGGGGAGTTTCTAGACCTCTAGTAAGTTTCTTTAAGCATTTCTTAATTAGAAAGTCATTAAGATGATTTTATGCAGGTTTTGTCTTGAAGAAGGAAAAATTGCAGCAAACAGAGACCTTTTCATTTGGGTTGAATTTTACCTCATAACTGCTATTCACCCTTTACATTTTGACAACCTTGTTTTTTATATCTCTGCAAGATTAAAAATAATAATAATAAATAAATAAATAAATAAAATAAATAAATAAATCTCAACATAGGAAGGAACGTACATATGCTTATTTTCTTTTATATCCTTTGTTGAGAAATTTGTATGAGTAGTTTTGTCAGAGTTCATCATTTAAATTTGGATTTTTTCTTTTACCTTTCACCTTCTTCATTTTTATTTTTGCTGATTTATTTTTGTAATTATTTTCCTTTTCCTTCTGGTTTTGATTTTATTTTGGTGACTCTTCCATGATTTATTAGAAAGACCTTTTTATTCCCCAGTAACGATTAGCATACATGGGAAATATTTTAACTCTCTCTATCTTAGTGAAATTCATTTATCATTAAAAGACATATCTTTATGGAACCATAAAGTCCTCTTGCTTTAAAT
This sequence comes from Pinus albicaulis, assembly GCA_034641835.2. Lineage (NCBI taxonomy): Eukaryota > Viridiplantae > Streptophyta > Pinopsida > Pinales > Pinaceae > Pinus > Pinus albicaulis. The sequence continues at coordinate 1,493,613,896 of CM076580.1, forward strand.
ATTTTTCATGGAGGAACACACATCCTTTCTAAGTGATTGAGTTTACTTTTTCAAGGAAAGAATTGATTTGAGTTTAACACAATGAATCTCTCCCACCCCTACACATAAAAACCTCTGACTGATAGTTGCAGGGAAAGAATATGGAGTCAACATTATGGAAGTATTATGCCAATTAAACATAAATCTCTATTACCGTCCCACCTCTTTCACTCAAATATATCATAAAGTAAAAGCTCGCAAATGTGCTTATCAAAAGGGTGAGTAAAAGAGGAAGCATGAGAAATACAAGTAAGCCCATCGGGGCTATGAACGCTCACTAGCAACAGGACTAGGCGTGTATGGAATAAAAGACAACTTCGTCGAGGTACTGTTTAGGCTCGCTGGCAGCAAAGCGATGTCAGAGACCAATCATAAAACGGATATATAATAAAAAACTCCTATATCTACCTTCTATTTTTCATATGAGGAAAGTTTAAAATAATTTTTTCCCAAATTTTCATTCATCACTTTTACTCTATTATATTTTCAGTACTTATATTAACAAACTCATACTGCTTAATCTATTTATGAGGGACCTATGATTTTTTACTGTTAGACGATTTTGTGATTTCTATTATTTTTAAGCTTTCGGTGAATTTAAGTTGATTATATTTAATCAGGGATGATTGGTCCTTCTCCCGTGTGTCACCATTGTTGTAAGGAAAACCCAACACCCCCCATTTTTCAATTATTTACTTCAAATAATGGGGATGCTTTCTATTAATTTTTGGCTAAACACCGTTTATCATTTTCATTAAGTTAATCATCCTACAATTTTTTTAATTTTTTTATTTAATTTTTAATTTTTTTATTTTTTTTATTTATTTTTATTTTTAATTTTATTTTATTTATTTATTTTTTATTATATATATATATATATATTTATTTTATTTTTTTTCAGATTTCCATTTTTATCTTTTCATTGACTTCGATTTTTAGCAAGCTTTCCATTGATACTTGTATCACCTCATTTGGTCAACCAGTTTGTAAATGACATTCCTTTGAAGTTTGATCGTTTTCTTGCATGGACAAAAAAATGTAAATAAATGTATGAAATTTAAATTTTTGCGATTAAAATAGTTATTTATTTTGAATATTAACTCTTAGTTAATTTTTACTAATTCTTTCAGTTTTCATTAACGGTCCTACAAAATAAGCTAACTAAATTGTACGTTAGTTGATAAATGTTTCGAGATCTTGGTAATTTACTCTAATTTGTTATTTTAAAACAAATTACCAAACCCAAAACCCCAAAATTGCAAAGTAGTATAGTCCAATTTGTAGGGTCATTAATCCCACACATACCCTACTTCACATCCCTTCTCCTCCTTCCAAAAAATATGATCTAAAAACTTTTGCGATAAAAATTTGTAATTGCGATATGACGATATCGCATATCACAAATTTATTAAGCACCTAAAGCACCTCAATTTTAAAAATGTGATTTGCAATTTCGGATTTATGCGATTTGGGATTTATACAATGGAGTAAGAAGATTTAATACTAAGTTTTTTCGGTTCATTCCCTATCCCTCCCAAGACCATGACCTCATCCTCACCTCATCCTCATCTCATTCCACTCCACCTCACCCTCCACTCACTTCACCCTTCAAGACCTCACCTTCCAATCACCTCCCTTAATTCTCTCCTACCTCACTCATATCATAAACATGGTATGTTTTAATTATTTTTGTTTTGATTATGATTGATTCTAATGGTTTGTATTTATTTGGATTAATTCCAATGGTTTGTAAATTAAAGTTTAATTTAATATTATAATAATTATATTATAATTTTAATATAATTTGAATTATCATATTAATATAATATTATTATATTTTAATTAATTTTTATTAATAATTAATATGAAATTTAGTTATTAATTAATTAAAATTAATTAATTAAAAAATACAATCTAATTTACTATTAGAATCTTAATTAAAAAATTGTGATTTTTAGCTTAAGCAACAAAAATTTGAGAATTCTGGCAATTTTAATATATCAACTTTGGAAGCTAATAGATTGAGTTATACTTGGCCAAATGAGGCTCAGGATGACTCATTGGAAACCTAAAATCATGGAGAACATTTGTGAAGTAGTTTCATTACCAGATATAATTATCTAATAGGTCTAAAATTCAACAGAAGATCAAGCTACAAATATTTAAACAAAATCAATTTCTGAGTTTAATTTCATGCATTCTCATTTTCCCACAGGTTCTTCTAAGTGCATATATATTCATCTATGTTCTCCTTGGCCAATTAAATCATCACATACATCAATAGAAAGCTCGTATTTCCTTTTCAATTATTTATTTAATTATATTTTAATTCTAGATTTAGAATTTTAATTTCAATTTGCATTTTAATTAAATTATTGATTGGTTTTTGGAGAGAAACAATTTGAAGATATGATAAGAAAAAGATCTCAATCAATGAGAAGGCTCCAACAGTTGAATAATATGATTTTGAGCCAATGAAAATTGATTGAGGAGAACCACTCTTCAACAAGTTTCTAGTGAGGAACTATTTTGTAAATATTATAAATAGTAGATTGTAGAATGTAATAGGGGCTTCTCTTCTCTACAATTCAGGATTCTTGAAGGCACTATGGTATAGAGGATTTACAGTTGTATAGTAAATGAGAGAAAAATCAGATCTAGGGATTATTGAGGATTTTCCCTTTTCATGCTGAATTATGTATGGAGAACGGAGCTTGTACTATTACAACTCTAGTTTTAAAAACATAAGTTCAAGCATTGCAAAGGACTATTGGAGACCAAAGCCAAAGAAATGGATTTAATAAATTGGCATTTCTAATAGTATTGTTTTAAATACTAGTTTCATTTTATAACGGAAAGAATGTGTCATTTTATTAATATTTGTGCACTATTTTCGATATCAGTATTGTGTTTCAATTATATGTTATTATTTATCTCTGCTCTTATGGGTTGAATTATGATTTTTGAGTAACTATTTACTCATATATTTGTGTTTTAATATTGATTTAAAAAACAATGATATGTTGCGAACTATTTACTCATATTATTGTTTAATTATTCGAATTATGATTTAATAACCAATATCATTTTGTGAACTTCTTCCTAAATGTTGTTGATTGATTATTTCAGTTAAGAGGTATATGAATAGAATGTGTTTTGGTATACATAATGTCAGTTAATTGAACTACTTCATTAGCTTAATATTTATTATAATCCAAACATATTTAAATCACAATCATTTAAATATCTTTCTCTCGGTTGGGTTAGATTGATATCTGCCTAATTGAGATAGGATTAGGATAAATTCGCTTTTGCTTGCATTTTAGAATAATTTTTCATTTAGATATAATTCTACATTACTAGAAGTCCTCTTCCCAAAGAGGAAAAACTTCAGTTGTGGCTTGGCTGAGCCCCAAATTAGCTTAAGGATCACTTTCTTTCCTGATCAACAAGAGGGATGATCTTATTGTTATTCTCCATTGGTAGACAAAAGTGATGTTTTAAGCCATTGGAGATTGAGAGAAGGTAACTGTACCTAGTTAATCCAGTCGGAACCACCATTCCAAACAGAAAATGAATTGCTTTAAGGTCTGGACCGGGTGGTCATCCCCACATGTTGTTGCAACTAATTTTGAGGCATCAACACAAGTCCATCAAGGCCTAGTATTAGAACATGGGATAATCATACCATATTCCAATGGAAACCCCTAGCCTCATAACTCATTCTAATAGCTACCAAGCGTTGAGTGCCTCTAGCTCCTTAAGTACAAATCGACTATCTAATCCTATTCTTGGCTCAAGTGCTTAAAGGTCACTTATAAATGAGGCATGCGGGTATATTTATATAAATGGGGAGGTGGATTTCCATGTTCCTTGTGACCTTTCATAATCGTTGTGACCTTCCGTATTCCTTGTGATTGTAGTCACACTTCCTAGTAATAGTTACCCTTGTAGTCGCAATCACAATTTCTAGTGGAAATCAAAGTAACAAAGTGCGATTTGTCTTTATAACATGAAATGATAATATACTTAGTCAAAATTTGAATTTTTATAGGGTAAGTATTAAGTCACAAATCACATCAATAGTGACTAGTCGCAAATCACATCAACAGTGGCTAGTCGCAAATCACATCAGCAGGGTCTAGGTGCATCTTCAAGTCATAGTGCTAGTCATAAAACCTCTTCAAAATGTTGGTATCCTCTTCACAATTTTGGTCGCATATTCAAGTCACGATGTGGTTGCAAATCCTCTTCATAGTGTTGGTCACATTTCCCCTTCATAGTTCTAATCACATCTTCAAGTCAGAATGTTGGTGACTAGAAGTGTGAATTACAACCTGGGGGAGAAATAAGGTTAAGTATAGTTGTGGGTTACAATTATAGAGGTCACACAATGAATATTGGTGATGGAAAGAAAAATTTTGGGCCAAAGAGTCAATTTCATGCTCAAAGTGTAAGTCATTATCTCAAATGGTAGTGGTGAATGGTGAAGGTTCAATTCTGAGATGTAATTGCATGTTGCACTAGAGATGCATTGATTGCAAGGAAATGACACCTTGAATAGTGAGGGTGTAAGAGGGATATGCAAATGATGAAGATAGATAGAGTCTATGTATAAAATACAAATGGGAAATATGCATATAAATTCTAGGTTTAGGGAAGACAAAGGGTCAAGGAAGACAAAGCGACAAGAATATGAAGAGACATGGAAACAAACTACAATCACAATATACAAGAATAGGGAGGTCGCAAATCCCAAATCTATTGACTAGTTGGAGGTCACATATATAATGACTAGTCACAAATCACATCAGCAGAGTCTATATAGGATAGTCATAATGTAGATATGTGCATTGTGTTTATCGCATGTGCTACGGAAAATCCATTCATAGGTCACAATTTTAGATGATAGTGTCGAACAACTATGAACTAGAAATGCGATTTGCAATTAGAGGCAATTAGCTTCCCGAAGTAAGTCACAAATCACAATTTTAGTTTGTAGTCGCAAGTAAAATTTTAATTTCCAGTGAGGAGGTCACACTTAGGACTTGCAAATTGAAACCATCACATGCAATGGGCTTAGTAGGGGTTGTGGGTTGTGATTACATATTACATCAAGAAACCAATGCCAACTTTGAATGTGACTTGCGACTTCATGTAAGAGTTGCTTAAAGGAGGCCGCAAGTCAATATATATGTCAAACGAGGAATCATACCCTAAGATATCATAAAGAAACAAGTCTACAGATATTCCAAATGTCGGGGAGTTCAAACTCATTATTTCATTTGGACTGAGGTGTGGATGAAGCCCGGTTGGCCCTTGCAACAATATGTTAACATTGAACCAAAAATTGCTTATGTTGCATCTTGTAAACCTTGACATAATGATATATACTTCCCATTAAGGGTTTATTCTAATGGTAGTAAGCCTTGTGTTATGATTGAAATTTTGTTCAAAACCATAGACATACAAAAGGCACACATAAGTAATGAATTAAGATACTTTCCACTCAAATAAATGGACATGGGTGTATATAATTTCAATATCCTTGGCAGCGATTGAATGCAAAATGGCCTAAACCCTAGTGTTGAAGATAAAGTATGACATTTAAGCTTAGAAATTGTGCCTCATGAATCATACAACAATTGTAGCTTCGATGGTGGTCGAGTTATCAAAGGGTTTTGAACATTATGATCAACTAGAATATCTGTTAAGACCTTGAAAATCATATGAGGACCCAAAATTTAGATATACCGAATATAAATTTTGGGTGTTGATGTAGCAGCTATAACAAATGGTGAACCACTAGTAGAATCCAACATCTCTACCTACGTCCCTTCAATAGATAGAGTCTCATGAATGATGCAAGGAGGTATTGAATAGACACTATGGGTACTCCTTGAGTTGCTTCACCTTTTGCAGATATTCCCTATCTTTTTCTTGTTAGCTAGGTCATGTCAGTGTTCACATGTTGAAACAAGATATCACACATGTAATTATTCGACGATGATATAAAAAGCATAACATAGAGGTTATTGGATTCATAGATTTAAAGTGAGTTTCTATTATTTCTCTATTTCCAGCGGGCTTGTTCAGTACCCCAATTAATTCACTAAAGAAATCACAAGTATTTATTTGCTGCCAGTAGGCATGTTCAATACCCCAACGAAGTTTGTTACATCATCTCTCCGTGCATGACTCCTTTCTCCATCCTTTACCCTTTGTTTGATTAATTTGATTTTTCATGCACATTGGCATCCTTTATTGGGCGTTAATTGCGCCAGGGTGGATCAGGGATCTTGACTTGTTTTATAGGAAATAAATGTTGTTCCTTATTTTCAGAAACTAGATGATTGTTCTAACTTAGGTTTTCCCTCGTATCACATTCCTACATCATATCTCCAAAAGATGGGTGAACAATAGAAACATACCATAAAATATTCAGGGCCATGAGGAACGCATGGTTCGGGTTACAAGTAGAGGTCATATGCATTGATTATGGTTCCCACGAGCACCTCTTCAAATTTTCCTTTGTTAACTATTTAGACTCATGGGAAGAATTTTCAGGACATAGTTTTAATAACTGGATATATGTGAGGTTGCCTCTTAGAGAAACTATCACAACTACACACAACCATTAAATTAAGGTTTCATTATTGGGGGGAAATGACCAAATAATATCTTCTAGGGTTTCAGCATGTGCAAAGGTGATGTGAATATGGGAAAACTAGTTTTTTTGTGCTAGCTCCCTCATCAGTATTAAATAAATGTATTTAGGATCATCTCAAATTAGCCAGTTGTGGGAGGGCTTATGTGTCAAGTTTTGTGTCTTTTATGAGCAATTTATTAAGTATATTAGTTGTTAAAAACACATGTACAACAAGTAAATTATATATAAATAACAAACAGAAAACACATTACTCAATAGTTAATAATGGAGTTCACCCCTCCTGGGCTACATCTCCATGGACCTGCTTCAACTGGCTAGGCCCTCTTTGGATTAATGGTCAATTATCTGATTACATGCACCTACAGTGCTCCAATGACTTTGAAACTACTCCAATGGATTCAGAAGACCCAAAAACCTCAAAATACCCTCTTCAAGCTCTGAAAATGGTCTTCAAGTGGACTAGGCATGACCTCCTCTCTTGGTCGCCCTGAGCTTATTTAATATTTAAAGTGAGAAAAACACTTACAGAAGTGCTCCAACGCTTATGCAACCTACACCATCATGCTCAAAGCATCCAAACCATCTAGGAATGACTCTTTCGGAGCCTAATTTGGTTAAATTATGCCAAATATATGGCTTCTTTAGTTTTTCCTAGGAAAACTCCTCCAAATCTGGAGAAACTCTAGTTAACTCCACTAATTTTGGAGCTGGCACCGAAAATATCAGACCAGCCAAACTGGTCGTCGAATTAATCTCAGGATTAATTAATGTTAAGCACATTTAACTTGGAGTTTAATGCTAAGCGCACAATTAACAAAAATCTGAATTAAAATCGGATTAGCGCTCATAACATGTGATTAGGGTTAATTAACCCATGTTAAAGTCTAACTACACATAATTTGGATAGGCACATTTTTTTATTTTGGTTTAGTGATTATTAAGCATGTTTTAACACTAATATTGTGCTAAAGGAATAAGTCCTCCACCATGGACATAGCCACGTGGTCCCGTGGACCGAGGGATGACCCTCTTAACCTCCACCTAAACCATTGTTTGAACATAAATATAATGTGTTTTCTTATAGTGTTAATATCCGTTGTGTAGAAGACTTGGTATGCCTTGTGAGTAGTGTGGAGGAGGTCGTGGGGTCGAGCTTGACCTCGCCCTAAATTTTTTCCACACCATAATAAATTTAACTTTCGACCATATATATGAAAATTTCTGCCTTTGGGAGGGCACGTGGTGACCTCCAGGCTAGCCACGTGTTGACATACCATTGGTTCATTCAAAACCAAATAAAAAATTTCCAAGGAGCCTGGAGATCTGACCAACCATAGCTCAACACATTTCAACTTCTCATTGGGTTAGAGAAAAACCCAAAATTTGACCTTTGACCCTGATTGACTCTTTTTTTGAAATTTCGATGTTTGGTCAAGTGGACATCATGCTCTAAATTTCACATATGGACTCCCTTTTGAGTGAAATGAAGTGCATTGGATTGCTAGAAATGAGTCCTATCCAAACATTCTAGTTTGGAGTGATTCTGATCACTTTGAATTTTTAGTAAATATTTGCCCCCAATCCAAATTCCAATCACTCCTTCCCACTGATAGGATTTTGGACCCACAAAATTTGGTTATCTGATGAGATTTGTATACTATTCTCTTTACCAAGTTATATCAACTTGATTCTACTTGGAAAAATCTCCTTGACAACCACTTGGGTTCACTAACATACCTTTCCTTGAAAATGGCTTAGCACTTCAACCAATGTCCTCCTTTCACTGCTGACCCAATCCAACACTTGGTGGCTTCTTGCTGACTAATTAAACACCTTTCTATACCAAAGTGATCCCTCAGTGCTTGGAAAACTGACTGATGGCCTTAACACAGATAATCATGTTCCTCTTTTGCATAAACATGCATTCGATGCAAGCTTCTCCTTGGAAACCACTTTTCCAAGTTAAGCCAATCTGAGTGAACTAAAACAATCAGTTCCAACATCAGTAATCACAAGAAAATAAATGACCATTCTTTTTACCTCCATGGTTCCATATTCCACATCTGGAAGAATGCATTTTCCATATCTTTCGCTTCTTGGCGTCAACACATCAAATGGTCTACAATGGCTGATATTTTGGCTTCAAGATTGTTGGAATCTTGTCCCTCTTTCCACTTTTTTATTCCATCAGCCTCAATTATTGACATTTTTATCATGCCATGATTTTAGAATGAAGGCTAATCATGAGTCTCTCGCTCAAGAGTGGACCTTCCAAAATCCCACGACATCTTATCACAAACACAACAATTAATATTGAAAAACACATCATGCAAGAAGCATAACTTGACAACCTCTTTCTTTTTCTCCTTCAAAGCAGAAAATGTCACTTCATGTGAACATCACCATGTACTCTTAAATATTTGTGTACAAATCCATCGACCAAACACAAGTCGACAAAACATGCCTCTTCAAACAACTGTCTCTCAAGTCAAACACAAGTATGTACAAATTTCCATCTTTGCTACATCTAAGTGAGTCAACATAACTTTAATTTTCCAACATCTTGCTTCATGCAATATGCATCATACTTTCAAGAGAAAATAAGTGCATTCAATTGGAAAATAAATGCATCAATAAGGAAAAATTTTCATAAATCATCAAAATAAATGCAAGGACTTAGTTGGTTAAGAAATCTAACCATATCTTTCCAAACCATTTCAATGGCACTTCTTTTAGTTGCACATCATCATGTGAATCATCCTGACCCACAGCAATTGTGGAATCCTTTTTTCCATTCCTATCAATCTCTCTCTCCACCATCAAGTGTCATGGATGACTTGTTGGATATAAAGTCCAACACTTGTCTACAAGATAACCCTTCTTATGGCAATGAGTGCAAACCAATTGCGTCTTCTTGTTAGCATGGTTTTCCTTGTCCATTAGACCTTTGGATTTCTATATCCTTTGTTTCAAATGTTTCCTATGCATGGCTATCTTCTTCCAACACCTCGAAACATTATGGTTATTCAAACCACAAAAGGAATGTGTAAACTTTATCCAAATATTATGTGAAAATTTTCCATGTTTATCACACTAAAAAGAAATTGATTAAAGGAAGATTTATAACTTACACATTCACCTTTTTTGCCTTCTTGAGGAGGTGAATTTGATGGGATATTGGCTCCCTTTAGAATACCAACAATGGCTTCTATGACTTTAGAGCTTTCAACATCCTCTTGTTTTTCATTCTCATTAGTTGTGTGCTTATGAGCATCTTCCTTCTTGCAAAGTGGGTGTAAAATTTTTGCATTCCTCATGAACACAAACTTCACAAGCTTGAGGTAATGAACATGTAATGAAAGTACTTCTTAGAACACCTTCATGTGCCTCCTTGGCTTTGGAGCATTCTCCATCATGTTTTCCATAACCAAGACCCAAATACCTAGGCCTTTCCTCAACAACAATTGGCTCAACTATGCCTTGTGCATGTTTTCCCAATCCTTTACCTTCATAACCCATATTCATAAAAAAAATTCACCCTATTCCTCTAGTGTGTCTTTCAAAAGCACCAAAACATTCATTTTGAGAGGAAATAGAAGATAAAATTGAATTGCATACCTCTTTTTCATGCACATACTTGGCTAAGGTTTCCTTGGCATCATGCAGTTGACTCTCCATCTCATGCATCTTTTCAAGAATTTCTTGCTTCTCCTCCTTCATGGAAATCAATTTCTCTTGAGGTATAGTGTTCTCCTTCCTATCTTCAACCAACTCTTGCACCATATCGCTCATGGTGTAGAGATTCTACAACATCTCTTTATCAAAGAGTCTTGTTAAAAAATATTGGTTAGAAATAGTGCTCGTTGAAGCTACCATCACACTTGTAATTTATAAAAAGCTTCTTTGCTGTGATTTGAGCGCTGAGTCCTCAATCTTGACCTTCTATTCACACACATAAACTTGCACACAGTTAAATTCTCCTTGCACAATTACAAATCCAATAGCTAATCTTCTAGATAACCTTGGCTAAAATGAGCTAAACTGTGCTCTGATACCAACTTGATCTGAATATGGGCAAACTAGTTTTGTTGTGCTAGCTCCCTCATCAGTATTAAATAAACATGTTTAGGATCATCTCAAATTATCCAGTTGTGAGAGGGTTTATATGTCAAGTTTTGTGTCTTTTACGAGCAATTTCTTAAGTAAATTAGTTGCTAAAAACACATCTACATCAAAAAAATTGCATAGAAATAACACAAAGGAAACACATTAATTAGCAGCTGATAATAGTGTTCACCCCTCCTGGGCTACATCTCCATGGACCTGCTTCAACTGGCTAGGCCCTCTTTGGATTAATGGCCATTTCTTTGATTAAATGGACCTACAGTGCTCCAATGCCTTTGCAAACTACTCCATTGGATATAGAAGACCCACAAATATCAAAATAGTTTTTTCAAGCTCTTAAAATGGTATTCAAATGGACTAGGCATGACCTCCTCTCCTGGTGGCTCTAGGCTTCTTTAATCTTCAAAGTGAAAAAAAAACTTACAGATGTGCTCCAACTCCTCTGAAAACTACACCATCATTTTTAGAGCATCCAAATCATCTAGGAATGACTCTTTCTGAGCCTAATTTGGTCGAATTATGCTAAAGTTATGGCTTCTTCAATTTTCCCTAGGAAAATGCCTCCAAATATGGAGAAACTCCAGTTAACTCTGCTAATTTTGGAGTTGGCGCCGAAAATAGTGGACTCGCCAAACTGGCCGCATAATTAATCCTAGGGTTAATTAATGTTAAACACATTTAACTGGGAGTTTAGCGCTAAGGACACAATTAACAAAAATCCGAATTAAAATATGATTAACACTCATAACACGTGATTCGAGTTAATTAACCCACATTTAAATTCTAACTTCGCATACTTTGGATAAGCACAATTTTAATTTTAGTTTAGTGCTTATTAAACACGTTTTAACATTTTTCTTCCACTTGAGGAATAATCCCTCCGCCATGGATGTAGCCACGTGGTCCCGTGGACCGAGGGTTCGGCCTCTTAACCTCCACCCAAACCATTGTTTTAACATAAATATAATGTGGTTGCTTATAGTGTTAAGATATGTTGCATAGAAGACTTGGTATGCCATGTGCGTAGTGTGGGTTAGGTCATGGGGTTGAGCCAAACCTCCTCTATAAAACATTTCCACACCAAAATCAATTTAACTTTCGACCATATATATGAAAATTTTGGCCTTTGGGAGGGCACGTGGCGGTCTCCAGGCTAGCCACGTGTCAACATACCATTGGTTCATTCAAAACCAAATAAAAAAAATACCAACAAGCCTGGTGATCTGACCAACCACAACTCGACACATGTCATATTCTCATTGGGCCGGAGAAAAACCCAAAGTTTTACCTTTGAACCTGTTTGACTTTTTGTTTTGAAAATTCGCCTATTTGGTGAAATGTACAGCAGGCTCTAACTTTCACATACAGACTCCATTTTGAGTGAAACAAAGTGCATCAGATTCCTGGAAATGAGAACTATACGGTCGTTCTAGTTTGGAGCGATTTTGAGCACTTTTAATTTTTAGCAAATTTTTACCCCCAATCCATATTCTGATCAAAAGGATCATAAGGAAGCTCATCACGACACACATGGTTTGTAGGGAGCATGCATAGATCAAGGATTTAATGAAAGTGTGAGAGCTCATGCAATGTCATGCAACATAGAGAATTTTTTTTTATGTTAGGTAAAAAACCAATGTGTGTTATGCAAGGATAAGACAATTGTAAGTGTAAAATGAATGCATGGTGCAATGCAGAAAACAAAACTATGTGTAATACATGAAAAAAATGCAGTGTAATGCAAAATCAGATAAACACAACTAAAATGTCCATGTGATGTGTATGTAGATAATTCATAAACACAATGTAGTCAACATTAATGTTGAAAGATGAGAACATATTGACAGAAACTACCCGTCGTAAAGAAAGTAAAATGAAAGCATGTATAAACCCTAACTAGTGTAAATCTAAAACCCTAATAGGAAAAATATAACATGAAAACCTTAATAACTAAACCTTAAATAGGCTAAACCTAAAACCCTAATTTAATAGAGAGGAGATCAAGTCATGTGAAGTCAAATTTCCAAGGAAGCCACCAAAGTTGTTCCCGACTTGCAAAAACAAAAAGGTGAGCAATTAAAACTAGTATAAAGTTTTGTGTAAAAATAAAAATACATACCTGTAAAATATGCGCAATAGTAAGAAATGAATTCATGTTGACAAGAAAGCATGCCAGAAAAGATTAGTCTAGCCAAGTCATAATTATATCTTGATAAACAAAATGATAAACTTGAAAAACATGAGCATCCATCCATGATATGTATTCATTTGTGTTTAACCCTAAATCCAACACGTGAGATATGAGATGTTACCTGATTGCAGATTAATTCGTCAGATAAGACTCTTCAAGCCAATCAATAATACTATCATGGTACTCAAAATGAACAACTTGAAAACCTTGAAAATTTCTCAAAAATGAGCATTCATCGAAAACCCTTATTTTGGAAACCTTAATTTTAGCATGTCCATGGATTTTGTCAAGGATGCGAAGACTTGATATAACCATCAGTGAGAGATGAAGTTCCTCATCATCTTGAAAAAACTCTGAAACCTCATATAGTAGACCATCAAATACCGATGGTTTCGTAAAATCAACGAATGAATGCATGTGGCTATCATAAGTTGCGACATCAAAACCATCATTAAATATATTTCAAGTTTTATCAGATGTTCTAGTATTGACAAACTTGTTTCTCAACATGTAATATTGTTATGATTTTCAAGATCGGGATAAATCATTCGATTGAGTCTCATGAAAGAGATTAGTTCTATGATTTCTTCCCTCACATATAGTGGAATGTAAGACAACACTAGCTTGTAAGTTATCACAATTTGAACTAGCAAGAAGAGTGGTTGAAGAATTTGAAAAAATTAATAGTGTACTCTCTTCTACAAAAAAATCAAAGTAGAAGGAGTGGTGCACATCGGCTGATATAAAATAAAAATATTATCTATAAGAGACATCACTCAAATAAGAATATTTTGAAAATGAGCTTTCATATAACGAGAAAGTGTTGAAAGGAGAATCTCGTGAGGAAACCCTAATTTGATCTATTTCAACGATCTCCTCAATATCATGAGAACCTCGCATAATCATCAGTGAAATTTGAAGTGCCTCAACTTCCTGACAAGTACCTGAAATTTCAAAAGGTGAATCATCAAATTTTAGTGGATTTGTGAGATCAAAAAGTGAATAGGAACACCTATAATTAGAGGTATCAATGAATACATTGTCAATAGGGTGGTGATCATTAAATTCACTAATTTGATCAAATCTTATAGCTAACACATAAAACTCTTTGAGGAATAAGAATGAAAACAAATTGACCGAGGGACTCTCTTGAACTTCGTCTTCACCTGTTAAATATTACAAATTGAAAATATCATGAACAAGGGATTCAATGTTTTCATATTCTGATTGTGAGAAAACACCATTATGCATGTGATTGCAATCAAAACTAGTGGGATAAATATTTTTAGTGTAAAATATTATCGCAAGTGTACGTAAAGATCCTACTTTAGCTATGTAGGTTTTAACCATGTACAGAAATTGTCTATGAACGAATCTTTAAAACAAAAAATAAACAATAGCGAGAGCATAAAACATAAAACAGATACACACAAATATTTTCCCCTGGATCCCAAATCGGGACGACCAGCTTGATTTTTCATTATATTCCTTCTAGTGTTACAACACATATATATACATGCCGAAGCATACCTAAACCCCAATCCATTAACCATAGATTAGAAAATAACCATAGTTCCCTTGACCGGATCTACAAAATATCAGGGGCCGAAAACCATCGTACCCCAAAACCATGTGCAAACCCATGCACAAAACCATGGGTGGATCTACCCACCAGAAAATAAGGACCAAAAAATTTTTCTAGGGCGCTGCCCTGGACCCCGACAGGGGGGGCTACCGGCCCCCCTGTGACCCCCCCAACGTTGCACCCAACACAACGTATAGGGGGAACTGTCGCCGCCCCCTACACTTTCTTGACCCCCCGCGTGTGATTATTCGTGGAAAGAATATAACACAAACCCAACATTCTCCCACTTGTTGTTTTATTTCCACAGGGGGCCATAGGAGAGCTGAGTCATTAGCCCATATTTGCAACACCCATTGTTTCTCTACACCAAGAGAACTTCTAAGTGCTCACAGACTTTTTCAATGCATCTGCAACATTCTTCAAAGTGTCCACCTTTATCAGCAACACCCTTTTAGCTTCAACCAGATATCTCACAAAGTGATATCGAACATCAATGTGCTTTGTCTTTGAATGATAAGTAGGGTTCTTAGCCAAGAAAATTGCACTTTGGCTATCACAGTCTATCCTTATAGCTTGTTGCACCAACCCCATACTTGAACACAATCTCTGCAACCAAACTGCTTCCTTGCTTGCATGAGTGGCTGCCATGTATTTTTCCTCTGTAGTTGAAAGAGCCACTACAGACTATATTTTACTCATCCAATTGACTGCACCTCCAAATATGCTAAACACATACCCACTTGTAGATCTTCTTTGGTCCAGATCTCCAGCCCAGTCTGCATCAACAAAACCACAAATTTCCAACACTCTTTCCAATCCTAGTCTTCCTTGGTAGCACAAGCCATAATCACTAGTGCCACGCAAATATCTAAAAACCCGCTTTACTATTGTCCAATGCTCCTTCCCTAGGTTTTACATAAACCTGTTCAATACTCCCACTGCATGTGCAATGTATGGTTTAGTACAGACCATTGCATACATTAAGCTACCCACTGCACTTGCATATGGAACACGGGACATATCCTCCTCTTCTTCTTGTGTCTTGGGACACTGTTCAACAGACAGCTTTGTATCTACAGGAATCAGAACATTCACCGATTTACTATCCTGCATATTAAACCTTTGAAATATAGTCTCGACATACTTCCTCTAGTTTAACCAGAGCTTCCTCTTTGCCCGATATCTCTTAATTTCCATGCCCAAAATATAGTTTGTAGCACCAAGATCCCTGATGTCGAATTTGGAGAACAGTTGGGTCTTAAAATCTTGGATAATTTCTTTGTCATTTCCAATCAACAACATATCATCCATATACAAGACCAAATAAATAACACGATCACCAATTAATTTAAAATGAACACAGTGATCCTCCTTTCTTCTAGTGAATCCAAGTCCCTGTATGTAGGTATCAAATTTCTGATACCACATCCTTGGTGATTGTTTTAACCCATACCGAGACTTCTTTAACCTGCATACTAGTTATTTCTTCCCCTTCACCATAAAGCATTCAGGTTGTTTCATGTAGATCTCCTCTTCCAGATCCCCATGAAGAAATGATGTCTTCACATCCATATGTTCTAGCTCAAAATCAAATGCAGCAACAATAGATTAAAGTAATCTAATAGAAGTAACTTTGGCAATAGGAGAAAAAATATCACCAAAATCAATTCCCAGCACTTGGGAATAACCTTTTTCTGCCAACCGAGCTTTGTATTTCTCCACCTTTTCTTCTACATTTATCTTCTTCTTAAACACCCATTTTCTCCCGATGGGCTTCCTTCCAGCCATCAACTCCACCAGATCCCATGCCTCATTTTTATGCAAGGATGCCATTTCATCAACCATGGCCTCCTTCTAGAGTTTTCCATTCTCTCAATCTACTGCCTCCCTAATGGTTTTGGGATCATCATCAGTTATATTTAAAGCAAAATTTGAACAGAAAGCAGATGGACTATACCTTTCTGGTTGTCTTATTTCCCGAATTGATCTTCTAACAGCTGGAGTTTGTGGCTCTTCCTCTTCTAAGTCTTCTTCTGTTGTAGAGTTTGGTTCATCCTCCTTTAGCTCAAACTCTATCTTCTTAGGTTCCTTTGGTAGGAATTCATGTTTAATAACATCTTTCACCTCTCTAAACACCACATCTCGGTTTTTCACAACCTTCTTTGTTTCTGGGTTCCAAAGCTTGTAACCCTTTAAACCATCCTTATACCCAGTAAGGATGCACCTTTCAGATTTATTATCCAACTTGGTCCTTTTCTCTTTTGGAACAAGTACATATGCATCACATCCAAATACCTCAAATGTGAAAGAGAGGGTTTCTTACCAGTCCATACCTCATGTGGAGTCTTATCCTCCAATGTTGATGAAGGTGATCTGTTAACCAAGTAACATGCAGCCTCCACTGCCTCTGCCCAGAATTCTTGTCCTAACCTGGTACCATTGAGCATGCTTCTTGCCTTTTCCATCAGCATTCTGTTCATTCTTTCTACAACTCTATTTCACTGAGGTGTGTATGGAGTAGTCTTCTGCTGTGCTATACCACACTTCTTATAGAACTCTTCAAATTCCTTCTTGCAGAACTCCCCTCCTCAACACCTTTATCTTCTTCTCTATCTGGTTTTCCACCAGAGCCTTAAATTCTTTAAATCTATCAAAGACTTTAGATTTCTTCCTCAAGAAATATATCCATGTATTCCTTGAGACGTCATCTATGAATGAAACATAGTACACAGACTTACCCAGTGATGGAACCGACACAGGTCCAAACACATCACTGTGCACAAGCTCTAATATCTTGTTCGCCCTCTTAGAACTAGAAGGAAAACTCACCCGATTCTGCTTCCCATATACAAAATGTTCATAGAAATCGAAATCCAGAGAGCTATTAGACATACCTTCCACCATACCATTTCCATGAAGTATCCGAAGGCCCTTCTCTCCAATATGTCCAAGCCTTTGATGCCATATCATGGTATTTTCTCCAGAGACTACTAGGCTTTCTGCTCCACTTTCGGGAACCACAGAACTGTTGCACCCAACAATAACAATGCTGCCCTGAAGCTTTTATAGAGTTCCAATCCAAACTCCCCGCATTAATACCAGTGCTCCCCGAACCATCTTACAGGTATCTTTCTCAAACACTGTTTTTACACCTGCATCATCCATCTTGCTTACAAAAAACAAATTTCTGGCCAATTCAGGAATGTGCAGAACACTAGGAAGTGTTATAATTCTTCCACCTTGCAGCTTCAGCTTGAATTTTCCACGTCCAATGATTCTGGCCTTCCTATCATCACCTAAGAAGACATCACCGCCATCATATTTCTCATACTCGCAGAACCACTCCCTATGGGGAGTGAAGTGAAAGGATGCACCCGAGTCAATCAACCATGACTCATGATCTACATGTGTATTTGAAGAAGAAGCCAAATACATATCCCCACCTTCATCTGAGGTGGTTTATTCCTCTACATAAGGAGCATCATCAAATCCCTTTCCTTTCTCAGGAGCTTTAGATTTGCAGTCCTTTTTGTAGCACCCTTCCTTTCCGCATTTCCAGCACTCCTTTACAAACTTTCCAGGAGATTTAGATCTCCCTCTAGATTTAGATCTCCCACTCAAAAATTTATTCTTGTTTCTGTTCTGGGACCTTCCTCGTACACATAAGACATCTCCATTCTGACCCTCCATATTTCTCCATCTCATTTCCTCCAATAGCAAGGCCGAGAAAATGTCATCAAAATTCAAGGTAGTTGTATTGCTACCTATTGCAATAACCAGAATTTCCCATGAATCTGGTAGAGAACACAACAAACTGATGCACTTATCTTCATCTGATATTTTAATATCAATAGATGACAGCTGACTTACCACAGTATTGAAGGCATTCAGATGCTCTGTCATCGAGTCTCCATCCTTCATCCTCAAGTTATACATATTTTTCCGCAGGAACAATTTATTCACTAGAGACTTAGATTGGTAAAAAGTCCCTAGCTTGTCCCATAAGGTCTTCACTGTAGCTTCCCCAGATACATTCAACAATACTAAATCTAAGACACAAAACCGTATTGTGTTCTTTGCCTTCCGATCCAGCTTCTTCCAGTCTTCATCTGACATTGTTGTTAGTTTAGTACCTGGATCTACCGCGATCCACTGATCTTTATCCACCAGCAAATCCTCCATCTTGATCTTCCACAACTCAAAACTCTGACCATTAAATTTCTCGATCTCTATCTTCCTGCCGCTCGCCATCTTCTTTCACCGCAAGAATCGATCCCGCAGATCTCCCACTGAACAGGGTCTACCTCAGGCCTGAGCAAAAAACCCCTCAGCAGCAAAGGTGTCCCCTTGAAGCTGAAACTGCTCTGATACCAAATGTAGGTTTTAACCCTGTACAGAAATTATCTAAGAATGAATCTTTAAAACATAAAATAAACAATAGTGTGAGCATAAAACATAAAATAGATACACACAGATATTTTCCACTGGATCCCAAATCGGGACGACCAGCTTGATTTTTCATTATATTCCTTTTAGTGTTACAACACATATATATACATGCCAAAGCATACATAAACCCCAACTCATTAACCCTGGATTAGAACATAACCATAGTTCCCTTGACCAGATCTACAAAATACTAGGGGCCGAAAACCCTCGTACCCCAAAACCATGTGCAAACCCATGCACAAAACCATGGGCGGATCCGCCCACCGGAAAATAAGGACCAAAATTTTTTTCCAGGGTGTTGCCTGGACCTCGACAGGGGGGGCTACCGCCCCACCATGACCCCCCCTCCCCGATGTTGCGCCCAGCACAATGTACAGGGGGGGCTATCACCCCCCCTGCGACCCCCCTGCGCATGATTAGTCGTGGAAAGAATATAACACAAACCCAACAAGCTATGCGTAACGAATATCCCTATTAAAAGAAATTGCTTCTTAACCCTTTAGATCTGCAATATACAGTTAGAACAAATCTTGCAAAAACCCAGATCTATGTAGTAAAAGTAGCTAAACAGTAAAAAAACATAGTGATAACTGATGAGAAAATTAACTCCAAGTATCCAAAAAACAAGACAAGATTAAAACAATGATTTTATATTATAACACCTAGTGGAGGAAACAAGTAGATGTTACCAGTCCCCCTCAATGGGATGGGTTCTTGGTTGTCCCCAATGCTCCAACTTCAGAAGTTTCTCTCTCTCAATGGTGCAGAAAACCTAAAGCATGTGTTGATCTCAAGTGGGAGCTCAAATGGAAAAATAAAATAATAGCGACAATGAGAATGATCAAAGTTAAGAATGAATGGAAAAACCCTCCTATTTATAACAAAATATTGAGTTACCCTCGATAATGGAGAATAATAAAATATTATTAACCAAAATCTAGATCTAACCACTTGCAATATTTTATTATATTTTGTTGAAGGGAAAAAATATTTAAATTGGTTAAATTCCTTTATTTAGAAATAATAAAAAAATAAATGATTTATTTATCATTTCAAGAATGTGGTTAAAAATAATAAACAAATAATTATTTGTTTAATTATTCCTAGGTGATTTAGTCAAATTTAACAAGGAATAATAGCTAAATAATGATTTAATTAATTATTCCTAGAGAAAAATAAGATAAAATATGATTTATCTAATTATTTCTCGTAATTGGGTTAAATATGACATGGAATATTATTTAAACAATGGTTTATTTAATTATTCCTAGAGGAAAATCAAATAACTAAGGATTTATTTAATTATTCCTCACGGGGTTTCTTGTTTTAACGAGAAATAACTTAATAAAATATGGTTTATTAAATTATTTCTTACAGTGAAAGCAATTTTACTATGGTAAAATTTGTCCTACATGGTGTACTTTGATCTATCTAATTAGAAATGGTTACATGACCAATTTTTGGTGATAGAAAAGATCTAAAGGATTTAGAGAATTCAATGGTCTAAAACACTTATCAAATAAATCAGGGTACAAAATATGAAAAGACTCAAGTGAAGAGACATCAATTCCAACCAAATAAGGTTTAAGTCTCAAATCTCACACAATAGTGTCATCTTGAGGAAGCAATGGATTAACATGTGTGTCATGATCTAGGGAATCAATTGAACATCCTCTGTCACCCACTATAGATACTTGGTCATTTCAGGGAGGCGAAGGTAAGAGCATATCATGGAAATATGAAACACAAGTATCAACAGTTTGAGATTCATTAACATAGACATCATAGGATAGCTTACCAATGATATTATTAGATTGGTCTTGCTCCACTTTAACAAAGTTTAATTGAACTTTTAAATCAAGACATATCTGCTCCTTTTCATAAAAAGTGTCTTCATTACTTGCTTCTTCAACAAAAAATATCTACATATTAGGACAAGAATCAATTCCATTTGTCAATGGAGATAAAGGAGGATAAAGGAGATGAAGGGAAACCATTTACTCCTATGCAATCTAAGGTTGTCTTTGACTTACACCTGAATAAAATGTTGAAATAATTCAATTAGGGAGCATAATAATAGAACCCATTGATGATTGACTACCAATGTTCAATTCAAATTTAGTTCCCTCTTATAAAGGCCGACTAGATGAGGAAATTATCGCATTAGATGATACCAATCGTTGTCTTTCTCAAGAATTTTATAACATATGTTAAGAAGCATCTTGGAAAAATCATCCACTGATTCATCTAGTCTCATTTTGAGTTTATCAACTTCCTTAAATAAATCCTTAGAATTAGATGCTTTAAAAGAAGACAAAAACTCATTAATTAATTATATGAAAGAATGCATAGATGCGGGTGATAAGGTCTTACACCATTATTTGATGTGAACTTTCAAATTAAGAGTGAAAATTCCACATCCAATACTATCAAGACACACATGGTTAGAGATACAACTTTGACTAAATTTAAGGGCATGCTCAAATGGAAATATTTCACCCTTACCATCAAGATTACCTTTTTACAAGAGATTGATTACCTTATTAGGGACTAAAATTCATTTAATTTTAGAAAAAAAACCCAAACAAAGGATTTGGGAAAGAGCCATATCAAAATAAAAGACTTAAAACTAGACTCCATGGGGTCAACTTCTCATCTACCCTCCTTCTAGCACCAAAAATATGTTGACAGGGAAAAAATTCTTGCCAATAGATAGGGGGTCTCCTTGGTGTGAAGTCCCAATTAGACCTCACATCATTTGGGATAGGAGCCCCATCTGGTATGTGGACCTAACTGCCACCATGAATATTTTTCTCTTGGCTATGAAAAGTGGAGATGTCAGAGTGAGGGCAAGAAAGAAATGCCCATATAATGGGAATACGGTCAACCCATGATTGGAACCTACAGAATGATATAAAAGGATATAACAAAAAAAAAAAAGAATAAGTATGCCACATGAAGGATTAGTGAGCTAAAACCATATTAGAGATACATGGACATGAAGGTTCTAGAGGTCAATTGAAAATCAATTCACAATAAGTTACCAGTGTTGCATGGAATAAGAAAGTGAAGATTCATAGCCTACATGCAAGCCATAAGCCAAGAATGATTTCATTAACATATTCCCACATGAAATCACACATTAAAACATAATGGAAATACATGAAAACCAATATAACCATCATAAATATGCACGGGAATCCCTGCTGAAAGTGAATAAATTCTCATTATCCATACTACAAATTCAAGTACATATTCAACAAGTCCAATATAAAGGACCACTAGTAGAACATGGGTTGCTCATACCATCTTCCAAAGAAAAATCCTAGCCTCACAACAACTCACTCTATTAGCTACCAAGATCTAAGTTCCTCTAGCTCCTTAAGTACAAATCAACTATCTAGTACTAATCCTAGCTCAAGTGGTAAAAAGTCCCTTCTAAATGAGGCATGAGGGTACATTTATAGAAATGGGGAGATGGATTTCCACCTTCCCCATGAACTATTATATTCCTTCTGATATTTTTCATTCCTTGTGACATTTTATATTCCTTGTGATCGCAGTCACACTTCCTAGTCATATTTACCCTTGTAGTTGCAATCACAATTTCTAGTGGCGGTCGCAGTTTTAAAGTGCAACTTGGATTTGTCCCATGCAATGAGAATAGTCTTAGTCAAAAGTCACATTTGTAGAGGTTAGTTAGTAAGTCGAAAATCTCATTGGAAGAGGCTATTCGTCAATCACATAAGCATATGCTAGTTTCATCTTCAAGTTACAATGTTGGTTGCAAATCCTCTTCACAGTGTTGGTCACAAATCCTCTTCATAGTGTCGGTAACATTTCCTCTTCATAGCATTGGTCACATATTCAAGTCATAGTGTTAGTCGCAAATACTCTTCATAGCGTTGGTCACATTTTCTCTTCATAGCATTGGTCGCATATTCAAGTCACAGTGTTGGTGACTAGAAGTTTGACTTGCGACTTGAGGGAGAAATAAGGCCAAATATAGTCATAGGTCGCAATGATAGAGGACAAGAAATGAATAATCGTGATGGAAAGAATGATTAGGGGCTAGAGGGTCCTTGTCATGCTCAAATTGTAAGGCATTATCTCAGCTAGTAATGGTGAAGGGTCAAGGTTCACATATGAGAAGAAATTTCAGGTTGAGCGAGATATGTAGTGATTGCGAGAAAAGGACACCATGGAGAGTGAGGGCATAAGAGGGATATGCAAATAATGAAGAAAGATAGAGTCTAGGTGTAAAATACAAAGGAAGTATGCATATAAATTTTAGGTTTAGGGAAGACAAAGGGTTGGGAAAGATGAAGAAACAAGAATATGAAGAGACATAGACATACTATAATCGCAAGATGCAAGAATAAGGAGGTTGCAAATCACAAATCTAGTGACTAGTCGCAAGTTGCAGCTCTAGTGACTAGTCGCAAGTTGCAGCTCTAGTGACTAGTCGCAAAATGCATAAGTAGAGGTAAATAGGCTAGTCACAATTTAAATATGCAAGCTGTGTTTATCGTGTGCGCTAGGGAAAATCTAGTCATAGGTCACACTTTTAGATGACAATACCAAATAACTGTGAATTGGAAATGTGATTTGCCACTACAGGGAATGTACTGTCCAAACCAAGTCGCAAATCACAATTTTAGTGGCTAGTTGTAAGTCACAAGTTTAGTTTCCATTGATGAGGTTTCACTTAGGAATTGTGTATTGAATCTATTGCATGCGATGAGATCAGTAGGGGTTGAAAGTCATTATTGAAGATCACATCAAGAAGCCAATGCCAAATCTGAATGCAACTTGGGAATTATTGTAAGAGATGCTTAGAGGAGGTTGCAAGTCGCTAGATAGGTCAAATGAGGAATCAAACCCCAAGATATCATAGAGAAAGGAGCTTGGGGATATTCCAAATGGAGGGTAGTTTAAACTCATTATTGCATGCGGACTTAGGTGTGGATGAAGCCTGGTTGACCCCTAAAAAAATCTGCCAACATTTAACCACACATGGGTTATGTTGCATCTTGTAAACCTTGACATAATAATATCTACTTCTTAATAAGTGATGCTTATAATGGTAATAAGTATTGCATTCTAATTAAAATTTTGTTCAAAACCTAGACATACAAAAGGCACATATAAGTACCAAAATAAGATAATTTCGACTCAAATGAATAAACATGGAGGAATGGTGTTCCAATATCCTTAGAAATGAATGAATGTAAATTGACCTAAAAATTAGTGTTGAAGATGAAGAAGGACATTTAAGCTTATACAATGTGCCTCATGAATCATACAACAATTGTAGCTTCAATGATGGCTGAGTTATCAAATGGTTTTGACTATTATGATCAAAAAGGATATTTGTTAAGACATTGAAATCACATGGGGACTAAAAACTTAAACATACCGGTTATAAATTTTGGGTGTTGTTGTAGTGGCTACAATGGAATTGAAATTTTAAATAAACAAATTAGGTCGTATAGGGAAAACCCAATTTTTAGTAGTACAAAAATACCAAGAGAAAATACTTAATCCTATAATAGAGTTTTGTCGCTTAGAAATTGATTTATGTATGCAAAATGTTATCACTCGGAAAAATGAAGCATCATTTGACAAAGTCATATAGGTTCATGTGTCAAAGGTGGGTTGTAGGGTTCATTTTTATTTACTTGGTTAAGGAAAATTTTAAAATTTTCTTATTAAAGCTTACCCTAAGGTATAAACCCACTCACTTTCAAATCCCCTCATGTACATCACTCATAATTTTTTGAAAGTTTTCAATTCCCAAGGTTTTAGTACTGAAATGGTAGTTTTAGCCAAGAAACCACAATTTCGTAGCAAAATGCACTGAGAAATTCCACTTTTCGATACAAAAACATTGATACTTTATTAGCGACAAAAACACCCAGATTTACACTAAACACACTATGAAAGTGCAGTTTCCTATCTGTCATGTCAAGTTAGCTGTTAGGTGTCAAAAAATCATTTGGAAAGGGTAAATTAGATACCATTCGAGTCAGTTAGGGTTAAGATTAAGATACATGGTCGGCTCTGAAGTTATCATCACCATTTTAGGCATGTAGGAGTCATCATTGTGTTATGAGTTAATATCAAACTTCAAAATATTTCCTAATTCAGTCATTTATCATTCTTCATTCCTTCTTCGTGTGATATTGAGCTCTGGAGAGCTATTACATTGAGCCAAAGTTGTGGCTGGTGTTTTCAAAGGTTTACAAAGATCACTGATAAAGTGAGGTAGAAAACTATCAAGCGAGGCAGAGAATACACTAAAGAAGCTATGGAACCAAAAAGAAAGATAAATAAGTGTGACCAATGTCTAAGATATGAGCCATCAAATATGAATCTGATCAATGAAGACCCAACAACTGTAGAAGTCTTCAGAAGGACAAGATGCTTACAGTTTTGTGAAAGAATACAAGGTTGCCATGTACAAGTTTCCAAAGAATTTTCTTTAAACTTCAGTGGAACAACTACCAAAGTGGGAATGCTAAATATTTCGATTACACTAGAGGTTATTGCAGCAACAACAGGGATTCCAAGGGGACAAGAGAAGTGGTTCAAAGGGTTCAAATTTAACATGGAGTAGTGAAAAGAGTTTATCAAGCCAAAAAACAGTTAAATGGACCTTACTAATGCTATTCCAAGGAGCTGCACGAAGGATAACTACTCAAATTTGATGCTCATCATCTAGAAATATTTTACTTATGAAGGGAGATAGCATAAATTCTACTCTTACCGTTTCAAGCTTCTCCTACACTTTACTGGTAATATATCTCTTGATTTGTCATTCTATTTACACAAAAGTTTATAAAAAATGGAAGATAAGGTCCAAGAAAAATCTGAAGGAAGTGATACTTCATTGTTTCATCATGGTTTAATTAAACCACTGGTTTTAGATGAGCTCCAAAGACTAGGCAGAGACTGCTCTTCATTTTTTTTTGTTAGTGGTTTTGAGTTGGATACTCTTACTGCTACAAGAACTCCTAAAACTAGGAGTATCCCATCACCCTTAGTGGCAGAACAAAGTGAACCAATGGTGGCAGAACCAAGTGAAACAGAAAGAGTAGAACCAAGTGAACCAGACATGATGGGAAAAGAGCAATTATAGAGTTTTGATACACCCAATGTTCCACCTACAAAACAAAAATCAAAAGTGGTCAAACCTAAAAAACAAAAACAAGCTATGAGTAAACAAGGAAGGAAAAGGATGACAAGGAGTCAAACAGTGGCTTTAGAAGACAAAATAGTGACTTTAGAAGACAGAACAATAGCTAAAGTAAATCTATAAGACATACTGCATGCCATTGACATAGAAGAGACTCCTATAGTCCAGGCTGAGGACATAGAGGAAGGTGGACAGAAACTAAAGAAAAAAAAATATGCAAAGAAACTAGAATTTGAAGGAGAAGATGTAGGTTTTGTGTTCCAAGAAATAAAGCCCATGACAAGGCATGCCAATTTTTTTTTGGAAAGCAGCAAATAAATTCATCCAGCTACTGATACTGTCAATCCACCACAAGACATCATTGATCTTTCATCACCTGTAGAGAAAGATTCAGTTAGCAAGTCTAAGAAAGGAAAGGAGAAAGTAATGGAAAAAATAGAGTTTGAACTCCTTGAAGGAAAATTAAAGTTGGCGAATAAAGAAGCAAGAAAACACAATGTCTAGAAGGTTCAGTTTGAAGAGATGAAAGAGATTTGGGAAGAGTAGGTTGACAATGTTTCCAAGACCCTAGATAATACACAGCAGTTTATCAAATGGACCATGCCATTGAGGAAAGAGGTAAAACATGTGAGAAAAATGAACTTGCATCTGAAATATAAAAACATAAAGTTGAAGGATCAGGTTAAATACCTCCAAGAACAACTTGAACTAATCCATGAGGAGTTGGAGAAAAAGGGCCTTAAAATGACAGTAGTTGAGTAGCCAATTGCTCAACTCATCATCAATGAGGAAGAAACACCTCAAGAATCATAGTGTGAGATGGTTTATGATTTTAAAGGTTAATGGCATGTTGGAAACAAGGTTTTTACAGTTGGAAGACACATTTTTTAAGCTAGACAAAAATCTGGAAATTTCACTGTTTTCAGCAATTTCGTAGCATTCCTAGGCTTGAAGTACAGGAAAATGCTAAGAAACAACTAGAGCTTTATTTTCTCTTTCTGAACCATCTTTAGAAGTTTATAAAGGGTGAAAACGATATGGTAGAGGTTTCTAAGGATGATGAAGACAATACCAAAGGAAAGAGATAGAAATATTGTAGGAAAAAGGCATTTTTGTAACGCTACGAAAGTACACTATGAAATTGTCACACTTTCATAGCTTACTGTTTTGAAGCTTTATGAGTAGGTTTTTGTGCAGTTATGGTTAGGTAGATAATTTAAAAGGTTCAAGGGACCTTGCACGTAGTCATCCAAGACTTAAAGACCAGGAGATGAAGACAACTCATCAGCCAAATCATGCGTTGAAGATAAGGACTAGTTTTCCTAAAAAGCAGGGTTTGTTTCCAGTTTTAGAGGAGGTTAATTAAGTTGTTATGTAGTGATGAGTCCCATCACACCCTATTCAAACATGTGAAGGAATATTTTTCAAATATGTAATTGATATTAGGAGATAAGGTAGTTGATTTAATAATGAAAAATTTGAGTCCTATTAGGAAAGGGATATCAAATAGAATAATTGTCATTTTCTCATTAATGTAGATGTTTTGTTGTTATGCAAGGTGTGATTAGCAAAATTTCAATGAATCTAGCCATGATTCAGATAATCTCATCGTGTAACAAGTCTATTAAAGGGCAGATATTCAAATTCGTATGGGTTGGATACTTTTTGGCAAAATTGCAACTTTATGTAATTGATTGTTTTTAGTAATACAATAGACTTGTTTCTTGACCAACTTGAGGTTATAATTGAGTTTTTAGTGTTTATCTGATATATGTTTTCTATGTGTACCATTTGTAGTGGTTTTCATCTTTAATACTTAGAATTCATTCATATAATGCTCTGACTTCCTTTATAGATGAATTAACTGTGTTATTCCTGTTTCATGAGCGCTTACCTTTGCTAAAAACTCTTACCTGCCTTAGCTTCCATGTCAAGTGAACTTGCTTCTGAATTATTGCTTTGTTGACTCCATAAGCCCAATGTTTGCAGACTGATGTTCTTTTCGACCTACACTTATCACAAACAAGTCATTTTTCAAGTAGAGTTAGCCATCTAGTTTATCATTATCAAATATCATTAAAATTTTTTAGAGAGCCCTCTCAGACTGAAGAGGCTAACCTTCAGCCACAAGTTGGTTTGAAACAGTTACATAAAGTTTCTTGGTTAGCAGCCAATCAGGTGCAATTTTTTGATAACACAAACGATGCAAGAATTGAATATAAAAAATTAAGGACAATATTATATTTATAATACCAGAGAAAATGGTGAATTTATAAGTGCCTAGCCATCCTTATTTGTTTATGCATGATAATAAACCAAGTGGAGAAAATTTTCACAGGTAATCGTAGATAAAAAAAAATAACACAAATATTACTTATCCCCTAGAATTAATGATCCAACTTTAGAATTGTTAAAGTTGTATTGAAATTACTCAAACGACCAAGATGGTTATTTGAAATTTTGTAATTGTCGATTATGTAATAATTGATCAAGATGATCATTAAATTTGTGAAGTTCAAATGTGCAACATTGATCGACATCAACTTCAGATGCGACTCCAGCAAATGTCCAAAGCGCCAATCAAAGACATCGTCAAATCGACCTGTGCCAGAAACAACAAAGTTTGTTATAAGACTTTTGTAAGAAACTTGTCTTAAGTCTTTATGTAAAGGACAAAAATGTCTAATGTCTGCTTTTGTAAATGCCTAAAATCTACTCCTAGGGTGAAATGTTAAATTAAGTCCTATTCCTAAGTTTTCTAAACTTATGGACTTAAAGTCCCTAGCACAAAACCTATGTGGATGTCACTATGGTGTAAAACCTTTAAAGGGTCAAGTCCTAGTGAAATCATAACCATAAACCGTTTTGTAAAGGTTCAGAGGATGTAATGTTCCATAAACCTTATTGTAAGGTTCAGAGGTCATGTTATAAATTTCATTGTAATGGGGTTCGAACTATATTATAAAGTTCGAATATCAATGTTTCATAAACCTTATTAAAGGTTCGAAAGATAATGTCGGGTTTTTATAAGGTTTGATGTAATAAACCTTATGTCAAAGTTCGAATGGGTTTCAGACTCGGGTTTTCATAAACCTTATTGTAAATTCGATGGGTTGTATAAAATCTATAGCGGAAAGTGCATAGGTATAATATGAAGGTTAGAGTTATATGTTTTATTTAAAACATTGTAAAACACCCACAGAGTTATCTAGACCGCCAAGGGATTTAAACTGCATCGGAAGTCTTGTGACCAGGATGGTGAAGACCGCAGCGGAAGTTTCAAACCACATGGATTATGAGCTATCGGAGTTATGTCGCAGTGTTATGTAAACCGGACGGAAGACACAATCATGTGAACAGTTTCACAGTGTTATGTAAACTGGACGGAAGACATAGTTCATGTGAACAGTTTGAAGACCGAAGCAAATATTGCTAGAAGGACTATCGGGACAAGACATGTGACAGGTCATCGGAACCACCGGAGTTTAGACTGTCAGGTTTATGGAGTAACCGTCGGAGTTACTGCCAGATAAGAGATCCGATTTTTCACATGCAGATCACTAACTCCCGCGGTTAGCCTAACCGTCGGGCGGATATTTTTATCCAAAGTCCAAATTTGGGTTTTGAATCATTAATTTAGCGCTTTGGTTTAGAACCTTTATAATAGGTTCATGAATGTGATATTTGGATGCGAAGCCTTATCACCAAATATTCTCCAACAAATTGATAAAAGCAGCAAACAGAAGTTCGAAGATCAAGCCAACGATGTGGAATGATTTCCATGTGGGGTTTCGAAGTGAATTAAGCATGAATCTTAAGAACCTAATTAAGAAGGTTCATGAATTAAGTTAAATTCAAAGGCCTTGTAATCTTAACCAAAAGATTAATTTGGTTTATTAAAGATTGAGGCAGCAACATTATTTTCCATGAATTTATGAGCTCCTTATGTATAAAAGAAAGTATTTTTCTTTGTAAAGGAGGGGAGGCACTTTTTAGAAGAGTGTTGAGAGGTTGAGAGTGAGATCTCAAGAGAGGAGAGTTTTCCCTACTTCAAGATGAAGTTGGCCCTCTTATGAAGATAGATAAAGTAATTGGTGGAGATTTTGTCATTGTAGCTTTATTGAAGGAGAAAAGCATCCTACTTGCATAAAGACAACATCGAAGTACATTGATAATAGACGAGTTCAACTTCAACATTCTAAAACTCTTTCAGCCACCAATCTGTCGAAGGTCCATAAAGTTTCAGTCCTCAGTATGTTTTAGTGTGTGAATCATCCGTGTCTTTTCTTATGTTTTGAAGAAAAGAGTTGTATCAGTTAGCCTGTTCAAGGGAAGGTCCATATCTGTAACATCAGTAGTGAAACTGATGATTCCTTGTAGCATATTTCTCTCGGCTTAAAGAATACAACAGACACAAAATTCTGAGGCGGACCCAGAGACGTAGTCCAGGTGGGACGAACTCCATCACAAACATCTTTGTCTTATGGTATGACTTGTGTGATTGATGTGAAATTGTTCAATCTAAACATACATAGATTATTTCATGCCTAAACAGTTAATTCACATAATAACTATTCAGTAAGACTGCCAATCACATGTTGTACAAGGACTAGAAACGATCTTGGTTAAAATTTCGCATTTCAATAACCTGAGAGCTAATTGCTATAAAGTTCTATAGAAAGAGTCTTTAGAGGGCCAGGTAGCCTCTGGATCTGATCCTTTCCTTAAGGGTGAAATATCCAGTAAATGCCCCTAAAGTCAATCTCTGAAATAGAGCTAAGTAACTTGGGTCATTTTTAGATCAAGTGGTATCAAAGCAACTAGTTCTTTGTAGGTACAAGATGGGCAAGAACCCTCGCTAGCTGTCAACTTATTAAAGTTGCAAATTTTCAAGGCATGTTCAAGACAATTGTCTAATGCTTCTGAAGGAAACAATACCGACACCAGCAGCTTGGGAAGAACCCAAGTCACCTGCTGGAAATTAAACAAGTACTGAATGGAATTGGGTCGACTTCATGCCATATGCTTAAATGATTTTGTAATATCTAGATCTAGTAAATTTGTAACTAGGTTCTAGGATTGAATTCATTTTTCAAAATAATTGTAAATAAAAATTTTGGAGAACCAAAAGTTCTTTTAGTTGGGAGGTGTGATCCAACTTTAGAATTGTTAAAGTTGTATCGAAATTACTCAAACAACCAAGATGGTTATTTGAAATTTTGTAATTGTCGATTATGTAATGATTGATCAAGATGATCATTAAATTTGTGAAGTTCAAATGTGCGACATCAATCAACATCAACTTCAGATGCGACTCCAGAAAATGTCCAAAGCGCCAATCAAAGACATCGTCAAATCGACCTGCGCCAGAAACAACAAAGTTTGTTATAAGACTTATGTAAGAAAACTTGTCCCAAGTCTTTATGTAAAGGTCAAAAATGTCTAATGTCTGCTTTTGTAAATGCCTAAAATCTACTCCTAGGGCGAAATGTTAAATTAAGTCCTATTCCTAAGTTTTCTAAACTTATGGACTTAAAGTCCCTAGCACAAAACCTATGTGGATGTAATTATGGTGCAAAACCTTTAAAGGGTCAAGTACTAGTGTAATCATAACCACAAAATTTTTTGTAAAGGTTCGGAGGATGTAATGTTCCATTAACCTTATTGTAAGGTTCAAAGGTCATGTTATAAAGCACATTGTAATGGGTTTGAACTATATTATAAAGTTCGAATATCAATGTTTCATAAACCTTATTAAAGGTTCGAAAGGTAATGTCGGGTTTTTATAAGGTTCGATGTAATAAACCTTATGTCAAAGTTCGAATGGGTTTCAGACTCGAGTTTTCATAAACCTTATTGTAAAGTCGATGGGTTGTATAAAACCTATAGCGGAAAGCACATAGGTATAATATGAAGGTTTGGGTTATATGTTTTATTTAAAACATTGTAAAACACCCACAGAGTTATCCAGACCGCCAAGGGATTTAAACCGCATCGGAAGTCTTGTGACCAGGATGGTGAAGACCGCAGCGGAAGTTGCAAACCTCATGGGTTATGAGCTGTCGGAGTTATGTCATAGTGTTATTTAAACCAGAAGAAAGACACGGTCATGTGAACAGTTTCACAGTGTTATGTAAACCAGACGAAAGGCACAGTTCATGTGAACAGTTTGAAGACCGTAGCAAATATTTCCAGCAAGACTGTCGGGATAAGACATGTGACAGGTCACTGGAATCGATGGATTTTAGACTGCTAGGTTTATGGAGTAACCGTCGGAGTTACCGTTGGATAAGATATCTGATTGTTCACATGCAGATCACTAACTCCGCGCGGTTAGCCTAACCGTCGGGCAGATATTTATATCCAAAGTCCAAATTTGGGTTTTGAATAATTAATTCAGCGCTTTGGTTTGGAACCTTTATAATAGGTTCATGAATGTGATATTGGGATGCGAAGATTTATCACCAAATATTCTCCAATGAATTGTTAAAAGCAGCAAACAGAAGTTCGAAGATCAAGCCAACGATGTGGAATGATTTCCATGTGGGCTTTCGAAGTGAATTAAGCATGGAGCTTAAGAACCTAATTAAGAAGGTTCATGAATTAATTTAAATTCAAAGGCCTTATAATCTTAACCAAAATCTTAATTTGGTTTATTAATGATTGAGGCAGCAACATTATTTTCCATGAATTTATGAGCTCCTTATGTATAAAAGAAAGTATTTTTCTTTGTAAAGGAGGGGAGGCACTTTTTAGAAGAGTGTTGAGAGATTGAGAGTGAGATTTCAAGAGAGGAAAGTTTTCCCTACTTCAAGATGAAGTAGGCCTTCTTATGAAGACATATAATGTAATTGGTGGAGAGTTTTTCATTGCAGGTTTTTTGAAGGAGCAAAGCGTCCTACTTGCATAAAGACAACATCGAAGTATGTTGTGTTGGAGTTCCCATGTTTTGGCAAGGATGGCAATACCAAAAGATGAGACAACATCAAAACCACCTCAGACCTCAGGATCTAGCCCTCCTGGGTCCAGAGAGGGATCTCTCTATGTGAACAAAGTTTTATGTCTTTGAAAGCTCAAATGTTAAGATGTTAGGCTAGTTATAAGGCTTGGAGTTTGTTTGTTTGATTGTTTGAGTTTGGTTGTTGGGAATCAGGAATGAAGGGTTCAATATAAGACAAGGCAATGAGCAGAGAGGATTTTAGGCTCAGGTAGATATCTCAGAGAACATCAAGGCCATTGGGAAATGGAGTCAGGAAAGGGTTTACTTGCTGTTCAATGTGCAAGCTTTCAGTTGGGCTAGTCATCTAAAGCATTGGATCCTAAAATGATTGTGTGGCATGGAACATTAAGGGTTGAAAGTGAAAAGAGGAAAACCATCCGATTCTATCTATAGATCAGGTCAGAGGTCATTTAACTCCAGACCTGCTTGGACATAATCAGAGGCAACTTGAGGGAACTTGGAAAGTTTAATTGAAATGGAAAGATCCTAGTGAGGCAGAGACGAAGTTCTAAACCCCCCAGTGTTCTCAAATGATTTAATTAAATCTAAACAAGAACCTCTAAAGACAGATTCCATTAATTCATACATCAGCTAGCAATATGTCAGACCACTACACTGGTTAAATTAATTGAAATCAATCCTTAGATAACACATTTAGTAGAAAACATAAAGGCAAGGAGAGCAGAAACATAGGGTACCTAACAAGGGTAAATCCTATGCCAATATTCTGATGCAAGCCAGTAGAAACGAAATGAAATGAATTAAACACAGAGATAGGAAAACATCACCACTGCTTTAGATCGGGATCCAAATAAATGTGCTTGTCATATTGAATTGAAATACCAGTCAAGTACAACAATGCCAATAGCTGAATACTCAGTCTGAAAACATATTCCTCAACCTATCTTACAACTTTACACAGAGATTGTGTCTCGAAGAAACTACTTGCAATTCTCTGATAACTGATCAACAACCTTTACAATGAGTTTCTTCATGAATTTATAGCTCTAGTGGAGCAGAGAAAGTAGGTGAGAACTAAATGCAGCATTAAAAACTCGGGGGAGGAAGAAGGCCGAAGCCCACTCTGTATAAATTCTGAGCTTTCAATTCTGGCACTCTGTGGATGAAAGAGTGGTCCTCATCAGACTTCTATTTACTCCAGGTATGTCTCTGATGTACTTTGGCTGCAGGAATTTGTGGTACTATTGGTGAATAAACAAAAGATAAATGAATGATTAAGAAGTCTGCCATACTTATGAAACAAATGCTCTGGTAGCTTCAGACTGTTTTCAGGGTCGAAATTTCTTTAGGAACACGATGTATAATAAAAGCTGCATGGGTGCTCCATCCTTTTTTAGGAAAAAAACATTCTGTTGATGTAGAAACCCTGACACACTGATTTTCGTGTTGTACCTTCTGCGTGATCCATGGGTCTTCAATCTGGTTCTTTACCTTTAAATCTCTGAACATAAGGCTTATATATCTTCATTTGCATGCCTTAAGCTCTCTGCTGCTTCATTTATATCTCTGTCTGCGGAACCCACATTTTAATGGCTCCGGGATAGTTTTACAGGGTCAAAGCCTGTTCTTTTAATGGAAGTCGTGTCAGAGCACTATCCAGGGCTTTTCTCCATGATACGATCTCTGTGCACGCTCTTCCCTGTGTTTTCTGTCGCTGTGACAGAAACCTTGAATCATGGCAGCCATTTACTGTTGGTAACCCTGCAAAACATGTAAAATTGTTACGAAAAACATGTATGGGGGTGGGACGATGTGGACGACTGCGAGGATGATAGTGGGACTGCAGAGAAAAGGCGAAAAAATGGAGAGGAATGGTGGAGAAATGCTCTGGTGAAGGTTGGCGAAAAACAGTGGAAGGTGTCGAGGCAGATGTTTAACGTAAAAAACATTAAAATTTAATCTTTGAATGGATTATAAAGGGGATGGGCGAGAAAAACGATGAAGATACGTGGACGGATAACGTGGCAGGCCCGGGTCAACGGCGGGCGTGTGATTGAATCTGGACCGTCCGATCTCGGCGGAGATCAACGGTGAAAAATGCATCGGAGGGTGATGGACAGTGGGCCAGGGGTACGGTTTCCTCGGGTTAAACCTCACGCAACTTTGTTGAGCGATGATCGTTGGATGGGCCCCTCAGATCGGACGGCTCACAGCGATATCGCTACGCATCTGCGGACGAACGATAACGTGCGATGAGGTAGCGGTTTTGAAATAGTGCGCTTGACACACGTCGATCGATGAGTGGAATCGCTGGGCAATGGGAAAAAACCACCCTCCTCCGAAAGGTGGTGCTATAGAAACCGGGTGGTTTATGTACAGTGTTTGCGGCGGGGACCACCGGGATGGATGTACTGTGGACCGTTGATCTGCGGTTATATGAACGGTTGAAAGGCGATCGGAGGGGAATGACGGGGTAGACCATGGGCGCTACAGAGTTAACACGGACCGTCCGATCTGCGTCGATCGACGGTTGATATTTTCTCCGATACCAATTGAGATAAGCACTTTTTTGGTTAGCGCCTGGTTTCGGCACCCAGGTCAAAAGGTGGAAGAAAAGCCGAGGGGGCTGGCTGAAAGGTGCTAGCCCTATTATAATGTTAAAAGTGGGTTTTTAACCCATTTTGGTGCATTTTAAAGCCAAAGGAGGGTAGTGATAGGGAACAAAGGTGAGAATTTAGCTAGACAAAGGGTAAAGGTGGGTTTTCAAGGGGATTTGGGGAGATTAAGGGGACCATAAAGGGGGAATTTTTGGAGAGGTTTAGAAGCATTAGGGGGGTGATTTTGAAAAGTGGTTTTGACAAATGAAGAAGAGGTGAAAGGGACATTCTGCAGGGATATAAGGGTTAATGTAGGCCTTTTGGAGCAGAATTTATGTAAGCAATGAGACCTTATAAAGGGAGTCAGCAGAGGGAAATTTATCAAAGGCAAAGGCACAGGAGACTTCAAGGATGATGTGTCTTCAGGGGAGATGCATTCCTTGAAGGCTCAAAAAACAATTTAGCCCCCTACTTTGCTTTGTCAAAAATTTATAGGGGGGCTAATAGTGGCTCCACGTGGGGATGGCTTCTTCTTGAAGGAGTCAAGAATTCAGAAAATGATCTTTGGTGTACGCCAGATGCCTGCTGCTTTAAGCCACCTTCTTCTTTGATTTTCAGCTGCCACAATTGTGAAGACATCAATTTAGCGGAAAAACTTTCCCAATCAATCTACCTACCCACACTACAATCCTAGTATTTTTTCTTCTTCTAGGGTGCATTTGAGCTAGCAGACCCTTTACATCATTTTATTTTTTACAAACAAAAAATAAACCTATTCTAACTCTACCCTTATTGCTCCATGAGAACATATTAGACTGTTGGTCTCATATGTTTATCTACCTAATCTAATATCTGCTGGGATTAAACTGTCAAGCATATTTCTTCTCTACATTCTACAACAGAAATTTAAAAACAGTCAAACTAGGATTAGACAGTCTAGTTTGCTGGGTGGATCCAAGGCATAAAGACAGTTGCACATGGACATAAAATTGCTGAAAACTGAAAACAAAACTGTGAAGGCTTGAAATCTGAAGCTTGTAGTATCCTTCTTTCCTTTTTGTGACTCAAGTTTTGAGCTTTTTAGAGTCACTCTTTTTCTTCATTTCAGCTCTGGTTTTGGGCATGTTAGAGCTGATTCTCCTTTCTCTTTGCTGGTCCAGATTTTGAGCATGTTAGGACCAGCCACGTTGCTTCTTTTTGGCTCAGGTTTTGATCATATTAGAGCCAATCCTTTGCACTTCAGAGGTTTATGTTTTAAGCATGTCTGAACCTCTCCTTTCTCTCTATTTTTTGAAACATTTTCTCTTTTTCTTGAAAACAAAAATTGTAATGGTATGTACAATGGAAATGGAAGCTGGAAATTGGAAATCAACAGAAGTAGTGTTTGAGCATCCTGCCATTGACAGGACCCCCAAATAGCTCTGTACCATCTAATTCTTGTAGGAAGAAAGCATTTGGACCCACAGTGGCCTGGATGATGTATGGCCCTTGCCACAAACTGTCAAACTTCCATGCTTACCTTTATCCTCTCTCCTGGAGTCCCACTTCAGCACTTTATCCCCAATTTTGAAATCAGCAGCTTTGGTTCTTTTGTCAAACAATTTCTTTATATTTTCCTGAACCTTCACTGCTCTGTTGTAAACCTCTTCCCTTGTTTGTTGGAGATGAATTGTCTGGTTTATCCTTCTCACCATACTGTCTTTTTCTGTTTGTATCTCTTGAACAAGTTTGATCACTGGTATCCCAAGACTGGTAGGAAACACTGCTTCTGTTCCATAGACAAGCTGGTATGGTGACATGCCAATGGAATTCTTTGTTGTAAGCATGTCAGCCCACAAGGCATGCACTAACTTGTTATGCCATGACTTTTTGTTGTCTTCCAGCAGCTTCTTGATGATGATCACCGGGCTCTTGTTCGATGATTCAGCTAAGCCATTACCTTGTGGGTAATAGGCAGTTGAATGACCGAGTGCTATTTGATACCTGTGACAAAAATCAACCATTTTCTTGGATCCGAAAGTAGTAGCATTATCAGTGATTATTTTCCTTGGGCAGCCAAACCGAGAGAGGATATGACCTTCTAGGAAACTAATGATGACTGAATCTGTGGCATTCCTAGTCAGTATGGCCTCTATCCACTTAGTGAAATAGTATGTGGCTATTAGGATCCATTTGTGTTGTGCAGAAGAAGCAGGGTGAATTTCACCTATGAAATCTAGGCCCCATTGCAAAAAGGGACCTTCAACAATGATGGGTTGTAGAGGTAAGGGAAGGATATTTCTTTTGCCTTCAAAAATCTGGCATTTGTGGTAGGAAATTACCATCTTATGGATTTCATTGAAGAGTGTGGGCCAATAATAGCCAGCTCTGAGTATTTTGTTTGCAGTGGCCTTCCAGCTCAGGTGGCCTCCACACTCTCCTGCATGGAATTCTTGTTTAATCCTCTCTGCCTCATTTTCAGGCAAACATTTAAGCAATAGGCCATTCAGATTCTTCCAGTATAAGTTTTCATTCAAAATGCAGTAGTTTCTGGCTTTTAGTTTTATGAATCTGGCCTTAGTCTTTGACAGTTCAGGTGGGGCATTGAGGTGTGTAAGCACATACAGAATGTCAGAATACCAAGGGGAGCTCTGAAACTTTTCCTCAATAGTGGGATCAGGAAATTCTTGTTGCTCATCCAAGGTATTTACCATGTTAATGTCTAGGGCTTGTAAGTTTGATTCAGCCATTAGTCAAGCTAAGCTCTGACCTTTAATCAGTTTGGTGGGTTTTATCTCAAGGTAATATTCTAAAATCATATCAATCCATTTGCCCCTCTTCCCATCTGGGTCTTGGGACAATATATCTTTGACTATGGTGTTGGGCACATAATCTATGGTGTGAGAATGCAATATGTACACCCTAAAGTCCTTTAAAGCCTTGATTAAGGCCTAGGCCTATTTTTCCATTATGTTGTATTTCAAGGGTGCATCCCTTAGTGCTTTGCTGAAAAAGGAAATTGGTTGTTCCATTCCCTCTGTGTTTTTCTGCAACAAGACTGCAGCCAATGTATGCTCAATGGCAAATGAAAAGATCAGGAAATATTTAGAGAAATCTGGGCTGATCAGAACAGGAGCTTGGGTGAGTGCAAGTTTTACTGATTCAAAATATTGTTTAGCTCCAACAGTCCATTTAACTCCCACACCTTTCTTCAGCATGTTAGCCATATTCCTAAGGTGTTCAGCTAGGTTGGGAATAAACCTCCTAAGGAAGTTCATTTTCCCAATGAAGGACTGTAATTCTTTGATGTTTCTCGGGTGTGTGATCTGTAGTATTCCCTCAACTCTTTGTGGGTCTATCTTAATTCCCTTTTCAGATATAATGTGGCCAAGAATTTTTCCTTCTTGTAGCCCAAAGATAGTCTTTTTGGGATTCAGTGACAGACCATACCTTTTGCATTTTTCAAACACTCTTCTCAGGTGTTCTAGGTGTTCTTCCTTAGTCTTAGAATAGACTGTTATGTCATCTAGATAGATGACAATGAAGTGTCCTATTTCATCTGAAAAAGCTATGTCCATCGCTCTTTGGAAGGTTGCACCAGCGTTCATCAATCCAAAAGGCATATTTACATACATAAAGGTACCCCATGGAGTGGTAAAGGCTGTCTTGAGTTGATCTTCTGGGATTACTAAGACTTGGTTGTAACCTGAAAAACCATCTAGCAGGGAGATCCTTTTAGAGCCTACTACCCTCTGAAGAATATGTTCCATTTTTGGCAATGGGTAATTGTCTTTGAGTGAGGCTCTATTAAGATTTCTGAAGTCTATACATAATCTGATTTCCCATGTTTTCTTTCTCACAGCCACTAAGTTTGATACCCAATCAGAGAACCTCACAGGAAATATTATGCCTGCCTCATACATCTTTTTAATCTCTTTTTCAACTGCAGGCAGTTTTTTTGGGTTTATCCTACGAAGTTTCTGCCTGAAAGGTTTTTTATTTTCCTTTAAAGGTATTTTGTGCTGTATGATGTTCGTGTCATAAGCCTTTAAGTCTTCGTAGCCCCAAGAAAACACGTCTAAAAATTACTTGAAAAGGTCGATGTATTTCTTTTTCATGTTTGCAGGAAGAGACCTAGCCAATTTAATCATTTTGGGCTTATCTTCTGTGCCTACGTTGCCTTCTTCAACGTCAGAGTCCACGTGCTCAATGGTGGGCCTTTTTGCCACATCATCGAAGTCAAAAAGGTCTTCTAACGGTGCCAGACCTCGAGGTATGTTCTTATCTTTGGCCTGCAACACCTCTACTTCTTCATTGTCTGCGTTTTCACACTCCATGGTTGAATTTCAAGTTTCTTCATTTAAAGCGTTTATTTATACATCGTGGGGTGTAGTCTCTTCCTTGGCCGAGGGTTCCTCACTTAGGCAGCTATCACTAGATGTAGAGTCTGAATTGAAAAACTCAAACTCGTTCTTGCCCATCAAAAAATCTTCAATTTGTTTATCTCCCTCGAAAACCTGCCAGTATTTTTCGTTATCCGATACTGCAGGTCTGAATCTGGTTTGTATTATGATTTGTTGGTCGCTTGGAGACTTAGGGTATGAACTGGCTAGGCAAGCTAATCCATTTGCAATGGTGTTCTGATTTCTAGGAACAAACACTAATTCGTATTCAACAAATGTTTTCAAAATATCCACAGCATTGTTCCTATATGCTCTCAACCTAGGGTGTTTGGCTGTGTATTCACCGTTCACCTGTTTGATAACCAATTAAGAGTCTCCCTGCATGGCTATTCTATGGGATCCTATTTTCTTTAATAGATTTAAACCCAGGATAAGGGCCTCATACTCTGCAATATTATTGGTACATTTGAAATGCAGATTGCAGGCATGGCTCTCTACGTAGTCATTCTCTGTGTTATGCAGCCACACCCCAGCTCCGGCAGTTCTCCTTGTGAAGGACCCATCAAAATACATCTCCCACAGGGATTCACTCTCAGCTTTGTTATCATTTCTTTCCCTATGGCTAGGTTTTCCATTACGTTGTGCTATAGGGTTTGCGCTAGGCTGTGGGCTGTTTGGTTTTTCGTTACGGATGTGGAAGTCAGAGAGGTGACTAGTTGGCTGATCGCATTCTATTTCTGGTCCACTTTGCGTTGTTGTTTCTGTGCACTATTCAAATTTTTCTAAGTCTTCCTCCTCTAAGTCTAGGGTAGCCATAATGTTAAAGTCCATTGGTTCTGTTTCATCATGTGTACCTTTGCTTGTATCTACGTTTTCAGATTCTGGTCCCCCCAAAGATTCATCGTTGCAGAAGATAAAAGAGTCTAGGTCTGTATGCACAGAGTACAGAGGAGAATTTTCAGGCTTTTCGGGGCTAATAACCAGGAAATTCATTTGTGCTTCCCTGTACAGTCTTCTCAGTTGGCCAAAGATTGGGATTGTGGCATAAGCCCCATCCATCTGCATTGTTCCTTGCAGCTTGGCTCCCCATGATCTTGATAATAGCATGCCCTACTTGGGTGGCACATCTGCCACAACAAAATCCATGACCATACACTTGGCAGGAATCTGAGTAAGGCTCACACATAAATCTTTGATCAGGCCAAGACACTTTACTCTACTAGAGTCAAATGAATATAGGTCTTTATAGGGACGGGTTATCTCTAGGCCTAATCTTTCCATCACTACTTTAGGCATCAGGTTGTGTGATGCCCCAGAATCATGCATTGCATTGTGGAGAATCTTATCATGGATATTAAGACTGATATAAAAAGGGGGCACTACCCCTTCCTGAAACTTTCCTTCTATCTTTGGACCAAACAGAAGGGCAGGTTGATCATCACTCAGATTTACAGTGTCACTGTTCTCACCTAAATTTAATGCTTTCAAAATTTGGCCTTTATCAACATCCTGAGTGGCCAGCTCAGAGAGTGGGACAGAGATTTTAATTTTTGCAATCTCACTCTCCAAATTGAAAGTGGACTGACTCTTTGGAACGATCGACTCTATTTTATTAGTCACCACCTTAGTGGCTGAATCAGTGTGTTGATTCTCACTATGTACAGTGTTAGAAACTGTTTTATCATGAGCACTAACTGCAGTGTCAGTGCTGCTTGTTGGTTGACCTTGTGTATCAGTGTTTTGGTTGTCTTTTTCTTTGTTCTTCCCAGAACTCTCAGCTGCTGATTTGTTGCTTTCAGCAGTTACTTTATAAGTTTTCTCAGGTCTCTTCTTGATGGTGACCTCAGAAGCTTTTGGTTTGGTAGTTTCGAAGCTATTTTTGATTCTAAGTTCATATTGTTCTCTAACCTGCATCATGGCATTTTCAAACCCTAACCTGTAATCTTCAGATTCTAACCATTCCTCACCCCAATATGAGGGTGAGGGATGATCTTCTTCTGAGTAACAGTTATGGCTTGAATCCTACGTTTCAAACATATTAATTGTGTTTCCCTCAGACTCTTCTATGATTCCCTCATCTTCATCAAGAAAATTCTCTTAGAATGGGGGAATAAATTGCTGATATGATTCTCTTTGTCTGTTGGGAGTGGCATTGTTTCTTCTGAAGTTCTGGTTCTGGTTATGGTTTTGATTTCTGTTTTGGTTACTAACTGTGACAACCATTTTTTTTTACCATTTGTTGTAGCTCTTCCACGTTTTTAGATAGATGGTCATAATTGGGGTCAAATGTGGAAGCTACATTGTCATCTCTATATGTTACCCTCTTCTCAGCTCTCAGTCTTGCCCTTTTCTCAATCAAGTTAGCTTCTATATTCACTGCTCCTTTCTGCATGTCTCCCAATGTGTTGTACTCTTTATCCCTAAGCTGATAGGCCATATCAGCATCAAAGCCTTCAGGGTATTTAGCTAGGGCCATACCTTGGGGAGGTTTCATATGTGGAGGGAGAGCATTGTAAATGCTGTTAAATCTCGTTGTTTAATCATGGACACTCTCTCCTACGTTTCTCTTAAGGCTCATATATTCTGCTAGGAGTTGGCGAGGGTTAGCCTTGACTTCCCATTTGTTTATGAAGGTCTGATATAGAGATGGAATATCATTAATGCTACCCGGAGGTAAGCCTTTAAACCATTTCTTCACATCACCCCCTAAGCTCTAAGCAAAGATTCTCATTTTGACTGTATCATCATCTATTTCCATGTAGTCAAAGGAATCTTCCATCCTATCTACATGATATTGTGCGATGGTAGACTCTTTTACAGTGAA
The DNA here is from genome assembly GCA_034641835.2 of Pinus albicaulis. NCBI lineage: Eukaryota > Viridiplantae > Streptophyta > Pinopsida > Pinales > Pinaceae > Pinus > Pinus albicaulis. Next base: position 1,493,656,917 of record CM076580.1, read on the forward strand.
GTGTGGAATCTTTGATTGATAGTCATTGGGTAAGGGTACTAGAGGCTGAGGTAAAACCAGAGGTGCATACCAGGCTACCATGATGATGTTTTGATGAGGTAAAGGGTTGACTTGGGCAATAGGTATATGGATGATAGGGATATTATGACCAGAAGAAGACTGATGAGCAGATCTAGGGTGACTGAGCCCCAAGTTTTGAATGAAGTGTATATCAGGAGGTGTAGATGGAGGGGTCTGTCTAATCCCAAGGTGCTTACCACTTTGAGGTGGTGAACCAGGGAGATCAAGGTCTGGCTGGTTTAGGACACTGAATGACCTAGTTCTAGGTAATATATTAGGTAGGTCTAGGTTAAGGTGAAAGTGTGATAGAGCTGTAAGATCTTCTGGTGCAGATTTAGCTCTATGGATGTGGCTGGAAATAGTTGGTCTTTTAGGTGTGTGAGATCCTTTGAGGATGCTCTCAGGGTTGTCGACTATTTCAGGTGGGTCTGGGTTAGGGTAAGCTCTTGTATGAATGGTTCTAGAAGCCAGAATGTTTTTTTCTAACCAAGCAGCTCAACCCTACTTGTTACTTCTACCGTGGTTGATGTTGTTATGGAGGCTGGTCTCCCAATGGAGTCTAATGTGAACCAAGATAATCAGCTGGCCTACTAATCACCAGTGGAGTCTTTAAAACGTTTAGGGAATATGGAGTCGCCAGGTGGAAAGGTTTAGGATGTTTTTGGAGGGTATACTGTCCACCACAGTGCTTATGAGATGTCCCCTTTCAAGGATATCTTCCAAACACAACAAACTCTAACCAGACATTGACTGGGAGGGAATTTACCAGATATGTCACCTCTGAAAGAGTGTGAGATCTAGAGGCTACCTGGCCCTTTCCAGACTCTGTCCAAGAGTATGGGAGAAACACAACAAATGGTATAGAGGTTGATGTGTGAATAGGAGTGATTAACTGCCAACCTAACCAGAGATTGTAGGTTTTTGAGGTCCTTATGATGTAGTAAGATGGATGGTACTCATACTGTCCCCAGCGGAGTCGCCATTATGTTGGATTTCCCATGTTTTGGCAAGGCTGGAAATACCAAAATATGAGACAACATCAAAACCACTTTCAGACCTCAGGATCTAGCCCTCCTAGGTCCAGAGAGGGATCTCTCTATGTGAACAAAGTTTTATGTCTTTGAAATCTCAAATGTTAAGATGTTAGGCTAGTTATAAGGCTCGGAGTTTGTTTGTTTGATTGTTTGAGTTTGGTTGTTGGGAATCAGGAATGAAGGGTTCAATATAAGACAAGGCAATGAGCAGAGAGGATTTTATGCTAAGGTAGATAACTCAGAGAACATCAAGGCCATTGGGCAATGGAGTCAGGAAAGGGTTTACTTGTTGTTCAATGTGCAAGCTTTCAGTTGGGCTAGTCATCTAAAGCATTGGATCCTAAAATGATTGTGTGGCATGGAACATTAAGGGTTGAAAGTGAAAAGAGGAAAACCATCCAATTCTGTCTATAGATCAGGTCAGAGGTCATTTAACTCTAGACCTGCTTGGACATAATCAGAGGCAACTTGAGGGAACTTGGAAAGTTTAATTGAAATGGAAAGATCCTAGTGAGGCAGAGACAGAGTTCTAAACCCCCCAGTGTTCTCAACTCATTAAATTAAATCTAAACAAGAACCTCTAAAGACAGATTCCATTAATTCATACATCAGCTAGCAATATATCAAACCACTACACTGGTTAAATTAATTGAAATCAATCCTTAGATAACACATTTATTTAGTAGAAAACATAAAGGCAAGGAGAGCAGAAACATAGGGTACCTAACAAGGGTAAATCCTATGCCAATATTCTGATGCAAGCCAGTAGAAAAGAAATGAAATGAATTAAACACAAAGATAGGAAAACATCACCGCTGCTTTAGATCAGGATCCAAAGAAATGTGCTTGTCATATTGAATAGCAATACCAGTCAAGTACAACAATGCCAATAGCTGAATACTCAATCTGAAAACATATTCCTCAGCCTATCTTACAACTTTACACAGAGACTGTGTCTCAAAGAAACTACTTGCAATTCTCTGATAACTGATCAACAACCTTTACAATGAGTTTCTTCATGAATTTATAGCTCTAGTGGAGCAGAGAAAGTAGGTGAGAACTAAATGCAACATTAAAAACTCGGGGGAGGAAGAAGGTCGAAGCCCACTCTGTATAAATTCTGAGCTTTCAATTCTGGCACTCTGTGGATGAAAGAGTGGTCCTCATCAGACTTCTATTTACTCCAGGTATGTCTCTAACGTACTTTGGCTGCAGGACTCTGTGGTACTATTAGTGAATAAACAAAAGATAAATGAATGATTAAGAAGTCTTCCATACTTATGAAAAAAATGCTCTGGTAGCTTCAGACTGTTGTCAGGGTGGAAATTTCTTTAGGAACACGACGTATAATAAAAGCTACATGGGTGCTCCATCCTTTTTTAGGAAAAAAACATTCTGTTGATGTAGAAACCCTGACACAATGATTTTCGTGTTGTACCTTCTGCGTGATCCATGGGTTTTCAATCTGATTCTTTACCTTTAAATCTTTGAACATAAGGCTTATATATCTTCATTTGTGTGCCTTAAGCTCTCTGCTGATTCATGTTGAGAATGCAGCAAGATGATGGAGCTTAGTGAAATGAAGTCGCCTTCACTAAGTGGGCCCGCAGGCAAATTCTGGCGCAAAGTCTATTTTTAGACTATGTCTATTTTTAGACATACGGAGCATAATTTGGGAATTCTACTTGGAAATTCTTGGAGTATGCGACATGTCGGTAAAAATAGATGAGACCCTAATTTTTAGGACCCAGGCTATTTTTAGACTGATCTCCTAAAAATATGGAAGTCAAATATTATTTACCCTTAATAATATTTTGACTATAAGCAGCAGTTTACTCTCTTGGCGCACTTCAGTTTGAGTCATGGAGGTGGCTCATGCAACTGACACAAGGAATCACGTGGTTCCTAGGGTTTGATGGCATCTTGTATGGTTGGCTTCAGTTAGACTTCAGTGGCAGGAGTTTTGGAGGAGTTAACGGGACAAGTAGTGGAGTTGTGTTCTGTTTGTTTTAGTTGAACTAGTTGGGATTAGTTAACTAACTAATCAACTAGATATGAGTGGAGTAAATTAAATAATATTTAATTTACTGAATATTAACTCATTAGTCAACTCAAGAACACTTCAGTTCACTACAGTGCATGATCAGTTCAGTGGAGACCAGTGGAAGAGGTAGATGAAAGGGTGAGTAAAGCTATCAGTTGGTAGATTTGTTTTGCATGAGTTTTGCATTACACTTGGAGTAATTGTCCATGACAATTACGCAATCAAGGGAAGGGGATTCGAACCTTGAACCTCTTCATATACAGGCCATGATTGCGCAATAGAGGCAAGGCAATTGGCCGGGAGTTTTGAACCTCAGACTTGTTCAAAACTGAGTCAGATTGTGAGTAACTTCATGAGAGAGTACTGAGTACTTGTGAGGAGTATTGTACTTGTTTGGTTGCTTGATTTCTCCATTATAATATACACAATAGCTGCGGGGTTTTCAGCTATAGGCTTTCCCCATACATACTGAGTTAATGTGTGATTGAATTGATGTGAGATTGCTTCTGTTATTTCCGCATGTGACAATTAATTGTAGAAGAAGGTTATGTGTTATGTATGCAATTCGAAATTGATATATGACCAGGTTAATCTTCAGTGAATAAGTGATTTATTCAGCTAATTTCTACAATTCATTTATATCTCTGTCTACGGAACCCACATTTTAATGGATCTGGGACAGTTTTACAGGGTCAAACCCTATTCTTTTAATGGAAGTCGTGTCAGAGCACTATCCTGGGATTTTCTCCATGATACGATCTCTGTGCACGCTCTTCCCTGTGTTTTCTGTCGTTGTGACAGAAACCCTGAATCATGGCAGCCATTTACTGTTGGTAACCCTGCAAAACACGAAAACCTATTACGAAAAACATGTATGGGGGTGGGACGATGTGGACGACTGCGAGGATGATAGTGGGACCGTGGAGAAAAGGCGAAAAAATGCAGAGGAATGGTGGAGAAATGCTTTGGTGAAGGTTGGCGAAAAACAGTGGAAGGTGTCGAGGCAGACGTTTAACGTAAAAAACATTAAAATTTAATATTTGAATGGATTATAAAGGGGACGGGTGAGAAAAACGATGAAGATACGTGGACGGATGACGTGGCGGGCCCGGGTCAACGGCGGGCCTGTGATTGAATCTGGACCGTCTGATCTTGGCGGAGATCAACGGTGAAAAATGCATCGGAGGGTGATGGATAGTGGGCCAGGGGTACGGTTTCCTCGGGTTAAACCTCACGTAGCTTTGTTGAGTGATGACCGTTGGATGGGCTGCCTTAGATCGGATGGCTCAAAGCGATATCGCTATGCATCCGCGGACGAACGATAACATGCGATGAGGTAGCGGTTTTGAAATAGTGCACCTAACATGCGTCGATCGATGAGTGGAATCACTGGGCAATGGGAAAAAACCGCCCTCCTCCGAAAGGTGGTGCGATAGAAATCGAGTGTTTTATGTATAGTGTTTGCGGCGGGGACCACTGGGACAGATGTACTGCGGACCGTTGATCTGCGGTTATATGAACAACTGAAAGGTGATCAGAGGGGAATGACGGGGTAGACCATGGGCGCTGCAAAGTTAACATGGACCGTCCGATATGCGCCGATCGACGGTTGATATTGCCTCCGATACCAATTGAGATCAACACTTTTTTAGTTAGCGCCTGGTTTCGGCACCCAGGTCAAAAGGTGGAAGAAAAGCCGAGGGGGCTGGCCGAAAGGTGCTAGCCCTATTATAATGTTAAAAGTGGGTTTTTAACCCATTTCGGTGCATTTTAAAGCCAAAGGAGGGTAGCGATAGGGAACAAAGGTGAGAATTTGGCTATACAAAGGGTAAAGGTGGGTTTTCAAGGGGATTTGGGGAGATTAAGGGGACCATAAAGGGGGAATTTTTGGAGAGGTTTAGAAGGATTAGGGGGGTGATTTTGGGGTAAAGAAAAGGGGTTTTGACAAATGAAGAAGAGGTGAAAGGGAAATTCTGCAGGGATATAAGGGTTAATGTAGGCCTTTTGGAGCAGAATTTATGTAATCAATGAGACCTTATAAAGGGAGTCAGGAGAGGGAAATTTATCAAAGGCAAAGGCACAGGAGACTTCAAGGATGATGTGTCTTCAGGGGAGATGCATTCCTTCAAGGCTCAAAAAAAAATTTCGCCCCCTACTTTGCTTTGTCAAAAATTTATAGGGGGGCTAACACGTTGATAATCGACGAGTTCAACTTCGAAATTCTAAAACTCTTTCAGCCACCAATCTGTCGAAGGTCCTTAAAGTTTCAGTCCTCAGTATGTTTTAGTGTGCGAATCATCCATGTATTTTCTTATTTTTAGAAGAAAAGAGTTGTATCAGTTAGCCTGTTCAAGGGAAGGTCCATATCTGCAACATCAGTAGTGAAACTGATGATTCCTTGGAGCATATTTCTCTCGGCTTAAAGAATACAACGGACACACAATTCTGAAGCGGATCCAGAGACGTAGTCCAAGTGGGACGAACTCCATCAAAAACATCTTTGTCTTATGGTATGACTTGTGTGATTGATGTGAAATTGTTCAATCTAAACATACATAGATTATTTTATGCCTAAACAGTTAATTCACATAATAACTATTCAGTAAGACTGTCAATCACATGTTGTACAAGGACTAGAAACGATCTTGGTTAAAATTCCACATTTCAATAACCTGAGTGTTAATTGCTATAAATTTCTATAGACAGAGTCTATAGACGGCCAGGTAGCCTCTGGATCTCATCCTTTCCTTAAGGGTGACATATCCATTAAATGTCCCTACAGTCAATCTCTGAAATAGAGCTAAGTAACTCGGGTCATTTTTAGATCAATTAAGATGAAAATATAATTGTATGTTTTCTATAGAGAAGGAAATATATGAATGATAGGTGATATTAACGCTTGATAACAAGTAGAAAAACCTTTTTTAGAAAAAAGTAATTACCTTAAAAGAAACCTTGGACACAGAGATACCAACTCTGTAAGAAAATATCAGATAATGAAACACTAGAGCAAGAACATTGTAACTCTAGAATTGATTGCAAAGTAATAAAAGTTGAACATCAAATTGTGAAAGTAAAAGTGGTTGCAGAGTTGCAGAACTTAGTATGAAAGCCACAAAAATCAATGAATGAACTCATGGAATTGAAAACAATGTGATAGTCATTGAAACCACAAATAAACCTAGTGAATATTAGTCGTGGATTTGTCAAGGCTCATTATCATCTATTGATTATGGGGTTAGGGTTAGCACCATGTCATCATACCAAATAAACACATGGAATTAATATTATATGTCATCAATTCATGAATGGTCTAGAATGTTAACAAAAAAAATTGCCACATAGAGTCGATAACTAGAGTTCATAACATATATAAATAAAATTTGGAAAACACAATTGTATAATGTGCCTTTGATATGGTTAGCATATATTAATATGTGATAACATGCGCTTGTCACAATATCATAAATAGTGCAAGAAATATCTTAATAATTCATTGTAAACCATGACATAGGATAAATAAAGTGAATATATATATGTGTGTGTGTGTATGAGATTAAAAAAAACATGTTTTTAATAAAAGAGGTATATCAAGGTGTAATAATAACATGTTGATGGGGAAAATTGTACTACCAACAACAAGGTGTTATCCCTGGTAAAAGGTCCCAATTATACCTCACACCATTTGGGATAGGAGCCCCATCTGGTATGTTGGCTCGGCTGCCGCCATAAGTGTTTCCACTCTTGATTGTCGGATGAGAAGATGATGGGGCAGAGGCAAAGGTGAAATTACCAATCATTGAAGAAAAATCAGCCCAAGATTGACGAACCATAAACAAATATACAAGCAATTCTAAGCAAAAAAATAAAATGGGGTATGTCGTGAGGGGGATTAGTGAGCCGAAACACCAGTCAAACATACATGAAAGAAAACATGCCAAACGTTAACTGAAAAGTAGTTCACAATATATCACTGACGTGGCAAGGAACAAATAAACGACGATTCAAGAGAAAACGTACATGAAACCATTGTGAATTAGTTCATAATCAATTGCATGCATGAAAGCATCTGTACAACATAGTGAAATATTAAACAACTAGTACTATCACCACAAACAAGCACGTGAATCAGTGCCAGAAAAGAGAATATATTATTAATGCTACTGCAACATCAAATACATGTTTACAACTCATCAAAACCCAATAGTGGAACATGGGCTATTCATCTCAATGAATGATACAAAAACCCTAGCCTTGCTACCTCTATCTCTACTTGATACCAAGAGTTGAGTGCCTCTAGCTCTCCAGCACCAATTCCTCTATCATCTGGCTTTAATTACAGAGCTAAAAGTCCTATGTATCCTTTCCCGAAGTTGTACATATAGGCTGAGATGACTCTTGAGTTTCCCTTACCTCTTAGTCTTCTCGACTATTGGGTTGGCTTGCGACTTAGACCATTTGCGACCTACGACCCAGGGTTATATGCGACCTACAACCTGAGGTCATCTGCGACCTACGACCTGGGGTTACTTGCGACTTGCGACCTTGAGCAATATACGACTTGTGACTTGAGGTCATCTACAACCTGCGACATTGAGAAATCTGCGACTTGCAACCTAAAACCATCTGCGACCGGCGACCTTGAGCAATTTGTGACCTGCAACCTGAAGCCATCTGTGACCTGCAACCTGGAGTTTTGTCCCTTCTGCATTCTTCTTTTCTTGATCTCTGGATTTCACAGCAAGATGCCTTTTCTGCATATCAGTCCTATGCACATGACTGGGTGCCTTTGAGCTTAAAGTGAGTTTCTTGGGAATTTTGTAAGGATCCACCTTCCTCGCTGGAGAAAACCCCAGCTTTTTCCATGCAAGTCACCGAATTCTACCTATAAACAAATAACACGGGTCACATTTACTTAAAATAAGATTGATGTTGGAAACACATATAATTATCCAAAAAGTGGTTTTAACAAATAGTAAATCTAGACCCCTGCATGGTCTTGTTTTGCAGAAGAACACATGTACGACTCGTATGTGCCCACACTGAGCTCGTTTAACCAAGTAATGGGGAGAAGACCAATTTGTATGTCATGCACAGTGCTATCGATGTTGCACAATTTGGTGAGATACTCTTTCATATCTACCATGCGTAGGCCCACCCTTTGATTTTATTATCATCTACGGCCCTCTTGTTTGAAGGCACCTCCACTGGCTTGCAAGCGGGATATAGTAGCCACACTCTTCTTTGTGTCCCTTTATTGATTGCGTAGCCGTGTTTCCCAATCATGCTTTACCTATAGGCCCATCACTGTATAACCATATTTCTTAGCAGTCTTAAGAAGCATGTATGTCCACGTGCATCATTAATTTTGTGCATGACCTACAAGATTTTGAGTGCATTCCATAGCTCCCCTCTTATGTATTCGGGTGCAACTCCTGTCAAATGCATCATCTTGTATCAATCCTCCTAGACCTCTTTCAATGGTCCAAACTAGTTTTCCATTTCACATTTCTAATGTAGACATGATGATATTACCACATAACGATGCCCAACAGATTTGAAGGTGAATGGGTCGGACAGTCACGTTACCATGGGGGTCGCATTACTCTTGCTAATTTTCCTGAGTGCAATTATGCGACTCAGCGACTTAAGAAGAAATGTGACCTCCCAGTGGTCGCACAGTCGCGATTCCATGCAAGTCACACTTCTCGTTTGTTTCACACGCTCTACGACCCAGTGACTTAAGCAGAAATGCGAATTCCTAGTGGTCGCATAGTCGCAATTCCATGCAAGTTTCACTTCTCATTTGTTCCACATGCTCTGTGACCTAGCGACTTAAGTAGAAATGCGACCTCCCAGTGGTCGCATAGTCGTGATTCCATGTAAGTCGCTCTGGGCACATCTAAGGTTGATTTGCGACCTTGCAACTAGTCGGAACCAGTTAGAAGTCACACTCAAGACTTGGCTACATTTTCTCCGCGCGCCCACCCTCCAACCTTCGGTCCAGGTGGATCACACCATTGTGTTGAGCTTAAAACTAATGAAAATACCATATAACACAACGATTTGCATTGCATTCTCATGTAATGTGGTGTTTTATAGCCTTTCAATGAAACCTTGGTTGATTTAATTACAAAGCGATCTCAGCGGAGGATGAGCCTCTCAACATGTGGAAGGACATAGATTTGAAGTTCCCTGATCGTTATTTCAAGTTAAAACATAGGGTATACCTCGCACAATTCAGTTTCAAGGAGGCAACTTTATGAAATCGATCCCGCAACATGTTCATGCCGCTGAACTTTTCATCTTCCACTTAACTTCGCGTTCGTCCTTAGAGGTGACCCAACCTGCTTTGTACAGTCTTCCATTTTTTTTTTATTGAGGGACGATCGTTGTTGTGTTTATAGTGTAGATATTCATGAAATTTTATCTCATTATTATGTCTGAACTAAGAGGTGCCGCTGTGGTATTTTACATCCCTTTTAATGCACCACGAACATTGTGGAAAACCTTTAGACTTGGATGGGACAACGCGACCGCAGAGGAAGCAACACCCATGGGTTAAAAGTGAGGATTCCCTCTGGTATGGAATACGAGATCTATTTCTTGAATTTGGTGGACAATTTCTTTCGACTCAAGGAGGATAGGTGGGGATGGTTACGATGGCGGTGGTTGAGCAGATGCCCATATTATGTAATCTTCTCGTGACTATGTTAATCACAATATGGCACCAGAGAACTGTACTATGACAAAACAAAGCGTGGAATAGACAAGTCATTCCCTTTGCTATCAGCTCCATGGGTTTTCTCCTTCTCCTATTCATAACAACGACACCCATTATTGACATATCTTCTTTAGTATACTCAACGATATCACCACTGGGGATATGCCCAGACCAAGCAGAGCAACATGATGTTTTGCAGAGTCTAAAGCATCGGGCCTTACTAATTCTTCTTCCCTTACTATTTTTCCCCTTTGGTTTGGAATATGATTTCCGCACCTATCGAGCAATTTTCCTTCTCCAAACAACTCCTTAGGGACGAGGCCATACGAATGATGAGACATGGCTTAACCATGATCCGAAGTTTCCCCAGATCAGCACACCTTTTGTTCCTACTTTATATTTCAACTTGAATTATTCTTACTCTAGCCATCTGCCTTGACAAGGTTGCAGACATAGCCTTTGTTCTCATCCCCATGTGGAAGGAGACAAACGTGTCATGTTCCGCAGCTGCGCCTTTTTTATTTTAGTTCCAATTTCTTTCCCTCTGTGCGATGGTAATATTTTGGGTATACCATCCATGGGGTCGAATTGCATGAAACATTATAATATCAGTTAGTTCACAGTTACCTTTTAGAGAATGATGCCCCCAAATAATTTACATGAGACCATGAGCTTGGTGAAGTACCCAAATAGAATGCCTAAATGATCCATTGTGAAAGGGCTTCTAATGGACATAATTAACACATAGAAAATCTTACATTCGAGTGTATGCATGATGATACCCCCACACATGGCGTGGTTGTAGCAAAAGTATCTTGTCATGATGGTGAGAAGGTTTACGAGGGGCAGGGAATAGGTTAAGTACATCTGGGGCCGATATCATGACAACCTGGGGAAACCTACCTCTGGATTCAATGGGGAACTCTCAGTGCTCCTTTAAGCAGCAAACCCTATGCCTTGGGGTATTGATGAGACACCGAGACCAGTCGGTGCAGTGACAAGGTTTGGCGGGAATAGGTCATGGGGGTGTCACTGAATATAGGCCGGCTCAAAACTATAATGGTTGAGCGACCAGAGGGGGACCCAAAATTTTGAATATACCCAAAATTTTGGGTGGTGTTGTAGCCACTACAACAAATGGCGAACCACTGGTAGAATCCAGCATCTCTTTCAACATCCAAAAAATACGCTGAGTCTAGATAGTGATGCAAAGGAATATTGAATAGGTTTTGTGGGTACTCTTTGTATTACTTTGACCTTTATAGATATGCCCAATCCTTGTGCCTCAGCTAGGTCTTGTTAATCAGAAAACATCAAAACGGAAGTTCACAAATGCCAGTAGTTTGACAATGATGTAGAGAGAAAGTTAACGAGCTTATTGTATTTAGAATTTTAAAATAAGTTTCTAGTGTTGCTCTGCTGCCAGCAGGCCTGGATAGTACCCCGGCGGAGTCACTTCAAGAAATTACAAACGTTGCTCTGCTGCTAGCGTGCTTGGTCAGTACCCGACAGAGTCATTGTGTTACCTCTCTACGCAGGAAGCTTGTCTAAATCCTTGACCCTTATTTGTCTCATGTGCTTGTATTACTTATTTTCATGTGCTCGTGGCACTTATTTTGCATGGGCGGATGAGGGATCCCGACTTATTTTACGGGCAAGAGAGGTTGTTTCTTGTTTGACAGAAACTGAAAGATATTCTGATTTGGGTTTTCCCTCATGCCAAACCTTCACATCCCATCTACCACCCACAGGTGAAACACACAAAACAGATTGTTAAGATGTTTGAGACTATGCTGGGCACAAGGCTCAAGTTATGGGTATAGGCCATTCAAACTCATTAGGGTTCCCCACAAGAAACAGGCTCGTATCTCCCTCGCTAATGAATTTAAACTCATAGGGATTATGTTGAGAATGTGATTTTGATGACCTGCTCTAAGAGAAGCTGCCTCTTGAGGTAACCACTGCAACCTTACGCAAACAATGGAGTTAGGGTTTCCGCAATAAGGGAAAAACAAGTAAGAAAGATCATCAAGATTTCGGTGTGTGAAAAGAGATAAAATAAATCCATCTGGCTTTAAACCCATGCAAGGGAGAGGAAGAAGGCTAGTCTAGGCACCGAGGGTTTCAAGGCCTCGGGTTCAATGAGGGCTCATGCAGTGGTATACGGAAACTTTCACAACTATCTCAACAACGAGTGCAAATGATGTGAGGAAGAAAGCGTACAATGCGATGCAACAGACGAGGTTGATGACACAATGCAGTGCCATGTGCGAGAAATATCAACTGGTTGTAGGTGGAAAAACAAGGCAAAGCACATGCAATGATTATCTGAATATTATGCAGCAATAAGTAAACTAAAAAAGCATGAGTGCAAAATAAATGGAAAATTATAATGCATGAAGTTAATGATCGTAAGAAAAGACAACAGACATAATTTTAAACCATAAAGAAAAACCTTAACAAGTAAACCTAATTAAAAATTTGAACTAGCACACTTTTATTAATAGATCCTAGCTAGCTTAAACCTAAAACCCTAATTTAACCAAAGAGGCAGTCGGGTTATCTGAAATCAGCTTTCCAGTGCAGCCACCGCATTAGTTCCTGCCCTGCAAGAACAAAAATATTCGCAATCAGATCCAGCATACACAATTGTGTACCAACAACAAGACCTACCTTAAAAGTATGTGCAACAACAAGAAGGTCATGGTGACTTACCAGAGAATGCGCCAGAACAGATTTTTCGAGCTGAATTTCACTTTCATCCTGATACACATAATATCTACTTGAAACCTAAAATCATTTATAAATGACACACATCCATCTACACACAACCCTAGGTCCGACGGAAGCAGAGTAAGACATTACCTATTTGTAGGTATAATCATTGGATGGGATCCGTCAAACCATCCGGGAATCTCATCATGATGTTGAGGATGATTAATTTGAGGGGATGGAAAAAATAAGCGTCCTCCAGGCGAATTTGAGATGCTTTTGAAACCAAGTGATGAGACCCTAATTCGAAACCCTAGTTCAAAGTTATTCCTGAGTTTTTTCGAGGATGTGAGGATCTGAAGTAACCGTCGGTGAAGGCTGAAAAACCTCACCGTCCTAGACAAACACAGGACCTTCGAGCAGGGGGCTTCCAAACTTCGATGGTTTCGTGAGATCAACTAGAGAATGGATGTGATATTTAATTGTGATGTTTGGACAATCGTTAGTGGGCTTATTGTTAATTCAGCCAAATGTTTGCGAACTGATGGATTGACAATCCAATGTATCAAGTTCCTTAGATTTCCTAGTATGGGATGAATTGATCGGAAAATTTTCAAGAAATAGAGAGGTTTGCAAGACATCACATGCTTGAGCCTGAATGAAAATGGTACTAGTCGGGAAAAAACCAAAAATATTTGAAACAATGGCCGATGTTTTCCTTCCAGTGAATAAATTAGGGTATATCAGTTGTTTCATACCATCTATTAGGGGATGGAAATATGTGTTCATAGGAACATCACTCGAATGGAAGGCTTGCCCGGATGAGCTGAAATCTGGCGTGATTATGCTGAGAGGAGTGTGATACGTGGGAATCGTCACTTCATAAAACCTAATTCAAGAAGCCCTAGTGTGTCTTGTCTCAGGGGTCTCATCAGAATCACAAGAACTTGAGATAACTACCAGTAGAAGCTGAATTGCTTCAATTTCCTGATGGGTCCCTGAATCATCACAAAGCGGATCATCAAATTTCAGTGGCTTCATATGGTCGACAGATAGATACGAATGACAGTTCTCAAAGGCGTGATTGAATATGTTTTTAGATAAGTAGTGATCATTGGAGCCATCAATTTTATCAGGTTGGGTACCTGGCATTAGGCTCCCCTTGGGTTAACAATTGGGATAAATCAATAAAAGAAACATCTTGAGGTTGCCGAGACAGGCAGTCGCTCTTTTGGTTGTTTCAATATTGTGGATGAACAAGATCAGACATAAGAGATTCATCAATTTTGTAATTTGGTTGTGAAACACCACCTGCATGCTCATGGTTGTCGCCAACACTAGTACAAGACAATTTCGAACAACTTGAAGAATTTACTGGCATGGCAGGCTTAAGAAATGAATCAGGGAATAATGTATGAAATGATTTAGATGTGGGGGTATCAACCATACAAGGAACTTCATATCGCACATCAGTGTCATCCAGAGAGGCCAATGACTCTGCATGCACATCATGGTCCAAGGATTTTGCAAGGAAATCAACTTTATCCGGGCCAAGACTCCATTATTTTCAGTATGTGAATGAGATTTAGGATTGTGCCCGAGTAAACGTTCAGTGGACTCGAGATGGGTTTCATTAATAGGGAGAGATGTTGGGCCAATATGGTTTTCAAAATCTGATTTAAGAGAGTGCATGAAAGATTCAAGGGTGGCACAACAGGTTTTATTTTGGTGTCCACATCCATCATCACTCAGAAATTTTGCGACCAACACTCGATCACATGGAAATTCTAGACGAGGACAAGGAATGTCACAAATAGTAATACTATTCTTGGAGGCCTGGATTTGTTTTGGACTCGGGGAGATAGACGAGGAAACATTAGGAACAAATTATAAACATCTGTAAACTTGAGGATCATCATAACAAACACTGGGATCAGGCTTGGTTGTCGATTGAAATTGTTCTACGGAAACGAAAACCACCTGTCGAAACTGTTCAATTAAGTATGTCCAATCGACACCCCTTTTAGGGAACTCAAAACATAAATGAACAAATCTGATAGAAACATCCTCTAGAGATTCTTAAGGTTCCATTCTGATCTCATTTAAATTTATTAATACATTTTGAAAATTGTACCTGTGAAAATCTTGTTGTAATTCACCAGTGAGATGCTCGAACGAATGGATGGAAGCTGCAGTCAATGTGTGACACCATTGCTTAACGTGACCTTCAAGAGTGAGGGAGAAAATCACACAAGCCAACTCCTCATCGTCAATTTCGTAACACTCACAAAACTCACAGAAATCCGAAAGGTGCTCGGTTATGGAAACTTCGTTCTCACCATCAAATTTTAACTAGGACAAGTGATACAGAGGTTCATCGAGGATTGAGCATCGAGAACCAGATAAATATGATAAAAATCTCAGGAGAATTATTTTGGGACGATCCATTACAGATATGAGACTAACTACAGGCTCTAAGGGCTCATCTGGTCATCTGCCCTCCTTCTAGCGCCAATTTGTTGATGGGAAAAATTGTACTGCTGACAACAAGGGGGTCTCCCCGGTGAAAGGTCCCAATTAGACCTCACACCGTTTGGGATAGGAGCTCTATCTAGTATGTGGGACTGGCTACTGCTATAAGTGTTTCCACTCTTGGTTGTCAGATGAGAATATGATGGGGCAGAGGCAAAGGTGAAATGACAAATTAGTGAAGAAAAATCAGCCCAAGATTGAAAAACCATAAACAAATATACATGTAAGTATAAGCAGAAAAATAAAAGGGGGTATTCCTTGAGGGGGATCAGTGAGCCGAAAAACTAGTTAGACATACATGAAAGAAAACACGCCAAAATTTAATTGCAAATTAGTTCACAATAGATCACCAATGTGGCAAGGAACAAATAAACATTGATTCAAGAGCAAACGTACATGAAACCACTGTGAATTAGTTCATAATCAATTGCACGCATGAAAGCGTCTGTACAACATAGTGAAATATTAGACAACTAGTACTATCACCACAAACAAGCACGTGAATCAGTGCTGGAAAAGAGAATATATTATTAATGATGCTGCAATGTCAAATACATGTTTACAACTCGTCAAAACCCAATAGTGGAACATAGGCTATTCATCTCAATGCATGATACAAAATTCCTAGCCTCGCTACCTCTATCTCTACTTGATACGAAGAGATGAGTGCCTCTAGCTCTCTAGTAGCAATTCCTCTGTCATCTCACTTTAATTACAGATCTAAAAGTCCTCTATATCCTTTCCCAAAGTTGTACATATAGGTTGAGATGACTCTTGAGTTGCCCTTGACTCTTGGTCTTCCTGAATGTTGGGTTGGCTTGCGACTTAGGCCATTTGCGACTTGCAACCCAGGGTTATATGCGACCTTAGACCTAAGGTCATATGCAACCTGCAACCTGGGGTTACTTTCAACCTACAACCTTGTGCAATCTGCGAGCTGTGACCTGAGGTCATCTGCGAGCTACGATCTTGAGCAATTTGCGACCTACCACCTGAATCCATCTACAACCTGCGACCTTGAGAAATATGCGACCTGAAGCCATCTATGACATGCGACCTAGAGTTTTTACCCTTCTACATTCTTCTTTCGGTGATCTCTGGATTTCACAGCAAGATGCATTTTTCTGCATATCAGTCCTATGCACGTGAATGGGTGCCTTTGAGCTTAAAGTGATGTTCTTGGGAATTTTGTAAGGATCCACCTTCCATGCCAGAGAAAACCCCAGCTTTTGCCATGCAAGTCACCGACTTCTGCCTGTAAACAAATAACACGGGTCACATTTACTTAAAATAAGATTGATGTTGGAAACACATGTAATTAGAAAAAAAGTGGTTTTAAAAAATACTAAATCTAGACCCCTGTGTGGTCTTGTTTTGCATAAGAACACATGTACAACTCATACGTGCCCATACTGATTTTTTTTAACCAAGTAATGGGGAGAAGACCAATTTGTATGTCATGAACAATGCTATTGATGTTTCATAGTTTGGTGAGATACTATTTCATATCTACAATGCGTAGGCCCATCCTCTGATTTTATTATCATCTACGACTCTCTTGTTTGAAGGAACCTCCACTGGCTTGCAAGTGGGATATATTGGCCACACTCTTCATCATGTCCCTTTATTGATTGCTTTGCCATGTTTCCCATTAATGCTTTACCTATAGGCCCATCACCATATAACCATCTTTCTTTGCAGTCTTAAGAAGCATGTATGCCCACATCCATCATTAATTTTGTGCATGACCTACAAGACTTTGAGCGCATTCTGTAGCTCCCCTTTTATGTATTCGGGTGCAACTCCTGTCAAATGAATCATCTTCGATGCCAATCCTCCTAGACCTCTTTCAATGATCCAAACTAGTTTTCCATTTCATGGCTCTAATGTAGACATGATGATATTACCACATAATGTTGCCCAACAGATTTGAAGGTGAATGTGTCAGATAGTCGCGTTACCGTGGGGGTCGCATTACTCTTGCTACTTTTCCTGAGTGCGATTATGCGACTCAGCAACTTAATAAGAAATGTGACCTCCCAGTGGTCGCACAGTCGTGATTCCATGCAAGTCACACTTCTCATTTGTTCCGCACACTCTGTGACCCAATGACTTAAGAAGAAATGCGACTTGCTAGTGGTCGTAGAGTCGCAATTCCATACAAGTCACAATTCTCATTTGTTCCACATGCTCTGTGACCTAGGAACTTAAGCATAAATGCGACCTCCCAGTGGTCGCACAGTCACGATTCCATGTAAGTTTCACTGGGCACATCTAAGGCTGATTTGCGACCTTGCGACTAGTCACAACTAGTCAGAAGTCACACTCAAGACTTGGTTGCATTTTCACCGTGCGCTCACCCTCCAACCTTCGTTCTAGGCGGATCACACCATTGCGTTGAGCCTCAAACTCATGAAAACCTCATATAACACAACGATTTGCATTGCATTCTCATGTAACGTGGTGTTCTGTAACCTTTGAACGAAACCCCGGTTGATTTAATCGCGGAAGCAATCTCAGCACAGGACGAGCCTCTCGACATGTGGAAGTACATATATTTGATGTTCCCCGATCGTTATTTCAAGTTAAAACACAGGGTATACTTCGCGTAATTCAGTTCCAAGGAGGCAGCTTTATGAAATCGATCCCACAACATGTTCATGTCGTTGAACTGTGCGTATTCCAGTTAACTTCGCATTCATCCTTCGAGGTGAACCAACCTGCTTTGTACAGTCTTCCCTTTTGTGTTCTCTTGAGGCATGGTCGCTGTTGTATTTATAGTGCAGATATTCATGAAATTTTATCTCATTATTATGTATGAACTGAGGGGCATCGCCGTGGTATTTTACATCCCTTTTAATGCACTGTGAACATTATGGAAAGCCTCTACACTTGGATGGGACAACACGACCGCAGAGGAAGCAACACCCATGGGTTAAAAGTGAGGACACCCTATGCTATGGAATAAAATAATGTGCGAGATCTATTTCTTGAATTTGGTGGACAATTTATTTCGACTCAAGGAGGAGAGGTTGGGATGGTTACAATGGTGGTGGCTGAGCAGATGCCCATATTATGTAATCTTCTCGTGACTATGTTAATCACAATATGCCACCAGAGAACTGCACTACGACAAAACAAAGCATGGAACAAACGGGTCATTCCCTTTGCTCTCAGCTCCATGGGTTTTCTCCTCCTCCTGTTCATAACAAAAATGCCCATTATTGACAATGTATCTTCTTTAGTATACTCGGTGATATCACCACTGGGGATATGCCCAGAACAAGTAGTACAACATGATGTTTTGCAGAGTCTAAACCATCGGGCCTTACTAATTCTTCTTCCCTTACTAGTTTTCCCCTTTGGTTTGGAATGTGATTTTCGCACCTAGCGAGAAATTTTCCTTCTCCAAACAACTCCTTAGGGATGAGGCCATACGAATGACGAGATGTGGCTTAATCATGATCCGAAGTTTCCCTATATCAGTTCACCTTTTGTTCCTCCTTTATATTTCAGCTCAAATTCTTCTTACTCTTGCCATCCGCCTTGACAAGGCTACAGACATAGCCTTTGTTCTCATCCCCACGTGGAAGGAGACGAACGTTTCATGTTCCACAACTGTGCCTTTGTTATTTTAGTTCCAATTTATTTACCTCCTTTCGATGGTAATATTTTTGGGTATATCATCCGTGGGGTCAACCTGCATGAAACATTATAATATCAATTAGGTCACAGTTACCTTTTAGAGAATGATGCCCCCAAATAATTTACATGAGACCATGAACTTGGTGAAGTACCCAAATAGAATGCCTAAATGATCCATGGTGAAAGGGCTTCTAATGGACATACTTAATACACAGAAAAGCTTCCACTCAAGTGTATGCATGACGATACCCCCACACATGGCGTGGTTGCAAGAAAAGTATCTTGTCATGATGGTGAGAAGGTTTATGAGGGGCTGGAAATAGGTTAAGTACATTTGGGGCCGATATCATGACAACTTGGGGAAACCTACCTCTGGATTCAACGGGGAACTCTTAGTGCTCCTTTAAGCAGAAAAACCTATGCCTTAGGGTATTGATGAGACACCGAAACTAGTCGGTCCGGTGACAAGGTTTGGCAGGAGTAGGTCATGGGGGTGTCACTGAATATAGGTTGGGTCAAAACCCTAATGGCTGAGCAAGCAGAGGGGGACCTAAAATTTTGAATATACCCAAAATTTTGGGTGGTGTTGTAGTGGCTACAACATAAAAATACAATAAAATATGCATTGATGAATAATGGGTGGAATAGAACCCATAATATTGACTCTCATTTGGGATCCAAGAGTGTGGGAAGTAATTATAACTAATTTTTAATGTTCCACCATATGGAAGACACGATTAAAAAGGAACCACATAAATTCCATATAATATAAAATGACAATAGATACAAAGTATAAGTGGAACAAAAACCTAATAATCCTAGAGTTATAATTAAACCAAATTTACCTAAAAGAGGGATTCCTAAGTGAGTTTCATTAAATGTATAAAACATACATACTAGCATTAGGGGAATTTTGAGGTCTAAAATGGGACTCCTAAGGAAAATGTACAATAAAAATTCACTCTATGAGAACCAATCACATTTTAGGGGATGACATCATCCCTAATGGTTGAGGTGGCATTTCTTGAGTTAAAGGTACTTACTTGTCACATTCTCAATGGTGGATAAAAACTCATGGTTAACCATGGTAGTGCTCTAAGTACTTTTAAAGTCAAAGTAAAGTACTCATAATAAATGTCCTTCACACTTTTTGAATACAAATATATTATTGTCATTTCATATTTCTTGAAAGAAACAATGCATATCCTTATACATTTATTATATTATATTATATTATTTTATTTTTATATAGTATATTAATTACATGTTATTATACAATTTAAATTATATAAATTTTAATTAATAGCTTATAATATAATTAAAAATTTATAAATTTATATTTATATTTTATTTTAAGTTATTTTAGTACAAAGGACAAATGCATTAGTTGTTCAATGATAATTGTTACACCATTTTTTGGTCATCTAACCTATTATCATTAGATGGACCCAAGTACACCATGTAAGACCAATTTTACCCTAAGTAAAATTGCCTTCACTATGTTAAATAACTTGATAAACCACATTTATTAGGTTGTTTATGGTCCAAACAGGAAACCCCAAAAGGAAATATTAAACAAACCTATATTTGTTTGATTTTCCTCATGGAATAATTAATTAAACCATAATTTAATTATTATTCCCAGTCATATTTAACCCAAAAACAAAGAAATTAATTAGATAAACCTTTATTTATCTTATTATTTTCTAGGAATAATTATTTAAATCTTATTTAGATAATATTCCTTGTTAAATATGACCGAATCACCCACAAATAATTAAATAAATCATTATTTATTTGATTATCCTTCAACCACTTCCTTAAAAAGATAAATAAATCATTTATTTATTTATTATTAACAAATAAAGGGATTTGACCCAAATCAAATACTTTTTCCCTCCAACAAATATAATAAAATATTCCATAAAAGGTGGATCTAGATTTGGTTAACGTTATTTTAATCATGCACCAAGATCTAGAATGACCCAATATTTTGTTATAAATAGGAGGGTTTTTCCTACCATTCTTCACCTTTTGTTGCCTATTAGATCACTCTGGATCTATACACTTGGTCACATTTTTCCATCATTTTCTGTGTGAGCTCCCATTGAGCTCTTTTCTTTGCATTGGGTTTTCTGCACCAACAAGAGAGAGAAATCTTAGATCTGAAGTGCTGAGGACTTCCAAGAACCCATCCCACTGAGGAGAATTGGATACGCCTTCTTGTTTTCCTCCCACGTGCCCAATTAATACAAAAATTCTTTCAAAAATTGTTCTTGTCTTGTCTATTGGTATATGGAGCAAACCCTTGTTTTTACTGCTTAATGTCTTTCCATGCATAGATCTGGTTTTTTTGCAGCTCTTTTCTTGTTCAACTAACCGCAGATCTGAAGATATTGGCAGCCACTTTTGTTGTTAGGGCTATTAGTTATGCGTAGCTAAAGTGGTCCTTTTTCGTACACTTTGACAAAGGATTCATACTAACAAATGGCGACTCCACACGGGTTTTAAATTACGACCGTTGTCGTTTTTCATATTCCTGCATATCCAACTACTTCAGACCCTAGGGTTTCTTTTCAGCTGTTTATTTTTCCTATTTTTATGTTGTTTTTCTCACATAAAACCCTAAAACATTAAAATTTTTAACTTCCGTGTGTTTCTGGCCCTATTGCACAGGTAAGCGACACCAGCCGCAACTGAGACGACAACTTTTCTGAAAATCTGCCGCCAAGACAACCGGAACGGGGGGTTGCACTTTTTGGCCCATTACCTGTGACCTGGACCTCCAGGTCGCATTTTTCAGCCTCTTTTCTGCGACCTGCACTGAAAACAGGTTAGAACCTACGACCTGCCACTTTTTCAACTGTTTTTCTGCACTTTTTCTGGGTTTTTCTGAAGCTTCTGTCAGGGTTTTCCAGCCTCTGTCTCAGCCCGTTTCGACCTGTTCCTGATCTGTTTTTCTAATCTAAGTGGGAACCTAGCCCCCCTAGGGCTTCAGTACCCTCCACTTTTGGTGGAAGAGTTTTAGCTGCTTCAGGTGTTTGATTTTTCAGAGTTTCAGCCTCCCCTTTTCCAGATCTGTTACCTCCTTTTCAAATCCCTTTTAATCAGCTCTTCTACCTCTCAAATCACCTCCTGAAGATTTGTTTGGATCTACTTTTAGGGCCTCCTCCTTGCCCCTTCCGTTTTTTGCTGATTTCCTCCCTTTTTCCAGCCACCTTGCCTCTGTCTCTTGGCTGTGACCTGCACCTCTTTTCAGCAGCTTTCTCCTTTAGATCCCTGTCCCTTTTGACCCTAGATCTATTGGCCTCTTTTTCAGTGTGTTTTGACTAGATTTTTGCCCTTTTTTAGATTAGTTTTGAGGGACCCGCCTTCTTGGGTTAGATAGATGCAATTGTAGCTGTTAATTTTCTGTTATTTCAGCATTACATACTGTTCTCTACAGATCTATTTTCAGTTACGCAACACACTTTTTTCTTGCTCTCAAAACGGAAAGGGTTTAAAAATTAAAATTAACACACGCCACACACTGACCCTAAGTGAAGAAGCGCCTGGTTAACACCGCCTGGCAAAGACTCTAAAATCAATTGTCACTGCACATTTTCTACCCTTGACCTCACTTGATTCTGTCCCTTTTTTCCCTTGTCATTTTCCTTCTTCCCGTCATCATTGCGCCCCCAAGGCGCCTTTCCCGGAGACTTCTTGGCCTTCACCCTCAGTTTCCGGTTGATCGACCTGCTCTGTCCCACCGTCGTCGAGCCAGTCCTCCTCTGAGTCCGCACTCCGACTCCTCTTCTGATTCATTGGGTTCTCCTTCTCCTCCTGGTTCTCCCCCTATCACCTTCACTATGTCTGGTCCAGGGCCTAACGTTAGCGGTGCTCCAGGCCCTAATGCCGGAACCACTACTAGCGGAACCGCCACAGGAACTACCTCGGCCATACCCTTGCTGTCGTACATCGCAGGCCTCAGCCTCCCCGATTTCAATCAGTTGATCAATGACCCTATCCGCCAGGATGTTGGTTGGCCTGCTATGCCAACCAAGCTCCCCTCCAACATCCCTAAGTTCGAAGGCCTTGCTGGAGAAGATCCAACCAATCATGTCCGATCTTTCCACATGTGGTGTTCCTCCAATTCCATTACCGATGACTCCATCCGTCTTCGTTTTTTCCAACGCACGCTTACCGGCGAAGCTTCTAAATGGTATGTCGACCAAGCCACCTCTTCCCATACCACCTTTGCGACCATTGCCCAAGCCTTTTTATCTTACTTCCAGCTCCCCCTCTGATACGATACCGGTACGGAGCTCTTGACTTCCTTTAAGAAAACATCTTCGACCCGCCTTTCCACCCATGTTCAGGAATGGCGACGTAGACGCAGCTTATGTCGAGCTCCCCCCTTCGAAGATCGGATCTATATGGACTGGTTCCTTCGCTCTCTCCTAGCTCCCATCGGCAAAGATTTCACCTCCCATTTCCCTCAAACCGAAGAAGCCGCCCTCCAAATAGCCTTGAAATATGACCTGATCTACGCCCAGTCTGGTTATGTTTATACCGTCCTTCCTGACCTCCCCAGACCCAGTGGCGCTAATGCCCCGGGGGCATCCCATTCCGCCGATGGTATCGTTGGAGCCCTTTCCCATCCATATGCTCAACCTCCTATGGGCTACGGTCTCCCTCCCAGAGGGGCCAGCACCTCTAGCACTCTCCCCCCTCCCGGTAGCATGTACCCAGGATACGGCATGCCTCCTCCTTTTGCCCAACCTCCTTCTTACCTCAATGTTTCCCAACCTAACCATTACCCTTATCCGCAGCCTAGTATGCTAGCTCCTCCAGGATATGCGCTTCCACCTCCCTTGCCTCCTCAACCCCAGCAACAACACCTTCAGCCCCCTCCAGGGCAAGTATTTGCACAGCAGGGTGCGACTAATCCCCCTTCTTCTCAAAGAAGGCGGAGAGGCAATCCAAATCAATCTACCCCTGGTACTCGTGGACCCAATCCTCAAGGTTTTGACCCTAACACTGCTAACCAGCAATAGGGCACTCAGCCCAAGCCGGACAGGCCTCTTTGTACCAACAAGCCTTGTTCGTGTTGTGGTGTTTACGGTCATTACACCCACGATTGTCCCCTTTTACCACAGATGCAATAGATGTGGGAGTCTCAAGCCACATTGCGCGGACAACATGCCTCCCCTCATGCTCCCCCTAATGTGGCCACTACTCAACCAGCTGTGTTTACTGATCCTTTCCCTCAGCAAGGATTCGTGGCTACCCAACCACCTGACGGGCGGGTCTCCACTCCACCCTCCATTTCTAGTTCCTCCGATTACCAGATCCTCATGATGACCTCTGATCCATCCCCAATCGTCGACCTTCACCTTCAAACTCGGTCTCGCCAATATCCCAAGCCTCCTGCTCAGTCGGCCCCCGAACCCTCTTCTTCAGGTTCTACAGAGCCTCTTTCGACATCCAGTGGCCCCTTACATATCCCTCAACCCAAAGTTGAGGTTCATACCAAGATTCCTAAGGGACCCTTACGTCGAAACACTGCTTCCGGTCGAGCTGCTCATTCGTATAGCATAGTAGACGATTTGGCGCAATCTCCTGCTGCCATTTCCACACTGGAACTCCTACAGTCGTGCCCTTCCCAAAAGAACGCTCTACTATCTGCCATGGGCGCTGTAGATCCTGCTGATGACCAAATGATTGTTTTCGATGCCACTCAATTGGACCATCCTCCTCTTCCTCCTTCCGTCGCCTTCCAAATCCCCGTCAAAATCCGGAACGCCAACGTTTCCCGGTGTATAATTGATGAGGGGGCATCCACCTGCGTGATGTCCACTTCGGTTTGGAAGCAACTCAGATCCCCTGAGTTGGCCCCTTCCACGATCACCCTTCGAGCGTGGGACGACCATGCCTCCCAGCCCATTGGCCTGTTTCGTAATTGTCCTATCACCCTACAAATTCTAAGAGTATTTGCGTTGACGTAGAGAAGTCATAGACCGCCAGCTAGATTACAACATTCTATTGGGGCGAAACTACACTATGCTATGTCTGCTTTGTCCCATCGTGGTTTTCCGCAAGATGTCTTTCCCCCATAATGGAAAGATAGTCACCATTGACCGGTTGACATATCATGAGCCAAAATCTCGAGACCTCACTTGAGGCGACTGTCTGTACATGTGACAAGCGGGTTGATTCCTTCGACCGTGTCTCCCCCGGTGTTTACAAATATTTTCCCTACTTGGAACTTTTCTGGTCTCCCTCCTCTCCTATCCTTGATCCCCGGCTTATCGAATGTTTGCATGATGCAATCGTCTCGGAGCTGCCCTTCGCCGGCACCAGCCGGCCCCAGTCGGCAACCTCCCCCTCGCCTTCGCAACCGCTCCTAGCCATTCATCTCGGCCGGTGGGACCTCCTCCTTACAATCCCCCTACAACTGGTATCCCTGAACCCCTTTATCCTCCTGGATCGGTTCCCCCAGGCCTTAACCATCTCGGAGCCATCCCTCCTGGTCATTACCCTGCTGGGCAGATACCTTTCTTGGCTCCCCCTCCCGGAGTATATTCTGTCCCCGTCATGGCCACCCTCTCTCTCCCTAACCTGACCTTGGGCATACCAGTCTGGTACCTTGATCCTCCAGCAGCTACCCCTCCTGGTCACCCCAAACCCTACATGGCTTTGACACCGGTTCAACTGGTCCCCCTCGCTTCCTCCGTTGCCACTGTGCCCCCAGCACCTCCACAGGACCCTTCTCTTGTCGTGACGGCTCCCGGGAAGAAAGGCAAAGCTCGCAAGGGGGCACCCAAAGACAAGACCACCACGACTGACCCAGCCCCTCCTCCGCCCGCAAAGCCTTGTGCCTTGTGTGATGTCGCCGGTCATGCCACCCATGCTTGTCCCGAGTTGCCCCATATCCATCCCATGGTTAAAGTCGCGTTCCCTGAGTCTACGGTCCCTGAAGCCTCCCTTCCTTCTTCGTCCGTAACCAAGAACCCCAAGACTCTCCGCACCAACAAACCCTGTGCTTTGTGCGGTGTTCATGGCCATTACTCCCACCATTGTCCTCACCTGACGCATTACCGCGCCTCTTTAGAGGTAGTCCGAGAGTATGAGGTTGAACAAAATCAATCTGCCTCTCCCATACTCGCGCAATATGCTTCGGGCCAGCCTGAGGATCCCCCCGCTCCCATCGACATTCCCCCCCCTGATGTTCAGATGACGGAGTCTACTACGACCATTCTTTACCTATCCTCCTCTGCGAGACACTTGGAGCCCAGTCCCCCTGCATCCTCCCCTGTTGTTTCGCCTGACCCCCTCTTTTCTACCCATACACGAGACCACTCCACCTGTATCTCTGTTGACCTCCGCAGCCCGAGTCCTCGCCATACTTCCGATAGCCCTGATATACCACCCTCTAGTTTGTATATGAGTCATAGTCATCCTGCTCCTTGCACTCCCTCCCGCAGTTGCCGCTTGATGTCTTCTGTACACTCATGCCGCCGTCATTGTCTCTCCTCCCCTCACTTGTTGTCTTGTAACACCATTCCGCAGGACCCCCCGTCCACACCCTTTATCGGTTACGCCGATGGTGCAAGTCGTTACTCCCGGAATCTGGCCTCGGCAGGTTGGGCCATCTTCACCCCCTTGCATGCCCTTGTTCTCTCTAACGGGGTTTTCATTGGTTCTGCCACCAATAATCAGGCCGAATATGATGCAGTGTGAGGTCTCTTAGCCGATGCCCTCTTCCATCGCATCCTCCATCTACACGTTCGTTTGGATTCCCTACTTCTTGTCATGCAACTAAATGGTGTTTATCGTGTGCATAACCCTGTGCTGTTTAGACGCTATTTACGAGTGAGACTCTTGATACGTGCATTTGAAACCATAACTTTCAACCATGTACCTCGAGAACAAAATCACTATGTAGATAGTATTGCAAACCATGTTCTAGATTGGCATTTATCACACGCATTTCATACAAGACAATAACATTCATAATCATTAAAAATGATGCATATCCATAATATGTGTCGCGAAACATGTGTTTAGAGTTCATCTACTCTGATACATATGACATGCCCATAGCATGTTACAAAAAACTCAAAACTGGGGGCACCACCTGCCCCTACATACACACTAGGGGGCACCACATGCCCCACACCTACTCACTATCTGGCGGATCTCGAGCCAATGGCTCTGCCCCTGCAGCCCGTAGATCACGTATGCCTTGACCGGCCATCGCCATGCGCCGCATGACACCTCGCCATTCCGAGGGAAGACCAATGCATGCCTCCACGTACTGGTCGTCTAAGTCTTGCCACCCGCGCTCTGAAACTCTGGTCAGCAACGTCTCGCATCTACGGCGGATGTCCTCCAGAAGGGCGGCCGCATCCTCATTGCGCGCTGCTCTCGACCCACTCGGCCCTGCAGCTCCAGAGGCTGCCAGGCGTCCCATATATCCGGCCGGTTTTACCGGAGCTATATCTGCATACCAAAAGTACATGAATCAGTACCATATCTACTATTCAATAACTTTAACATGCCCATACAATAATAGTTACTTATCACTTACCATCGGCCCCCCAGACTCGACCAGGCAGAAGTGGTAGGTTCGGATCCCCACAATAACTCATCCCACTATAGGGATAGTCGTCTATGTATAACAGCATCTAATCCCAATGGGCAAAGAACTCAGGTCGAAACACTCGCCCGACCGCCCCTTCTCCTCCTCTGCACAGTAGCCACCCCCACCGGCGCATCCTGGGCTCTCTCGGGCCCCCATCTGGGAGCTGTATACGAGGCCGCAAGGTCGGGATCTTCTCAAAGAAGAAGGCGCACAATAAAGTCCCATGCGAGTAATCGTGGTTCACTTGCCGCTTGCAGAGCGACAACTGTCGCTTTAGCGACACCAGCATCATTTGGGCCCACCCATAGTAGGTCTCACTCAACACACTCTCCACAATCATCATCTGCCCCCCAGTGATGTGATGGAGCGCCTGGTTGCCCAGGATACGCAGCACTGCTGCGGCCACTGCATGGGTCTCTAATCTCTCTAGGTCCCCGATCAGTATCCGAGTCCCCTTGACTTGGAGACCCGGTCGACAATGTCACTCCACAAACTCCATGATATGCCGCCCCCGCGGTAGTACTGGCTACGTGTTTCCCACCATCCCCAGTGGCGGGAGACCCATCAGGAAATACACATCCTGGACTGTCAGTTCGATCCTGTGCCCCTGCACTACAAATACCTCATGATCTGGATCCCAGTAACTGATAATCTGGGCCAACAAAGGCTCTCCTACTCTCATCAAAGGGTTCTCCAAAAACTTTAGAACCCCAAACCTGGCCAACACACAACGGACACCCTGATCCGCCTGGATCTCTGCCCGTAATGTACCCAGGTCTCTCTCTCTCCAATTAACCCGTAAATCTGCCATACCTGCACAAGAACATCATCTTTGTCAGCATACAGATCAGGAATACCATAACCAAACACAAAAACCCAACTCTCAGCCATAAAACAGCACTAAAACCCCTTCATCTCCCAGGTCGCAGTTTTTTGCCCAATTCTGGGACAGGTCGCACTTTTTGCCCTGAAACCTGCTTCCCAGGTCGCAATTTTTGGCCCAAAAAGTGCGACCCGGCCGTAGAGATGAAGGAGGGTCTGTTTCTAAGATTCTGGGCCCTAAACTGAACTTTCAATCCATCAAAATGAAAGAGTAAGGTTAGGCCTCTTACTTGCAACTGACGAATCTCGATTCCAACGGTCGGTTTGTCCGCTACGCTCGCCGCAAGATTTAGGGCCTTCTCTCCTCTCTACATTCACCACAGCAACAATAGCAAATGAGTGAATTTGGAGGGAAAACTTCCTTATTAAAAGAGAACCCCTGTTTCTTCTTTCGACTGCTGCGACCATACCGTAGCCCCGTTTGACAAACCGTCTGTACCGTTGGAAAGCTCTGACCGAGCCCTCAAATGGGTATCTATTAGTTTTTTGTGATTTGATACTTCACCAGGACCCATTTTGTCCAAGAATGGTCACTTCACCTCTCCCTAAAATCGAATTTCCTCACTTACGACACTTGTACTTGGGGCACCATTTTGCCTCCTTACTTGTCTTTGTTTGTGTCGATTTTCGTCATGAGTTACCATCTTGTACTCATGTTTCCATGGTCCCCCATTGGGCCTTTACTGTGTGGCAGCACCATCGAGTTGCCCTTGTTTAGCGCATCCAAGTTGAGTCATCATCGCATTCATGGAGTCTATCCCGAGTCCCTTTGTACCCCGCTATAGCCCTCCGTCCTTCATTGCTTGGTCTCTCCCTTGTGTCGCACATTATGACCTTCAGTCCCACTGTCCCCTATCCCTTATAATATTGTTTCAGTCGCTGCCATGTCATTCATGCCCTTTATGCTCTAACAAGGGAATTCGTCCATTCGCTACTCAGTCCTTTCCATTTCACCATCATCATTAGTGTCAGTCTGTCCATTGCTCTACTATGTTCTCTCGTGCCTTAGTTGAGGATCTATCATTGCCTCACCTATGGCGGACCTCCTTCTGTCGACATCATCTCATTCATTCCAGAAGCCAGGTCTAGAGGGCGGTGTACCTTGGTTCCAGCTTCCACTCTTGTTCGGTGCCTCGGATCAGGCAAAGGGATCTCTCACTTCCCTTTGACTTGATTGTTTCTCCACTTCAGCTCCTTTCAGCATGACCGAGATCTGTATACTTGATGGTTCAGTGATACAACAGCAGCTCTTGATGATTCCCGGGTGTGTGTGAGATGTCTCAACCCTCATGAGGGGGTGGCCCTGCAGGTAGCCCCCCACATGCCCGGATGACCTCCTCCTTGCAGCCTTCGATGTAGCTCCAGATATTTGATGATGTTGGCCTTAGCCACTTGCAGCACCTCTTTGATTTGCATGTATCAGTCAGATTTTGTGAGCCCTTCCCCATGTACAGGGGGCATTTGGGTTGTATTTGTATCTCATATACTCAGATATTATTCCTGGCTGTTATCCCAGGCACAGCATGTATGTGGAATTCCTCATTATATTTTTATCTGGCTCATGATTATGCCAGCTGTACTTTATGGTTCGGTCCCTTGTTTATTGGACACACCATTCTTTTGTACTTTGTCTCGACGGGCATAGGTATGCCTCCCCCGCCGCCTTCAGCACAGGTACCCTCTCATAAAATGAGACTTGTTTCCCCTGCGAGTCTCGTCTCCTCGGGGTCTAGTTCTTCAGCACCCTATCTACCTTGCATTTCTATCTCTGACTTCCCTTTTGTTGTCTGGTGATTGAGTTCTTACAACGTACTTCAGTCATACGATTTGCTCCTGACACTCGCACGCTGGGGGGCAATCTGTTACACCATTTTTTGGTCATCTAACCTATTATCATTAGATGGACCCAAGTACACCATATAAGACCAATTTTACCCTAAGTAAAATTGCCTTCACTATGTTAAATAACTTAATAAACCACATTTATTAGGTTGTTTATGGTCTAAACAGGAAACCCCAAAGGAAATATTAAACAAACCTATATTTGTTTGATTTTCCTCATGGAATAATTAATTAAACCATAATTTAATTATTATTCCCAGTCATGTTTAAACCAAAAACAAAGAAATTAATTAGATAAACCTTTATTTATCTTATTATTTTCTAGGAATAATTATTTAAATCTTATTTAGATAATATTCCTTGTTAAATATGACCAAATCACCCACAAATAATTAAATAAATCATTATTTATTTAATTATCCTTCAACCACTTCCTTAAAAAGATAAATAAATCATTTATTTATTTTTGACAAATAAAGGGATTTGACCCAAGTCAAATACCTTTTCCCTCCAACAAATATAATAAAATATTCCATAAAAGGTGGATCTAGATTTGGTTAACGATATTTTAATCATGCACCAAGATCTAGAATGACCCAATATTTTGTTATAAATAGGAGGGTTTTTCCTACCATTCTTCACCTTTTGTTGCCTATTAGATCACTCTGGATCTATACACTTGGTCACATTTTTCCATCATTTGCTGTGTGAGCTCCCATTGAGTTCTATTCTTTGCATTGGGTTTTCTGCACCAACAAGAGAGAGAAATCTTAGATCTGAAGTGTTGAGGACTTCCAAGAACCCATCCCACTGAGGAGAATTGGATACGCCTTCTTGTTTTCCTCCCACATGCCCAATTAATACAAAAATTCTTTCAAAAATTGTTCTTGTCTTGTCTATTGGTATATGGAACAAACCCTTGTTTTTACTGCTTAATGTCTTTCCATGCATAGATCTGGTTTTTTGCAGCTCTTTTCTTGTTCAACTAACCGCAGGTCTGAAGATATTGGCAGCCACTTTTGTTGTTAGGGCTATTAGTTATGCGTAGCTAAAGTGGTCCTTTTTCGTACACTTCGACAAAGGATTCATACTAACAATAATGACTTTTTCTTGAAAAGCTCATTCTTATTTATAGTCACATCAATATAATTTTTTTATTACTTTTATTTTGGTACAGCTTTTGAATTGAATGTAACTATGGTTACATGGATAGTGGTGCAAAAAGTGAACTGAAAATTCATAAATATTATTTTATTGGTTTAGCTATTATTTTATTATTTCCTTAGGAGGCCCATTTTAGACCTCAAAATTCCCCTAATGTATATCTTGATATTGATAATGTAAATGGGGAAGAAAGGTAAATATTGGAAACAAAACAAGGTATTAGAATAAAATATCTTCTGCTTGAATGACAAATAGTAACATGGGTCTTTTACACCTATTCATTGTAAATGTGAAATCGTATAATTGTTAAAGTATGATACATAAGTAGAAGAGAGTATTAGTGTTATAGGTCAATTTGGGCACCATTCCCAATGACCTGGTTAACTGGGCATCATCTCCAGGACCGATGATCAAGGGTCTATCATTCCCTATCATCTCAGTTCCTATATGCGCTAAGACAGAAAACAAGACAAATCAAACAAGACTTTCATCAAGCAAAGGTTTCCATGGTTTGAAGCTTATTATTTAGCATATGAAAGCTCACACACGCAGGCTCTAAGGGGCCTACGTGCTTGCATATGCAGGTAGCCCCATGCAAGGCTTCTCTGCAAAGAACTTCCCGACATTCAAAGGTGTGTTGGTCACATTGGGAGCGAAATTCTCATTGTTCCGGAATCTCCACTTGGCCAGTGCCTTCTAGAAGAGTTCACATGTGTCAAGCTTCGGATCCAAGTGTCCATTTGAAATCTACATGAATAGAAACATGTCTTACCTATTTTTTGAAAGCTATTGATTGCAAAACAACCTACAGTTCATCTATAAATTGAACACAGATCTAAGTGTTTGAGAAGGAAGAATTTGAGTAGAGAAATGCTGGAGAATTTTCAATTGAGAGTTTGATTTTTGGAGCTTCTGCTGGAGAGATTTATGCTGTGATGAGACTTGAAAACTATGCTGGAAGGTCACTCCAAATCAGTCACTAGGTTGTAACCTATCCTTCTATCATTAATAAATAGTACTTCTTGTTTTTCCCTACATGCATCTATGTCTACTTTGATTTTCTATATTGTAAGATCTTGGTTGATGAATGTAGTTTATGCTTAACTTATTTAGCTAACTATCTTGAATAGATATCTAAATTATTGCATATTCTGTTGTTTCAGTGTTCTTTCTTGCAGGAAGCATTCAGCCAACAAACTGCTTGAATTTGAAGCTGTAGTGGAAGCGACAGAAAGGACCCATTTGGAAGCGACTGAAACAAGTAAGCATCCAATACTCTCTGTGTATATGTTTTGAGTTAGGAGAAGTGGTAGTATAGTCTTTCACCTTTTTTTCTAGACTAACACATGTCTAGGGAATCGTAATTTATCCGTAGATTACAATTTTGGCCCAACAAACTGGCTCAACTTGTCCATTTAATTGTGGATAATAAGGAGTAGAATTATCATGAGACAATCCTAACTTGGATGTAAATTCAAACATCATATGGTTGCAAAAATTCTTCCCATGATTTGTAACTATAGCCCGTGGGACCCCAAACCATGCAATAACGTGATTGAAGAAAAACAATGCAGCTGTTTGTCCTGTGTTGTTGAATGAAGGCATTGCTTTGGCCCATTTGGTAAAATAGTTGACCGCGACAATAGTATAACCATGCCCCTTGGACGAAGGAGGGTTACAGGTCATGAAGTCAATACTCCATTTTTTAAATGGTCCAACAGAGACAACAGGATGCATTTGCTCTGGTGGTTTGCAGATTTTACGGTCATAAATCTGGAATGCATGATAACTATCCTACTCCCTTTATTGACTAGATTATTGACGACTGTGCTGGATGCGAAATTTTTTCGTTCATGGATGGATTTTCCGGCTACAATAAAATCAATATCCGCCCAGATGACCAACATAAGACATTATTCATCTATGCCTGGGGCACATTCGCATATAGTAAACTCCCGTTTGGTCTAAAGAACGTTGGGGCAACTTTTCAAAGAGTAATGGATTATGCTTTCAACGACATCAAGCACATTGTTCAACCATATCTAGATGATTTACCAGCGCATTCACAAAATCAGACTGATCACCCGATGCATTTGAGAGCCATTTTCTTACGCTGCCGACACTACAAGATACGCCTAAATCCACACAAGTGTGTGTTTTGTGTTGGTTCTAGTCGATTGCTCAGATTCTTAGTTTCAAAAGAAGGAATTCGAATAGACCCATTGAAGGTATAGGCCATTCTAGATTTGCCTGCACCATCAAACTTATTTTAGATACAAAAACTTCAAGGAAAGGCTAACTTCCTGAGAAGGTTCATTCCAAACTACGCCAAAATGGCTAAAGGATTTACTTGATTATTGAAAAAGGGGGTTCCCTTCCAATGGGACCAAGTTGTGCAAGCTTCTTTTGATGCTGTCAAGTACCATCTTGTCTGAACATCATTAATGTATCCTCCAAATTATCAAAATGATTATTTCCTATATATCGTTGCGGCTGAAATGACCATTGCTATGGTTTTGGTCCAAGTAGAATATGGAATTGAACATCTGATCTATTATTTGATTCATAATCTCAATGATATGGAATTTAAGTACTCGTACGTTGAAAAGCTTGGCTTGGTAGTTGTTCAAGCGGTCAAAATATTTTTCCATTATATCCTGCTCCGAAAAACAACAATAGTTTCGAATTGCAACCCCATGACTTACATCTTATCACATCAATTGCTAGGGGGGGGATATTAAAAATGGATCGTCATTTTGCAGGAATTTGATTTGGAATTCATCAAATCCAAGTCAAAGAAGTCTTTAGTTTTGGCTGAGCTTCTCTGTGACCTTCCCTCTGATAGTAATGCAACTACGTTGGAACCATCTATTCTAGACGAGTCTCTGTTTATGATCGGATCATCTGATCCCTGGTATGGAGATTTCATCATTTATCTCCAAATCCAAAATTTTTGACCTAATAACTCTCGCTTGATCAGCGACGTATTTGATACCAAGCCAAAGATTATCTGATCGTCGGTGATACACTTTATTGTCGTGGTGTCGATACCATTTTAAGGAGGTGCCTCACTCATGAGGAGGCTGAAAACATGTTAAATGATTGCCATGCTAGGGCTTGTGGTGGAAATTTATCTGGTTATGCTACCACACAAAAGATACTCCGCACCAGTTACTTTTGGCCTACTATTTTTTGAGATTGTATCCTCGCAGTCAGAAGTTGTCATGCATACCAGATTTATGACCGTAAAATCCGCAAACCGCCAGCACCAATGATCCTGTTGTCTCTGCTGGACCATTTACAAAATGGGGTATTGACTTCATGACCTGTAACCCTCCTTCATCCGGGGGGCATGGTTATATTATTTTCGCAGTCAACTATTTTACCAAATGGGCCGAAGCGATGCCTACATTAAACAACACAGGACAAATAGCTGTATTGTTTTTCTTCAATCACGTTATTACACAGATTTGGGTCCCACAGGCTATACTTATGGATCATGGGAAGCATTTTCGCAACCATATGATGTCTGAATTGACAGCCAAGTTAGTATTGTCTCATGATAATTCTACTCCTTATTATCCACAATCAAATGGACAAGTTGAGAGTATTAATAAAATTCTTAAACGAATGCTTCAATGAATGATAGGAGTCCGTAAAAGGAACTAGCACTTGATCCTGTACTCTGCCTTGTGGGCGTATCAAACCTCAGTGAGAAACACAACCGGATTTACTCCTTTTCAATTGGTGTATGGTCTGGAAGCTATCTTACCAATCCAATGCGAAATATCATCGTTAAAACTCGGGATAGACTTGTTACCTGACACCTCAGAAGACGAAGCGCGTCTCCTTAACCTCATCCATCTAGATAAAACGCGTTGTGAATCCCAATTGACCAACAAGGCACATAAGAGACGTATAAAGGTGCAATACGACAAAAATGTCCAGCCTCGCATCTACTCAGAGGGCGACTTGGTCCTTCTTTACAACCAAGAAGTTGATGTAATAGGTACACGGAAATTCGAGCCATTATGGCATGGCCCCTATATTTTCAAAAGAGCTTTTGCTAAGGGTGCCTACGAGTTAGTTGATTACGATGGAATTCCATTGGCACAGCCTAGAAATGGGTTGTATTTGAAACGTTACTATGCTTAATCATGAGCGTAGTAATTTTTTGTATTATATTTTTTATATGCTGTTGATTTGCGTTCACTATCTTAATTTATTTTTTAGAGTTTTCTTGACGTTAGTAATCCGCTTTACATTTTATAGCAGATGTCTGAATCTTCAAAACCATTTGTTGGATATGATGATGGTGATAGTTGTAGTACGTAGAATCTATCCTTTGCAGCGTGGGCCATTTTCTCTCCGAACAACGAGTTAGTGAGTTTTCAAGGGATTTGTATTGGTAGATCGACGAACAATATTGCTGAGTATAGCGCATTGATCGAAATTCTCTATGATGCCATTCCATTTGGTATTAACCGCATAATCATAAGGTTAGACTCACAACTTGTGGTACTACAACTTACTAGTATTTATTCTATTAGAAATCCAAAAATTCTTAGATTGTTCCTAAGAGTTCGACTTTTGGAGAGACATTTTGATTTCATTCAATATCAACACATTTCTAGAAATCTGAACACTTTAACTGATTCATTAGCCAATCAAGTTTTAGATAGACATTTGCGACATAGGTAAATAAAACATTCACATCATTGAATAGGATTACACATTAAACATAGGAAAAACTCTGAAAACATATAGATAAATAGTTATAGGTTTTTTACAAAATTTGTGCCCAAGACACATTGTTCATCTGACCTCAAAATGTATGAAAAAATTCATAAGTAAACTAGTGGTGCTCATGATAGCGCGCTATAAATGTAGCAATCCTACAAAGAAACCGCATCCAATGGCTAGTAACCCCAATTGTGTGTCACTGCAGTCGCATGGGAAGATATTTGATCCAACAATCCTAAATCCTGAAGGTCAACCCCTATATGTGTTGTTGGAGCTCAGCAAGAGTCTCAGCCATATCAAGGTCCTGAAGGATTTCTCTCCCGACAGCCCTCTCTTTTGGCGCATATGCCTCATGCTCTGGTTCCTCTACTGGTTGAACATGACCAATATCTGCATTACATTAAACATTTATTTTAGTCTTGGAAAGAAATAAAAACACAAAAACATTGTATAAACCTTATAAAAATAAAAAAACATGGTCAAATCATTCTTACCTATTGCACCCCACTGAACGCCTTCTGGTAAAACTAAATCTGGATCTCCTCAGAAGTCAACACCTGCGTATGCATACTCATCAATGGCAACAACCTGTCGCTACAACCAAGCGAAGAATGCAGTCGAGAACACAACAGACGATTGGCCTGAATGCTGACCCATGAGTTCTACCCATCTCTGCATTCGAGGATCTCTAGGACTAGATATATCTAATGTTACATGTTGTGACTACATCAGTGGAATCCGTTCCAAAGCGAAGGAGATAAGGATGGAACCATAACTGAAATTTTTCTTCCTTCCTCCCTTTTCTTTATTCAGTTGTCCCTTTATCTGAGATAGAATAGCTTCAGACCAGTTGAAGGCTATTGGATCAAATGGCGATGAAATCTAACCACAGAAAAAACCGTAATCAATGACTGAAGTTCGAGGGAAAAATCAGGTTCAGAGCTCCAAAATGCAAATGGTAACTATGGAATGGTAAAAATGAATAGTGAAACTACTTTATATAGTCATTTAATTGATTGCAAGTTAAATTTATTGCTATGACTATAGTTTTATTATTTTTTATCATGAAACAGGTACTTTTAATCCATTTGATGTTGTTATGAACAGGATATACAACTGACAAACAGGTTAGTTGTGCAGATTTATTTCAAATAAAGACTTGACCACAAAGCATGCTTTTTCTCCTTATTTTTCGAGCTTTGATAAAAACGAAAAAGGATTTGAAGCGCACTTTTATCTCTTTTTCGAGCTTCGATAACAATGAAAAAGGAACCCCTGGAGTCTTCTTTCAGCTCTTTTCATACTTCTATAATGTGAAAAGATTTCCGAGCACTTGTCATTTCGAGCTCGGTAAAGTAAATGAATTGATATCTACTCAGTATAAGTTTAACCCTTTTTCGGACTGAGATGGATTATTTATGAAAAAGGAATACCTTGGTTAAACATGACCAAAGAGGTTCTTTCAAATATTATTTTACACTTTTTCGGATCTGAGAGACAAATTTATGAAAAAGTACTTTTGGAGTTCTCTTTCGTCCTCTTTTTCAGACTCTCTAATTATGAAAAAAGATTGGGCTATCACTATCGTTAAGCTCGTTAAAACATAAAATATCGATGGGCTTGTCAATCATGGCAAGAATCGAGTTTCATTCATCGCTAGACTCGTTAAATTATTAAATAGCGATACTTTATTCTCTCGAAGGGTTGAATTATAGATCAAGAAAATGTTATCCTCCTCAAGCTTGTTAAAAAATAAAGAGGTACTGGTCGACAAATGACTGGGGAAAATTTGGGAAAAGCAAGTAAAGTTTCTTTTTGGTAGCAAGTCGCTCTTCAACATGACACTTCTTTCACTCCATGTCCATGACTGTTTGGGTTGGGTAATCATCTTGATAGTTCATTCACACCTATGGTTCATCATACCTTAACTTCGGTTTTGGGTCAATGCTGCCAACTCATTACAGTGTCGCCGATATGTTCAAGAGAATTCATCCAGTGATTAAAAACTCATCCATCTTCAATACTCGTAAACCTTCATTTTCATGACCGTCATCCCTGAAAATTGCTATATCAAGTCATACCCTTGTCTCCGAAATTAGTAACTCCAGTTTTGCAATAAGGTGACTTCCTGTCAACAACAAATCAATATCCAGGAAGTCCACTTAGAAACATCAGATTCCAGTACCATGAGGTTTGTTACAGCATCGACAAGATCCTCGTTTCCGAACTTTTGACCGAAAGATTTTGTTTGTCTGTCGACATCAAATCATCTATTCACGCCTTACGAAATGTACTGCAGTACCTTGAGGGCCATTGACATTAATGGTGGTTCTCTCACGTTTGTTAATAGCTCACATCATTGGCTAATAATAAAATGATGTCTTTCCATGTTCGACGACAAATCATATATTCGCATGGCTAGACTTGTACCCGAATGATCGAGTGAATGAGATAAGAAGACCTCGGATCTAGTTTCAGCCATCTGGGCTATGATTTCAGGATTTTTGTACACATCATCTCTACGGTGACCTTACATACAGATTTTCATCCAAACATGGGTCTATATCTGTAGTTGTGTCTGCATCTGGGCAACATTCCAATGTAGACGACTTTCTAAATTATGTACATGTTATTAGATTGTTTTATGTGTTGACTATGGGAATTCCTACCCTCAGCAATTATGATCAATAGAGGATACATCATGATGTAATGTATTGTAAGATTGATGCAGGTGACCATTCCGCTTTGTTTCCAGGCTCATCACAGCGTAAAGCATCTCAACCAAATGTTCTTATTAGTTGGATCTCATGCTTTAGGGGACAATTATTATAGGTCAATTTGGGCACCATTCCCAATGACCTGGTTAACTGGGAATCATCTCCAGGACCAATGATTAAGGTTCTATCATTCCCTATCAAACAAGACAAATCAAACAAGACTTACATCAAGCAAAGGTTTCCATGGTTTGAAGCTTATTATTTATCATATGAAAGCTCACCAATGCAGGCTCTAAGGGGCCTAAGTGCATTGCATATGCAGGTATCCCCATGCAAGGTTTCTCTTCAAAGCACTTCCCGACATTCAAAGGTGCGTTGGTCACATTGGGAGCGAAATTCTCATTGTTCCGAAATCTCCACTTTGCTAGTGCCTTCTAGAAGAGTTCAAATTTGTCATGCTTCAGATCCAAGTGTCCATTTGACATCTACATGAATGGAAACATGTCTTCCCTATTTTTGGAAAGCTATTGATTGCAAAACAACCTACAGTTCATCTATAAATTGAACACAGATCTAAGTGTTTGAGAAGGAAGAATTTGAGTAGAGAAATGCTGGAGAATTTTCAATTGAGAGTTTGATTTGTGGAGCTGCTACTGGAGAGATTTATGCTGTGATGAGACTTGGAAACTATTCTGGAAGGTCACTCCAAATCAGTCACTAGGTTGTAACCTCTCCTTCTATCATTAATAAAGAGTACTTCTTGTTTTTCCCTACATGCATCTATGTCTACTTTGATTTTCCATATTGTAAGATCTTGGTTGATGAATGTAGTTTATGCTTAACTGATTTAGCTAACTAGCTTGAATAGATATCTATATTATTGCATCTTCTATTGTTTCAGTGTTCTTTCTTGCAGGAAGCATTCAGCCAACAAACTGCTTGAATTTGAAGCTGTAGTGGAAGCGACAAAAAGGACCCATTTGGAAGCGAATAAAACAAGTAAGAATCTAATCCTCTCTGTGTATCTGTTCTGAGTTAGGAGAAATGGTAGTGTAGTCTTTCACCTGTTTTTATAGACTAACACATGTCTAGGGAAGCATAATTTATCTGTAGATTACAATTCTGGCCCAAAAATTAGTAGTAAAATACTTACTCTAAATAGTTAGCCTAAATATTTTTATATGTATTAGAGGAGGTCCATTACATGGTTGCTTGGCTTTCCTGGGAGAGTAAATCAATTCATTGGCTGTGGAAATGTCATCTAGAATGTAACTTCCCTCCACAAGCCCTATTTTCTTCAAGGCAATGATATGTTTCAACAACGACTTGAGTGTTTTTACTATGATTGAAGAAATGACTTTGTATATCATGTTATATAGTTTTATGGGATGAAATCCACGAGGATCATTGGATATTCATCCTTGGGGATTAATGTAAAAATTTAGCATTAAGTATGGAACATGCATGTTGTTTCCTCCTTGACTCTTCTACTAGTGCATGGATTTCATTACCTAGAAAGTGCAATCATTCTTTGAAGAAGTCAATAGTGAATCCATTTGGATATGAGGTTTTTTTACTTGGAATATTTGTTTTACTTCCTCGACCTCTGAAAATGATATATTTCTCATTAGAGCTAAGTTATGCTTGACATCTATAATTATAGGGATGAATGAGGTGATCCTATCAATTATTTCCCCTCGATATAAATTTGGCTCTGACAGTATATCTTAGAAATAAGAGACTAACTCGTCCTCTATTTCCTCATGTTGGAGAAGGAAATTTATCTCTCTTGAAATGAGTGAGTGATATGAAAATGGGTTTTATAACTTGTTATTCTTTTCAAGAACCTCCCACTCAGTTAAGCAAATAAAATATCTAGCTTATACTTGACTTTTGCAGAATTTTATACTTGAAACAGGTGTAATTTTTTTTATTGTTTAAGTGCTTTAAGACCATTTTTTTTTTTCTGATATTAAAAATATGCAACAAACATATAATGGAAAAAATAAACATCAACACATAACAGAAAATTTAATATAGGATTTCACCCGAATATCGTGGGCTACGTCTTCTTGAGCTCTTGTCATCTTGACTTGGCTCTTTGGGATTATGGAAAAATTCTTTTACAAGTTACAAAATCAACTCCAATGGTTAACTGAAATGAACCAATGGGTTTAGAATACCATCATACCACTATCATGGATGTCATCACTTTGAAAACAGAACTAGGTCCCCTTAGACTGGTCTCCTTGAGTAGGTGATCTTCAGCTACCCTGAGCTTCTCTATGGTATTAACTCCCTCATAAATCCTTTTCTGTCCTTGAAACCTCACCTAATATCTCCATCACATATCAGACCTCCAAAATGGACTGATTATTTTCTGAAAATGAGCACTAGCTCCCCAATCTAGGGCTCCATCCACTTATGACCCTAGGCTTCCCAAAACTAACCTGTGGCTATTTGACCTTCAAAATTCTTCAAATAGATGTGAAAATAATTTCATTGGATTCAAAATTTCCAAAATATTCAGAATATACTATTCACTTGCAAAAATTGGCCTCTGGTCGCTTCGGTTTCGCCTCCAACACCTGGTGGCACCCCCTAGCTCTAGGGTCACTAAAAACTTCTCTGAAGCATATAGACTTTCAAAAGTCATCAAAAGCTACTGAAAATCCCTCCAATGGATTCATAATGCTCATTACAGTAAAAAATGACTATTTTTTTGCTGAGAATGGATACTGGTTGCTCTGGATAGGCCTCATTCTCTTGTTGGCACTTGCTGGCCCTAGTGGCCCCTGGAACTTAACTGAAGCATATCAGCCTTCAAAAGTCCTCTATGAGCTCTAAATACCACACCATTAGTTCTAGGATGTCTGAAACATCTAAAATTGACTATTGGATTCATGAATAAGGCCTCTAGATGCCCTGGCTAGGCCTCAAACTGTTGTTGGCCCATGGTGGCCTTGGTGGCCCCTTGAACTTCTCTAAATAAAAAACCTGCCAAAAGTACTCTGATGGCTCTGAAACCCTCACCAATGAGTCTGAAATGTCTAAGATAGTTGAAATTGACTATTGGTACTCTCAGAATGGACGAACATAGATCAAGATAAAGCCTAAACTGATTTTTCCCAGTGTTATCACCAAAATTGTACCTGACTGGCTGTTGATCAGACAACTTTAGTGTAACTGTTTCAAACCAGCTTTTGACTGAATCTTAGCCTCTTCAGTCTGAGAGGGCTCTCTCAAGGGGGTTTTATGATTTAGATAATAATAAATATAGATGGCTAACTCTATGATTTATGTATTGGTTTTGAATGTTTGCAGGTTGAAAAGATCAAGGCTAATAATACCATTGGGCTATGGAGTCAGTGATAGGGCTCTCAATAACAAAGGCTTTCCTTATGGAAGTTGAGGCTTGTATATACTTCAATGAAAGAGTAACACATTTAGGAAAATCCCAATAACTTGAGGTTCAAAAGAAGTCAGAGCATGTGATACATGAATTCTGAGTAATGAGACATCAAGGTATTGAAAGGAAAATA